>VXBO01001280.1:713435-771938 GCA_013400135.1 Rhinoptilus africanus | reverse complement strand
TTCCTTTTTTTTTTTTTTTTTTTTTGCATTATGTACAAAAAAAGTCCATTTTTCACCTTTGAGTTAATGTGGAAACCAGACCAAAAAGTGAGATCTTTGCTCTTTACGGTATCACAGAAAGAAGGAGTTTATTGACATCTTCCTCTGGCAGCCGCAGCCTAAACAAAACGTTACCACGTATCTGCAGATAAAGACTTCACATTCCTCTAAGTGTCCTCACCCCACATAAAACTGCAATTATTTTACATTTCCTTACAATAGATGCTGCATAATTCCTCCTTGCTGGCCTTATGTCCTTTTATTTCAACAAAGAACCCTTAGCCCATAAATGGAAAATTAGAGAAGGCACACAATTTCCAAATAAATCACTTGGCTAAAAGCCGAGAGGAGGGGAAGGAGAAAGAGGGAGAGAATTTAAACCGATCTATCTCCTGAATACACGTCAAGGATCTCTGTCTTTGAACAAAGAAAACAGAAGGGTTTCAAGGCCTGAATCTACGATAATCTTGCAGTTTTTGAATGCTGCATAGGTAGCGATTTGTGACCTTACTGAAGAATATTAGATTAAAGCAGAAATGTATTTACCACAACATGTCTTTCCTGAGACTCAGCCTTCACTAGGTCTTTGTAACCCAGGAGGATGGAAAACATCACATAGAGCTGGGGACGAGGCAGGGGCATGACATTTGCTTTCAGATGTTTTTAAAACTCAAGGAAGTGTTATTGTTTCCATAAATCATCGCTATCGGTTTATTTTCCTCAACCCCTTCCCTGTCTTGTTAGGCAAAACATATGCTGGGCATTGTCATCGCTCAGGGCCAAAAAGAAAGAAATGGTGAAGTTTTACCGAGCTTCCCAAAATGATGGCTGTCACGGTTTCAATCCCGGGTTCCAGGCGGTGGTTGCAGGAGCCTGGAGCGGCGAGGAGAGGAGGGACAAGGGCCATCTCCCCCACCGATGTCCAGAGCCCACGCTTGTTTGCAGACCTGCCCCAGTTCCCCTGGCTTTGTCATGGAAATGCGAACCCTGAAAGAAGAGTCTATTATGTCAAATTACAAATTATATTATAGGGTTTTAAGTAATTGTTTGCTGACTGTTGTCGTGCACATGTGGTTTGTTGGAAGTTGATGTAATCATTTTGGCAAATTTCCACCAAGAGAGAACCAGCCGGGGTGAACTCTTAAATCAGCTGCTCTGGGGGTTCACGTCGTGCAATTAATGGGTGAAAGACTAACACAGGCACCCTTCAAAGTTAATTTACGCAGACCCATTTTAGACGTAGTGCATTATGTCTTAACTGTATGAAATGTATTGTGGACATATTAGCATTCATAAAACTCATTAGAAGCCCATTAGTTCAAATGAAAGAGCTCCGTATATATAGTCGTTTCGTACTATATAATTTTATAGTTCGTTCGTACTATAAAATTGAACATTTTTATGGCCAGCAAAAACCATAAAGCTATAGGAAATATAGCAAAAATATGTGCTCTGTTTTTCTGGAGCCATTTGAACAAAGTTTTCATCCATCAGAAAGATTTTTGTTTCAATCAGACATCAATTAAAATAAACACGCAAGACTGTTCCAAAATAACCTTAACTTACTGGAATGCATTCTCTCACCAGGCTACATAAATATGGGTACACCCACATTTTTTCCCTAATTTCGTGGTCCAAAACATGTATGTCAGATCCTGGAACACTTCAGTATGACGTAATGAGGCAGCTGGCCTTTCATTTTCATTAAGTCACTAAAACAGTAAACAGCGATATTACAGTGACTGGAACTTAAGGCATAAACTGACATGCTTACTTTCCAAATATAGCTGTGTAAATATTTCATGGAAAGAATTTGTAGGGGTTATACATATATATATATATGTATTTGTATGTATTTATGTATATATAACATTGTTAGAGAAATAAGAAGTTCAGTAAAAAGAACTTTCTAGTGAATCTCAATAATCTGCTTTCGCAGTTTTCAAGCATTTATAATTGTTGTTTGTCGGTGCCCTTTCTTAGGGCGTCTGTGCTATTAAGATATTGGTCTTTTGTTTTGTATTTCCACTGACTTCTATCACAAAATGAAGCTATTAAGCAAACGCAGAATAAATCAAGCGCGCAGTATGGCGTATGGATGATTTCCATTAAAGAAGTTCAATATATAGATAAAAGGAAAACTTGATAAAAATAAATGGCAGAGTCTAAGTGGATTTGGTATATTGCTATTGGGATTAAGTGTTACACAAGTTAAGCTCCATGGCAATGTTTAAGATTATTGCTAGGAATTGTTCTCCTAGCCATCCTGTATTGTTTAAACACTTACTTTTATATAGCTTCTATAACATAGTTCCAATCTTTTTTCTTTTTTTTTTGAGTACCTTGGTAAAGGAATGGTTCAACAGCTAACAATAAAAATCCCTCACAATTTGTCACTTGTATTCTAAAAGCTATAAAACCAAGTGATAAATGTACAAAGCGCATATTAAGAAAACCTCAGTGTTTTGACAAGTTTGATGGTTTTTGTTGTTAGCTTTGTTTTATCATCACTTTAGACAAAACACCTGCACCGGTTTTAAACCAGTTAAATAACACGTAACCTGTCATATGCGCTATGGAAGCTAACAGCATGTATTTCCCCAGGTCTGCTGGGGTTTGAAACTAAACCAGGGTGCTTTCTTTTTCAACTGGGGAAAACTTTTCATCAGGGATCACATCAGCTCATTTAGGGATGTCTCTTCCTAAGCTGACTTTAACACCAGCTTTTGCTTACAGCTGATGAAGATGAACTCTAATCTCTTTGTTGATCTGAGCATGAGAAGGAAGAAGTCTGTTGACTCCGATTTCTACATGTACAGATGAGTTAATGGTTTAATTTCAGACAAAGTGCGTATCACTGAATCCCGATCAAGTTTAAAGGAAACTCCTATGGATGTCTCGTGCCTGCAGCCTATAATATTTTAAGAGTTTACTTTTGGAAGTTATAATTTAAATATCCTCTTAACTAAGTTCTGATTATATTCTTTTTCTGATTTCCACCCAGGTCAAACAGCACTCAACCACCAAAAGCAGTTGATCCGTTAGTACTTCAACACGGTTACAATCCATAGCTCATACTTCAAACATCATTATTCTCATAACTACTCCTCGAGCTTCATTTGAGTTCCTCAGTGTCCGATGGCCCATGATGGTTTGATTTGCCTGTGCCATTCTGGAGCTCACTGGACCCTCTCTGGCTTTGATGGAAAGTAAAGGGACATCTCTCTCTTACCCTTCAGTTCACCGGAGTAAGGCTGAAAACCTGGAGACTGCAGAAGGAAGTACTGTGTTTATGATTTACCTGGATTGTATGCATTAACCAACCTGATTGCCTCTGTAAAGTCCATCACCCAAAATACGTGCTATTGAGCCTAATTCTGCTGTCACCAGCGAGTGTCTGGGCAGCACAAGTCCATCCTTTTAACAGGATTTAAAGGAGGAGTTAAACTCTGTTTCACTGAATGACTCCTGACATGGGCCACATACACGTCTCCTTTGCCATAACCGAGTGTAACTGAAGGGAACTCCCATTTTTTATAAATTCATTTATTTCCTTGAAATGCAAAAGAGGTGTTTGCACTGTAACAGCAATAACCCACCTGAAAGAATATGTCTTTTTATGGAAATAAAAAAGAAAAAAAACCAACCCTGAACCTATATAAGCCCCATCCATGTAGAAATTAGACCAAAATGATTGACCTCTGTTCTTAACTGAGGTATATCCACAGTCTTAGGATTCACACATTTTTGAAATGAGAAGGACACTTCAGAGATATTTCCCTCTGCAAATTACTAGCCCTGATCTCCGTTACTAGGTTTAATTTATGATGCGCCAAAATCACAGCAGAGAAATGGAGATTATCAGGCTTGTCATTGTATGTACACAGAAATAGAGAGAGAGACAGAGGAGAGGGAAAGAGAGCACTTCTCTGACATCTCATCATTAGTATTTTGTAGGGCATCCAACCTACTGTAAAATCTATTTGCAAAACACAATAATTTTATCATTTATGGATTTTATTATGTATGCTTTCTTCCTAACGTTGAAACACCATGAAAGCCTGGTGTATTTTAAATCAAATGCATGCACTGAGAGGAAAAAAAATATAATAAAAAGTCAGCCTTGAACTAAAGACCTATATAAATTTGCATATGGATCCTATAAAGTCAACCTGACTTTGCTAATAGAGAAGTGCTCTGATATTAACTTTGTCCCATCCTTCCTACCAAAAATTCCCCCAGTAAGTTACCTTTCATTGAAAACTGAAAAAAAAAAAAGAAATACTACTGTATAGCAGTTTCAGTTCTCAGGCTCCCAGTTGGCGTGTCTACCTTGCTACATGGCATATACCATTTCTAAGGCTGACTCTGGGTTATGACGCAAAATTGCTCCCACAGTATTTTGACCACTTACCACAGTGGTAAGGGACTGACAGACAAATCCAAGCCTGCAAACTTGCAGCCTTAAAGTTATTTCTCAGTCCTGAGTGTGTTCCTTGACGGGTCCTCGCTCCTGAATGCTGTATGCTACATCAGGCCAGTTTAGAGCACATATTTCGCAGCCGTCACAATCTGAGATAGCTCCTAAAATTGATGGTTGAGTCTGTTCTTTCAGCAGTTCTTTCTGCTTTATCAAATTAATATTGATGTGTCTGATATACTCCATTATCATCAAAATTCAAAGAAAATTACCCTTAAGATAGCCGTTGCTGCAACTATTCAAACTGAGAAAGAAATAGGATTACATTCGTTTGTTTGGTTTATGGTTTGTGCTGGTTTAACAGTCCCTAAGAAGGAATACTTCTTTCCCAATTAATTAGGCTTTTCTTCCCATCCCGTGTGAATTTCCCCATATCCTTTTAAGTATAAAAAATTAGTAATTAAAGCCACTGACCATTCTCTTAGCCAGTCTTTTCTGCTAAATTCCTTCAGTGAATCACAGCCTGTTACATGGCCTATATGGTTGTTATGACACACAGATACTACAGGCAATTCCCATTGCAGTGGCAGAGAATACCTAAATAGCTAGATATGGACATCCACCTTGATATGGAAAATCCATAAGAAAAACCTATATATCAGTCTTGTCTTTGAGATTTGAGGACTTTTTTTTCCTTTTCCCTTGATTATCACTGTATTTAATCTAGATGCTTTACTCTATTTTTTGCTTTATCAGATTAGCTGCTTTTGCTACTTCTCAACTGCTCATTTTGATTTGTTTTCTGAGATAGCTTAAAAGTAGTTTATATATGTGTATACATACATCTATGCACATATACCCTTCTAAAATTGAATAATCATTGATTGTTCCACAGAAGCATTTCCATTCAAAGCAGGTGCCTCACTTGGGGCTTTCTTCCTTGTAATTTTGTTAGTGGAAAGGGGAGAAGATCCTTTGGTAAAATGGGTAATTTCTGCGGAGGGTTTTGTCAAGTCTAAAACTGATCTCGAGATTGTATTCCATGGGAAACAAAGAGAGAACGGAGCTCCACAGTGCTATTTTGTCTACTATCTTTATGGCCACGCAGGGAATTTGCTGCCTTCTGAATTCAATGTACCTTTTTCAGGGCCGGCTGACAGGCAAATATAGTCCTCAGAGTATAAACAACCAAAAAAAAGACTTGACAAAGGTACTGAGAAAGGATGTTATTTTTTGTGACCCTGCACAGAGGAGCAGGGTGGTTCTGCTGATGCAGAGGGCCAGATGCTGGGAGCCAGGACATGTGGGGCTCATTAACTCCCGTCCAAATTACGAAAGCTTGAAGCAGGAATGAGCAAGATTTGAGCAGTGAAACATTTGGGAAGAGCCCACAAGTCAAGAAAATATTTTGCTCAGAAGCGTTTTGTTTATCACTTAGTATTGCATGGAAAGGAAAGGGAAGGCGAGGGGAAAGGGAAGGCGAGGGGAAAGGGAAGGCGAGGCCAGACTTTCAAGTGGGAGACACATTTCATGTCCTCATCTCCAGAAGGATGAGTAAAGTCATGAAGTTAAGATATTCATAGAAATACAGCTGCTTAAATGTTTTAGTACGGAGTGTAGTTTTGATCAGAAAATGTCATCAGAACCAACATTGACATAAAAAAAAAATCAGACTTGATAAGTCAGCAATTTTTAAAGATATATATTGTTAAATTACTCCTGAATCACTGCATTTGTGAGCAGCAGAAAATCAGGGAATAAGCTTTAATTGGAGCAAGTTTAGATCCAAATGGAAACAAATGCCACAGTGTGGAAACAGCCTCAATGCCAAAATGCCTCACAAGCTGCTGCAGCCAAACCAGTACAAATGATCAGGAGAACTGAAGGACATTTAGTGCTTCAGCAGCAGTAGCCAGTTCCCATCTCTTTAGTCTACATAATGGTTAAACCTGGCAATGGGCAGTTGCTTTACAAAGCTTATACTACGTAGGGAAAAAAAAAAATCCTTAAAGTAGCCCAATGCCTTCTTGGCCAGGCTGATGTTTGTCTTTGGAGTGATCCGCTTCTGAAAACTCCCATTACTTAAATACCAGCTCAGTCTTTGTAGCTCAATTACAATAATTGATTCCTTTTAAAATTAAACCAGGAGATTATTTATTTTTTTCTTTCCTTTATAAAAGCTTTACTTTTGAAAAATCAATTATTTATACTCCAGAACAATTCCAAAACCCCTCCATTTTCATTATCATGATTCAAGGCTAACTCCCACAACACAGCTGAATCTTCTTCATGCTGCCCAGGTACCTCCTGCTGCCTCATGGTGGCACTTCTAAGGCCTTATAGGAAGACTACTTTTTTGCCAGTTATATTTTGGTAAAACCTAGTAGAGCATGATCCAGTTTCTCTACGTACATGGATGTATTTTACCTCAAGGAATAAGTTACCTTAAAGACAAATAGCCTGCACATCTCCTCGACAAAAACGTGAATTTGGTAAGACTTCATTTCCATCATTTGTACGTCCCAGCAAAGAACCCACTTGGGTTCTGGTAGTGATGAGGGATTCAAACATCTCTCAATATGGTACACATGTAGGTAGCTCAGATGGAAGTCACATACATGTATTTTTACTCTACTTTTTGAACTCAACTTTTCGACGACACCTGATTGATTTGTAAGAGAGGTATCTGACCTGAAAATCCACTTTGTTCCTATGTGGGTGAGATGAATGGCAGATTAAAAGGCAATAATTTCCTCAGAGAAAAAACACACAGCGAGTGGAGAACAACTTCTGTATTTGAAGACCTTTATTTTACTTCCTAGGAAAAAAAAAAGAGAGAATTTATGAGAAAATAAAAAATATAATACATAGGAGCAAAAAGTGGGATTTGAAATACATTGCTGGAATTGATTGCATTTGAAGTTGTTACATTAAATTGAGCCTCTCCAATAAATCAGTAAATATGATCATAACTCTTTGTGTTGTAAAAGAAGTTCTCAGTGAAACATTGCAAGATGAAATTTCATGGTGAATTATTTTCATTATTGTGGAAAATCAAAACAAATTTCAGTAAATAATAGCAATAGAAAGAATAAAATTAATCTAGTTTTCAGTTGTTTCATTATATAAAAAATGTTATAGTGAGTGACCTGACAATTTTTATTTTAATCATGAAAATTCCTGACACAGTTGCTTGACTGAACATAAAAGTTATTTCTGAACATTGCATAGACAACACTTCACCTAGACAACACTTATTTTTTAGTTCTGCAATTTTGCAAATTTGATAAGAAAAAGATAATCCGTTATGATTACCCTTTCTGTAGCTACTGATATAGGAATATGTGTATACACACACACATATGTAATCAGCACTATATTTAAACTAATAAAAAAAAGTTACATTTGTAAATGACAATGAAGCCAATGAAGCTACATTTGTTTTGTAAGCTATTTTTCATTATTCTTTTACGGAACTCCAATTTGGTCATTGGCAAACAGAAACAGCTGTCATCTTTCTTTTCAAATATATACGCCCAAATTTTGGTCCAAAATATTACCACTTCCTCTAGCAGCCCCCATCAACGGCATACAGTTTCCAAACAGCTATAAATGGATGTGACCTGAATGGCAGATCAGATCCAAGGGCTATTTTTTTAGACATTAATGTGCCTATATTTGTATGGGGCAAGGCTAAGTTCATTCATCCAGTCAGGTGGACATTTGTGACAAAATCTATCCTGAATGTAACAATTTTGTCTATGTCAGAAGCTTCTGCATATGGCATATAGGTGTATATATACAGATGCGTACCATCGCGGATGTGCTTTTTGCACACTGAGCTGTATTCCATAAGGGCCTTCTGGAGGGAGCAGCCATTCTATAGTCAGTTTGGATTCACCTTGTTACAGACAGATGCGTATCATGACATCTTGCAGGAAATTCTTCCCTGTCATTTCTTCTCTCTTCAGCAAAAAGAAAAGAAATTCAGGCTAGAGAGGTATACACTGCTCATGGGATTCAAAAGATTATAGAAGTAGTAAAGGAATTTCCTTTTGCATTCTGGCTGCAGTGGAAGAGCTGGGAAAAACGTTTCGGTGGTAGGAAGGTGTTTAGTATCCAAAGTCACAGAGGATGTGCTTGTTGTGTATAGGTACAGCTAGGTAGAAAAGGCATATTTATCCTAAATTTGCAAATAAAATTGAATACATAGTTTACTGCGATTAAATAGCATCTCTGAGATTTCATAAAATGAAATAATGAAAATGGCATAGAAAATCTAGTTTGCAAATGACCTTATCGCAGCCTGGAAAACTGGTGCTAGATTTATAAAAGCATATGGACATTTTGTTAAGGAAACAGTCTTTGAAACAGCAGTTTAGGGCACTTAAGCACCACTGAGAAATCATCCGATCTCTCCTGGATATTTCAGAAGTAAAAGCAAGTTTGGGTGTAAGTTCAAAGCCTTCACAGCCTGTTTGAGCTGCTTCAGGGGAAGATTTGGCTAAGATCTCAAACCGCCAAGATCGGCTGAGCTGATGGGCTCCGTTCTATTCAGGAGCCGGGATTTCAGCTCACCAGTTGCCGTGCCCTTTTTAACCAGGGAATAAGACCTTCGCCCCCTCCCCTTGGCCCTCTGGCTGGCAGAGCGGTTCTCCGCTCGCCATCGGAGGAGTCAAAAAGACAAGCAGAAAAGGGAAAGAGGAAAAAGAGAGGGTGGGCAGGAGAACCTTGCCAAGCGCAGGCAGCTCTCCGACAGCCTGTTTGACGTATCTCAGCGGAGTGCGCGCTGTAGGAAAAAAAAAACCCAAACATGTCACTGCTCTAAAACTGTCTTTTCTAATTCAGTGCATCCATGTATTGTTATAAATCAGTTTCCCAGTCACTGAAAGATACAGGGACAAGAGAACAACTTTGACTGTTAGCCATCAACTCAGATAACAACAACTTTCTTTCAGCATTAAGCCGCCAGCGTATGAAAAAAAGACTAAAAATATAAATTAATTCCTGCATGTTTTGCCTAGGAAAGAGTTCCTTCTACTCATGTGCCTACATGGTCGCAGGAGTCAGGCCTGTACATTCATCCCGGTTCTGGGGTTTTAAAGGGAGTTTTAAAAGCATCTAGAGTTCAGCCTTCACAAATTGCAGCCACTTATGTTTCCATATACTTACATGCTAATTATAGCGCTGCTGACTGGTGTAGCTGTTGGACAGTCAAGGATCCAAGCTGCTTGAGGTTAATTTATTATAATTTTGTTAGAGGTTAACACCAAAGCATATTGATAATGCTATATATCTTACAATTGAGAGTCATATTTCACAACAACGTATATTTCAAATTTGAAATATATGTATATATACACACATTTCTGCAGGTACGCTGGTAGTTTTACTATAAACCTATGTTATGATGAACTAAAGATTTAGAATATGAACAAGAAATAGAAAGATAATAATACTTGAATGACACTGTTGGAATGTTGTACTTATCCCAAGGTCAAACAGATAAACCAAGGAAATTCTGAATGGGTAAAGTGGTGTTTATTGACTCTGAGAAACGCTTCCTTCTTACACGTACCTCATCACGGTAGGTAGTCTGCTGTAAATTCTTGATCTTTCTGGATAAAAAGTTAGTAGCATTGAGGATATACATGATCCACCAGCCTCACTCTGTCACAATAAACAAAATGCTACTGCCCATGAGCACCGCAGGAAAACAATAGATACTGTCTTCGTATTAGCATCTCTGCATTTGACAGGAAAGATGTATTTTGCCACATGACCAAGTCTCAGGGCAGACAGCTTATTTATATAACTTTGGTTTACCACTTTCCTTCATAAAGAATGAAACCTTTTTCTAAATGATTATCTTTTGACCTCTAGCAGGCTGGTGATTTACAGAGTCAGAAAGGCAACACACTGTATTTAAAAAGCTTTAAGATGCCATTTAAAGCTTGTAAGGTGAAACTTTGCTTCTAATAATACACTTGCTGCTCTAAGTTGGGACGGTGTTCTGAATAAAGAAATAACTTTTGTACGTTTTCAAATGAAGAATTTACTCGTGTTATAAATATATTTTACTCCAACCTGTGAAAAACAGCTCAGAAAAATATAGCTACAGTTTCATAGTACCCAGTAGTAAAGAAACGAGCGGTGAGGGCAGAGCGGGAAGAGAGAGAGAGGCTGCACAAGAAAGCCGTGGATGTCTGATGAAAGGTAAAATGACATCTTTGATGTAAAAGCACTCTAACAATGTAAACTAGAAGGATGATGTACATAACCGTTCTAGTGTAACAGACATGATTTTCACTTGGACAGATAAGATGTTATTTAGATTCTGTCATGAAATATAAGTCTTCATTTTCTTTATACATTCGAGTAACTAGATTTTCCACTCAGCAAAGCGGCACGGTTAAGTAAGTCAAAGGCATAGCATCCGATGCTCAAAGTTTAAACAACCTCTCTCTTGTGGGGCTGTGTTATACTTACTCCGCTTTGACAGCTGGTTGTAGTCAATTTATTTCTAGATATCTCAAATGCGGAACTCCTTTTTTTCATCATCATTTCTGGGTAAAAACTGGCCTGTGTTCCTGTTCATTTGCCTTTTGTGTTGGAATGGGGAGGAGGAAGTAGGACCTTATACGGACCAACCTCTTTGCACTAGCAGCCAGTGCCAGCTCTTTTTGTGTGGGTGTGTGTAAGGGAAGTTGGTTAAGACTGGAACAGCATAAAGCCAAGAGTGGGTAATTTATTGCATGCCAATGTCAAGCTATCTTTTCTATATGGTTAAGAGCCTCACCCAAAGACCCTCAAAGTCAGGGGAGGTCTTGTCTGGCTCGAGCGTTATTCAGATCAGTCCAATGGAGAGGCTATCACAGCGTTTCTCACTACATAATAACCATCTAGAAAAGATTTCTTTCACTTGCCCTTTTTTTTCCCTTTCCAAGGGAAGACGTTACTCAGATTCTGCCAGGAAATGCAAGGTTTCACTTTTTTTATATTTAAAGTAACTTAGATTTTCTACTCATTGCATCACTTTATGAATAACAATCCTGGACATTTCCAGGACATGTTTTCTCCTCCAGCTGTCAAAATATTTAATGCTTTGAATGTCCACAATTAAGCACTGCAGTTGAAAGTGCTACATTTTTTTTTCTGCAGCTTGGGAAAAGAATGATACCTGGGTCCCGCTGGGTCATCTAATAGCAGATTTCTGCAAGGGTACTCAAAGCCCTAAGTGCTGTGATTTTCAAAAACATATTGAGGAGCTCTGGCTATTAGTTTACCTCTCTCTGTTGGACATGTGGATTGAATTATCACTTTCAAGCTCCAGCTGCGTCTTTTGGGAAAACGGCACACAAACAGATGAAGAGGGGGAGAAATTCCTTGCCAGCTGGAGAGAAATGGTGGGTGCAGGCCTGGGGATTAGCAGTGACAGAGCTCAAAACAAGAGAAGGTGTGGGAAAGAGGAGAGCCTTCACCGAGCCGGGGGGCATCTCCACCATGTGCATTATGGAAGAAAACAGTCCCAGAGTGAGGAGATGAGGAGGAACATGCAGTGCCGCCTGTGTTGTAGCTGCCCGGATGCTTCAGGTGACCAGCAGAAAGGGGTCCCAGGGTCAATATTTGAGACGAGTGAACAGAGAATAGCAGAAGCCCAGAAAAATGCTTTGTGTGGGGAGGATCAATTAGTAGCCAGCAGTACAGGAAAGAGAGAGGAAAAATCCCTGGAAGCAGCAGAACAAAGCCAGCCACCTGGCAGGAGAGAGGAAGAAAGGACCTGATGAGAAGCTGCAGCTTCTTCCTCTGCTTTCCTGATGATTCGAGCTCGAAGTAGCAGCACACTTTGTGTGCAGATGCTTAACATAAAAGCATACTGAAGTCAGCAGACTGCAAAACAGCCTAACAACATGGTGTAATTTCTGTGTGCCTGCTAGAGCTGGCCAGGATGTTTTCAAGTAATCATATTTTTGGCAAAATATGCTGTTTCACCTAAATTAAGACATTTACTGGAACCTGTTTCCCTCAACAAAATTTTAAATGAAACCTCGACTGAAGACCAAGGTCATGCAGTAAATTTTGGCCACAGAAAGAATATCTGCCTCTGTTCTGCCCCATTTCTCAAAACACTTGAAAGATAGTGGTTTTGTTTGACTTGCTTACCAAATGACAGTAAGTCACAATTCACAAAAATTTTCACGAATAAGAGTTTATGAAGAAAATCGAAACAAATCCAGTTCCCAGCTCATAAAGACTAACTTTCAAAATCCCGTTTTATTCTAATGTATTCCCTCTATCCCAACGCCAGGAAAGGAGCATCTGCATAAATCAGCACTGCGTAGACGTCAGTCAATATGTGGGTAAATGAGTCATGGAAAGGAGTAGGGGAAACACGGCCACTCTCCTCTCTTCAGGTGAAAGACCTAATAAACAGCAGTGCATAAACTTGAAGACGACTTTAAAAGGAAGATGGATTACACTCATGGAAGAGCTTCTGTAATTCGTTTTTATATTGATTTATCGGTACATAATATTCATTTGGCTATCACTAACCTCATTTCCCTAGACATGCACTCACAATCAGTAGTACTTTTTCTGCCAAAGCTGAAAAACAATTAACCTTTCTGAGACAGAAAACACAACAAAACTGTTGCCCTTCCTCCTTCACTTGGTTTGTGCGGATTGTTGCAGCTTTATTTTAATCTATCATTTCCTTCTTTTCATTTTGAGAATGTCACTGCTATGCCTACTATAATTTATTGCTTTGGTGGTTGATTTCCTGGTAATATTCAGTCAGAAAGTGTATTCTTGATATGATCTGTATAACAATATGTGTGTTAGACTTATTTTTTAAAAATCTTCAAATACGGTACTCATTATCCAAAACAGAGGTATAGAGATCACAGGAAGATGCATTCAGGTGAAAATTTTTTAGGTAAAACCTGATATTAAGTTGTATAGAGTCAATAACATTTTTTTTTAAATGTTTCTTAAAAGAAATGGAAACTAACTAGGTTCTGTGGCAGAGGTAAACAAAGTAATTTTACTATGCAATGATTTCTTACTAAACCAAAGAGAGTCTGTAGAAATTTCAGGAATGCCTTAGCAAACTCTGAAATTCCAGCTCCAAAAGGCAAGATTTTAGAAAGATGCTTAAACGCCTGATAATCTGAATGGTCGCTGCAGGAAACTCTGAAAGTACACTGAAATCAATGAGTTAGGCACCTAGACACAACTGAAATACTAGCCCAGCTAAATATTTATACACTTAACACCCTTAAAAAAATCTGAGCCTGACAGCTTCATCAATCATGAGAATATAAATTGGATTCCTAAATCATGCACGTGCTTTTGGAAAGTTTGCATACTATAACAGAATCAGATTAATTTCTGAATAATTTGATGAGTGGAGGACAGAAAGCAGATGTTATTAGTCTATTGTGATGTACTAAGTCAGAACCCCAGGCCTCTCAGTGGACCAAATCTCAGTGGGGGCCACATTTTTAAATATAAGGACAAAGTCAGGATGGCTAATGCAAACGAGGAGCTGGAAAACAGAAATGACTGCATCCAAAAAGGATACACTTGGAACTGCATGTGCTCAAATAGGAGTAACTGGAAAATTCTAAGGTTCTTAAAGAATTTATGCAAAAACCCCCTTAGTATTACAGCAAAAACTACAAATGAATCTGTCCAGGCCATAGGAATAATGCATGAGAAAGAAACATAAAATTTATACAAGATGGGGGCGATGCAAATCCAGCTGTAGATAATATTGTGGTGAAATAGAAAAAGTGAGATTATTTGGATGACAGACTCTGGAATTTACTTTTTTTAAAAAAAGTGAATTCAAAACAGAGAAGAAAGTTCAGTTCTCCTTAGCATCTCTTTCTGAAGATAACTTGTATTATTTATAAAAGACTAGATTATGTTCCTCTGAAGAGAAAGACTACTATATCCCAAGCAGATATGTTATTAGAGCTGACACTTTCCCATATTACACCAACTTTTGAGGCGTTTAGTTTAGGAAAATGTAAAAGTAGAATTAAAGGATGATTCTAGAGACAGGAAAAAGGGATAAAGCAGCATACAGGAGAAGTTATGAGGAACTTACTTTCTTTTACAATCCTTTTATATAGAGGTGGGTTTTTTTCATTTTCATTTGTGTAGTCGGCTGGTCAGCTATTTTCTTTCTGGAAAATTGGTATGTATAGAATGAACTATTTGTATGTTAGGGATTTTTTTATCAAAATGTAATGTATAAAGGAAATTATAAGTTTAGCTTAGTAATAAAGAAGTCAATTTTAGAAGAACAGTCATGTTTCATTAACTGCGACGTTTGAAATGCCTCCATTTTTAACGTGTAAACATTACTGAAATCTAAATCCTGGCCCAATGAACTTAGATGCAAGGAATGAGGGAGAGATTCAAACACTGAATTATGTTCATTGTTAGTTCAATATCAGCACTATTCTTTTCTTACAGTTGAAAAGGAAGATCTGAGGGTGAAAGACCCCAGCTAATGGGAATAACGTAGATGAAAAAAATTCAAGACATTAGTCAAGATGCATTGCAAGGATGTTTGATCAGCACCACTTTTGTTCTCAGTAATAAATACCAAAATGATGACGTATACCACACAACACAGGCATGTTGTGTTTATATGAATAGCAGAAGCATGCAAAAGTTTGCATACGTACAGTGGGTTACTAAGTGTGGCTCATACTGTTACAGCTGAACCCATACATGCAGCTCTTCCCAGGTTCTCTCATCTACGCTCTGAAATTCTGTATGTAGATAAGCAAACTGTCAGGAAAGACAGTAATAGGACCATTATGGAAGAAAAGGAGGATGCTGGTGACAGAGAAATTTGATACTGTTGGAGAGACAGAATTAATTCTTGTCTTAATACTTCCAGAGAAAGGTAAAGGTCACATCCTGAAGAATGCAAAGGTGAAATGTTAAAAGGTTTTACGATAATGCTAACGCAGACAGACCATTAAAGTATCTGAAGTTTGCAAAGCTTTATGAATTCAAGCAAATGATAAGACAGGATTGAGGAAGACACCACAAGAACTTTTTGATACTTGCTTAATCCTTAATAGCCTGAATAATGATAAGTGCCCAAACAGGGTTGGTAATTTAGAACTGATATTTACGAAAAAAATTCTAAATGAATAGTACAGACCTATGCACTCAGTAACATTAAAGGACAAATATCAATAAGAAATGAGATACTTACACATCATTTGGAGCTATTTGAAATTGCTGAAGGCAGCATAGTTTCAGGAAATAAATTTTTCCCTCACTGGCATGCATTCTGGCCAGAGGGAAGAAGAATTGAGTTAGCCTGTGGGTAAAAACAAGAGAGAATTTTAAGGAGGCTTTGAATTAGTACTAATCTACAGTATGGCTTCTCCTTGAATATGAAACTCACAAATCATTGTATTTTAGACCAGGTTTGGGATAATTTCTTGGTAGATGAATGAAGTATTAAATGGGAATTTACTTACAGGTCAGCCATACTGGCATGTTAACAGTTCAACCAGCTCTTCATCCTTACCAAAGACTCTTATTTTACATATGTTATGGAACCATGAAAGTCATCTGAACCTGTATAAGCAAACATGAAGGTAAAAGATTTTTACCAGTGATGAGCTTTGCATCAGCTCGTGCCCATCACTGTGATACACTGTCCAGTTTTGAGGTAGCAATGAAATTCAGTGTCTGAAGAACTACTAGCCATCAGTGGGCTAGCAGAGCTTCTAGAATGTCTTGGGTAGTTCCCATTGTGTTAGGACACTTTATGACTTATAAGCCAAAAAAAATGGATTAGAGTAGGAATATTTTATCTTCAAAAGGACCATTGCTGAGGAAGAAATGAAGGTATGTTAGCTCAGGATATTCAGAAACTCTTTGTGTTTGGGACAACAGATAAGGTAGAGGTTCATGTTATCAAAAATCTTTTTTAACTGATTGGTTTCTCGCAGGTATATAAAATATATTATTGCTTTGAACTAGGACAGTTGCAAACAGAAACTCACTGCAGAAGCTCCAGTTCAAACCACCAGACAGCAGAATGAGTTTCATGCCCATTGCTATTTGGCATCTTATTCTAAATATTGTATCTTTCCATTTTAACTCATCTAACAGCTGTATTACCAGACCCATGCTGCAGGTCCATTTCTTCGCCACTAGCCCTCCTCCCCGAGTTCCAGATAAATGAAACAGTGCATAAAACAGTTATTAGATTAGCAGAGCTAACACGTTAAATTTAGAAGGAACTACCAGATTTTCATCAGAGAACTGACTTTTCTAAATGATCAAGCTTTAAATGACAGTGTAAAAGGTGTGTATCCAGACAGAATAACCTCTTGGGGACAAAACAAGTGAGAACAGTGCTGCCAAGAAAAGTTTGTCCATACTGTAATACTGAGAGAAGAGACAGTGAAATAAATATATTAGATCCAGAAACAGTTTCTACAACAGTTGTCACCAGGAAAGTCCTTCCCATTGTAATGAGGTTCACCAAGGATAAGTGCAGGGTCCTGCACCTGGGGAGGAAGAATGTCAGGCACCAGTATAGGTTAGGAGTGGACCTGCTGGAAAGCAGTTCTGAAGAAAAGGATCTGGGGGTCTTGGTAGACAGTAAATTATCCATGAACAAGCAATGTGCCCTTGTCACCGAGAAGGCCAATGGAATTCTGGGATGCATAGGGATGACTGTGGCCAGTAGATCAAGGGAGGTCATTCTCCCCCTCTACTCTGCACTGGTGAGGTCACAACTGGAAAACTGTGTCCGGTTCTGGGCTCCCCAATTCAAGAGAGACAGGGTCCAGCATAGGACAACAAAGACGACTGAAGGATTGGAACTTCTCCCTTATGAGGAAAGGCTGAAAGAGCTGGGACTCTTTAGCCTGGAGAAGAGAAGGCTGAGGGAAGACCTTATTAATGTTTACAAGTATCTAAAGGGTGGGTTTAAGGAGGATGGAGCCAGGCTCTTTTCAGTGGTTCCCAGTAACAGGACAAGGGATAATGGGCACAAGCTGGAACACAGCAAGCTCCAATCAAATATGAGAAAAGACTTCTTTATGGTGAGGCTGGCAGAGCACTGGGACAGGCTGCTCAGGGAGGTTGTGGAGTGCCCTTCTCTGGAGACTTTCAAGACTCATCCCTTCCAACTCTGAAATTCTGTTATTCTATTTCTGGAAGAAAAAAAAAAAAAAAAGAATTAGAGTATGACACTTCCCATCTAAACCTGAGAAGCAACCATTTAAAGCAATTTTGACTGTTCTGGCTTACTTTTGGCAGGCTGTGAGATCAGAAGGAGGACAAGAAGGTGTCTCACTGGTGCATGCCCTGAGCCTGGGCTGGTTTACTGTTTGCAGTAGCTGCTGGTATTACAAAGACATAGACTTGGCACATTGCAATCCAAGTTTCAACGGGACTTAAAAAGCAGCATGCATGGTGAGTCTTCTGGATGATTCCTATCTGGAAGAAGGAGGTGATCTTTCCTGTATATGGCACACTAACATAAGCCAACAGTCTTCCCTGCACAAATGAAAATAAAAGGTCCCTTAACCCATGTAGAGTTAGGGTTTCTTTTAACAAAACATTCTTTATTTCAGTCACAGAGCAGTTAACCTGGCATGAAAAGACAGGTGTACAGATAATATCTCTTCGTCTCAGCAGTGACTGGTTTAATAATTCTCCTCATACTCCTGTCATGATTTCAGCACGTGCAAAAAATTCAAGGAGAATTGCACAACTGTCTCTGATGAGTGCCAGAGTGCAATCTGCCCACTTGATAATCCCTTCTTTCACATTAATAGCATAAACAATAGTTTATGGTTTTATCCAACCACCTGGATTTCCTTATCCGGACTGTTGAAAATCTATTAAGAACAAATTCAACCCCTTGTTGGCTTTGTTTTGTGTTTTTCTTTCAATGTTGATTACATTAGGTCTTGAGTGCTAGCTTAACAGAGTTTAATTGTTTGTTTTCTCAGGACACCTTGTCTCTCAGGAGCCAGAGATCTGGCTTGTTAAAAGTATTTGCATGTCTTAAGTAGATGATGGACTTCAGAGGAACTGGAATTAGTGAAATACCCTCATGACAGAGAGTTTATAGATATCCCTGAGACAGTGTTATTTAGAAGTAGTATTGTATTTCCAAAGATATTAGATTGGTTGTGCTTCTCCTAGAGCTAGGTGTCATGTGTTTTTTGTCTATAAAATATGGAAATTGTTTTCAGGTCTGGAGCTGAAAATAATACCTGGGTGATATATTCAAGAGAGTGTCTGTACTTGTGTCTCAGCTAGTAATCATGTTTATAAGGCTGTCATTATTGGTCTTGGTTTGAGCCCTGTTAATATATATGTATTCTTCAAAAGAGAAGTACAACACAACATTTTCAAGTCTTGCAAAGTAAACTGTCATCCGATGCCTTCGTGTTAAGAGAGGGAAAGCGAGCAACGAAAAGACAGGGAGCTGTTTCTCATTAACTATTGTAAGATGTCAGCAAGATTAAGGTGTCAGGGTATAGGAAGATGAAGAAGAAAAGAATTACTTAGCAAATAGGCATAAATGAATATAAAATGTGAATAGAGGGTTCTAGCTCCTTCTGAGGGTAAAAATAGGCCAGTAGACATTACATTGTGCTACAATCAACTCATCCACTCCATCCTGACCTTCATCCTTATAGGTGAGACCGGTGGGAGCAAAGTGTTACCATGTAGCCAATGCTGGGAACTTTCAGAACCATTATTTCTGAAAAGAAATGAATATTCAAAGCCTCCTTTGACATAATGAAGGTTAAACCCTATATAGAGTTTTGCGGGCCCGTGTGAGTGCTGTCTGACTGGGCTTTAAAAAAAAGGCTGAGTTCAGTCTGTCTACGAGCTGCCTGGCAGCTCTGTGGCCGTGGTCACTGAAGGGCTGAGCCCATGTTTAAACTGGCAAGAAACGGAGTATTACACTGCATCTCGCAAATGCAGCTACACAAGGCGGGCAGAACAAGAGGTCTGTCAGAAAAAAAAAATATATCATATAGACATCTATATACACAGAGAAGTCATTTGCCTGCAAATTATTTCAAAACTGACTCTTAGAAACCACTTCAGGTATTGCCAGCTAATACATGCAAATTGCCATCTACGTACCTGTCATCGTGCCTGGAAAATATTTTAGTTCAGTTACTGAACAGTGTTTGCAGCTGTACCTGCTAAGGAGACAAAGACGACACCATTTTATCCAAAGGATGAGTAATTCCAGGCAGAAACCGACATTAAAAACCTGCTTTTTAGGAGGAAAGAAAAAATAAAGAAAGGCAACAGACAATTTGTTGGCTGACAGCAAACTGTATAGCATTAACATGGTGGTACTACAGAAAATTATTATTATCCTTGTGCAAATGAGAAGTGGCAAATTATGAAGCATTTTTGAGTTGTTTTCACCTGAGTTCAATTTATAATGGTTACTTATAAGCATTAGTGGCCTTCCATACCTACCTAGGCTGTTGCTCCACGATCATGAGCATGCATTGTAAGAAACCTTTGTTTCTGAATCCTGGGACCACTTCTCACATTGATTTAAATGATGAACCAATTTAGCTAAACTGACATAACCCCCAATATAATTACTTTGTATCAGATTTATGCAGTTAGAAAAAGATCTATCTGTTCCCTCAGCAACAGTTTCAGTACAGAAATTGTGGAGGCAGAGAATATTAGCCTGTGCCCAGCCTTCAGCAATAATAGTTATAGAGTTTTGCAACTGAAGATGCCAGATGAAGGCTATGTAGACATTGCTCAGAGATGACTAAACCACACTTTTAACACTGATGAGAGCAATTTAGTTTCCACAGAATAATAGAAAAAGGAATATCTCAATACCTCAAACACAGTGTAAGGTATTTACCTCACACTTTCGTTAAATTGATTAAAAGAAAAAAAAAAATCTTATGTCTCCTTCTACCAATGTACTTGCAGTCAATGTGTAGATCAGGTGCGACTTCTCTTTGCATTTAGCGCGGTGCCGTTTGCTGTATGGCTGATAACAATGCTGGCGATTGCAAAAAGATAGCAAAAGAAAACTTCATTTTGAGGGCTGAGTTCTTAGCCCTTTGTTACCCACATTTATAAAGGTGTTCTGTGCTATGCTTTCATCTTGTTATTTATTTGGTTTGGAAATGTCCCTCTCTGATCCTCCGTGTTGTAAAAGCTTCACTCTGTTTCCCATCTGCTGTCCTTGAGAGATCAATTGTGGCGCATTCATCAGTGGAAACATGAGGCTTTTGCCACAGTTTCTCTGAAATCCATCTTGCCAGTCACACGCAAACTGAAACGGGTCAGTTTTCATCAGCCTTGGCATTGAGCCTCTGTGCTCTCCCATGAGCCCTGTCTAATAATTTAAGAGGAGTGGGAGTGGGAAACAAATTATGTGACTATTAATTCCTGTTTTCTTGTTCAGATGCCAGTGCATCAAAAATAGATCTCCCTGGGCCAGAGCACTTTGTCATGTTATCTGGAGTAATACTAGTTTGTGAATTATGTCTGGTCAGTTTAGCGTCTCAGTTTGGTCACATTCATCTCTTTGACCGCTGCCTTAATGACTGAACTCTGCCATCTCATTTTTTTGTCTTGCAGAAAGAAGCTGTCTGAGTTTTTGTCTCGTGCCTGGCACGGTGATCGCTCTGTTGACCCCGCAGTAGTCAGAGGAACCTGGAGGTCTTACAGGCGGCAGCAGGACCAGGCACAGCAGGTACTGTCTCATCAAGCTTTACTACCTCATCCATTCCCTAATGACCAAGCAAATAGCACAGTAACCCCAGATGATGTGAGCTATCCCAATTCACATACCTTAGCAGGTGAACAACTTGCTGCAGGACTAATTCTGACTTAGTTGTTAGTAAAAAAAGATACTTCAATATGCTTCCTAAACTGGTAAGTGTTAAAATATGCTTTTACAAAAATGAAAAAAAGTTGTATTTAAAATAGAGCTGCCTTCTACTAAATGTATGCAATTAAGACAAGAAAAAAGTCTTTTTACTGTGGAAATCTATAAAAAATATGGACCAGAAATGAATCTATCTGCTGCTGCTACAGAAGTCTATAGTAAACACAAGCACCTAGATGCTGTTGGATGGTACCCACTCCCAAGACCTTTTAGAAACTAGCCTGCACACAATGCAAGAAATTACTTATAATATCTCTTTATCCAGGTACCTTTAAAGTGACATTTTCTCAAAGGGAAAAAAATGTACCTTTTAATCTTTCTTCTTGGAAAACAACTCAGATCATTGGGTTTTATTTCTGCCATAAAGCAACAAGGGAAGGTACTCCCCCATGTAAATATGAGTTTTGGAGTAAAATGAGGACTAACTGTTTCTAAAGACAGAAAAAAAGCCTAGCACATTCCTTTCCCTCCAGTCTCACTTTGTCAGCCCTTTCCATTATTTGTCTTTTACAGTTGCCTCTGATTTTTTAGCTTCCCTGATAAAAGCAAGTGTATTTTTTCCCTCAGAAACTAAACAAATAGATAAACTACATTCCCATGAGAAAGCACTCCAAGTTCAAGTTATATTCCTATTGCTATGAATTCCTTTGTGCTACTGAAAATTGCAGAAGTTGATAAACCTAAGATTTTGACAGAGAAACTTACTATGAAATGAAAAGTGTAGTTAGGCAACAGCCTCCCAGACATGTGTCACAATTTTGAGAAATGTGTCAGGATTTGAATTCTCCTTATATGGATGTTATCTTAAAAATAGAAATATATTTATATGTCGTAGAAGGCTGACATTCCAGGACACCGCATGATGAATTAGATGCGCTCATAGTGCTGGTAAGGGTGCTTCACAATTAACGCAGCTATATCTGGAGAATCTACCCGTCTTTACAAGAGGGATTGAAGAAGAAGAAAAGTTGTCCAAAGGACAGCAGCTGCAAATAGTATACTTTTTCAAGTACTCATATGGAATCAAGATTCCCAGCAAATCAAGGGATTTGTTAATAACACAATATAAGTCACAACTGGCTGCTTTTGAATCTGTTACAGAGGCTGCTACATTGCTCAAAATAGGATAGAATAAAATTGTACAAACACTGAACTCAACTTTCTAGTAGGCAGATTTTAAAACACAGTATGGTTTATCCTAACAGGATCTTCTTTAGTAGATAGTGAAATAGATAGAGAAATAGGAGAATGGAATAGATGGTGAAATGCGAGACCTAATATTCTCAAGGAAAATCTTATTCGCTTGGACATGGCGGATAGCTCTTGAACATTACAAGCCGACCAAAGCAATCAGTAAAAGTTGGGTTTTCTCCTATACTGGGCATGGATATTCCTTTGAGTCTGCCAACAGCTCTGCAAAATTCAGTCACTTTCTCCATGGGGCTATGACTGAAACAGACATTAAAAAGAAGCTGAAGTATAGATTAGGGTCTACTTTTGGGGGAAGAACCGAGAAGAGCTAAGATGTGAATTGAAAACAGTATTTCATTGCCTAACAGTCAATTGTGTTGAAAATGCTGAGAAATTTAGAGGAAGAACTAACTTTGAAAGACTTGCCCTCAAGACAGCATGTAGCCCATCAGAACAGTAAACCTCTGACTGCCCTTAAAGAGCTTTTTCCAGGAGTTTAGTTACAAAAGTTTATTTCCTCAAGGCAAGTTGTCAGCAAGTGTTCTGTTCAAACACTTCTGAGTTTCTTGTGAAAAGATACACCATAGATTTAGAGACAGAAACGACAAAAGTCAGTTCAAGAGTGGAAGAATATCTCAAGCTTTCTAAGCTTTGCTTAGGCACAGTCAGAGAAAGGAATACCTTTCTACATAAAAGAAGGTCATAACGACTACTGTGTTAGTACCCTGCTATTCCAAAAGCCTAGTGTTGACAGCATGCCCACGCCAATAGAAATGTGAATGAAATAGTGAGGAATAACTGCAGTTATGAAAGGGCTCTGTTTGTCACTGCTTGGGCCGTTTGGCTCTGTCGGTGATATACTGGTGGAGAAAACATTGCTGTTGAGACTTGTTATCAGTGCCCATAATCTGTCTGGCCTGTGACAGAATAAAAGTAGGGAAGTTTTAGGAAACTGAGTATAGCCTGGTCTTTGCTTTGGGAAATTCCTTTGGAGATCAAGTACACTAAGAACAGGGAACTGCTACTCTACCTAAAGACTGTTCTCTTGAAGGGAAGACTTGATCCTCCAGTCCATGCAGCACAGGGTAGACATTTCTACTGCTAGAATAAGGAAGATTTATCTCTCATGTGGATGCCTTATCTTCCAGACATAGCAGTAATCAATGTCCAAAGCAAGACTAACATGGGAAATCAAGGTTTTCTCATTTACTCAACATGCAAAGACCCAAGCTGCATGTATATAAAGACATAACTAGGTTACACTGCAGGTGCCTGCACTCTTACACTCCTAACTTCTTATACGGGTTGTGCCTATGCCAGGCAGGTTCTCCAGACTCGTCGCTGAAGTGTGAAGGTTAAGAAGACATCTGAATGGAAGGCTGTGATTAATCAGAAACAAGGCTGATTTTAACATGGTCTGCATAAAAGAGAAAAATACAAAAGAACATTAAAGTATCATGTTGAGGTATCATGTCCAGGAGAGAATGTGACTCTCCGGGTTCCTAAAACAGTGACAACTCTCTAACTCCACCCTAGAGTAATCTCCAAGTAGGCTGGGCAGTCCATCGGTGGAGACTGACTTGCAGCGCGTTTCATTGTAGCTTTCTTGCTTATGAAATGGATAGGATTTCTCTTTGTCTCTTACTAAGCTAATGATGATGTCCCAACTGTCAAATCAGACGATGCTGGAAAGAACTTTTATTTCATTTCTGCCATTGTAAAAAGGACAAGGAGAACTTCAGGGTGAGCTATCATTCCAGCCCAAGGAGACCTAGAAGCACCAAATATGAGCCATACTGGGAACAAATAAAACTGTCTGGTTCAAGGGGCTCAGAGAACAAGTCCAAAGTGTTCTCAAAGAATTGCATACTTTGAAGTAATGATAAGTAAACAAGTGGACCTTCTACCTATTGCATGGGGTGGGAAAAAAGCTACACTCCTCAGGATAATCAGGGCTGAGCAGAATTTAACAGAATTAAGACAACACTTACAAAATGTATTTGGGTTTCACCGACGAAATTTCAAGAGCAGATCGACTACATATATCCCAGAATTTACTTATCAGAACATCTCAGTAGAGCAACCGCTATATGACTACTTTAACTACCACAAGAAGGATATAAGGAATGTAATGCAGCTACATAGATGGCTATCTCACATTATTACTTGCAAGAAATCCTGTAAGAAAAAAAAAATCAAATAATGGACAGAAGGACTAGCAGAAAATATGAAACAAATGCTTATGGAGTTAGGTGCAATTTGCAATGCAGGTTGCAAATGAAATAGTGTGTCAATATTTTCTTTGGAATCTTAGGTTAAAGATTTACATGATAACTTTGAAGATGGGAACAAGAGAGTGAGAGATGCTGCTGGCAGACTACAGCTACAGGACATATTAACAGTGAAATTGTAGTGATTCTTAACCTCCAGTTTAACACATTTAAGAGCAGAGACTAAATCGTTCACAAAATTGAACCAATTGATTGATCACCACATCTTTCAGTTGGGAAGGCTTATATGGGCTGGAGTGGCTGGGAAGTAGATTCCTCAATAAGTGGAATGAATAAGTCAATGAATAGCTTCATTGTTGGTCCCCGAATGCTGCACCTCAAATTTAGTCACATTAGGGATCAATCCCAGTCAGGTTTTCTTTCTGTTTTCCTTTACCAGACTGGATATCCTGGGATTCCTGTTGAACCCAGATGAAGAAGAATTTGAAATCATATTAGCACCGAATTCACACTGAACAAAGAAATATATGTGGGTAGACCAAACGTATATAAACTCGGATTTTTTTCTTTTGAAAGAAATTCTGTGTACTAGCAAAAGTTAGTACAGCTCTATCTCATTCTTCCCAGTAAAATCATAGCTCATTGATTAAATGCACTACTAAGTCTCTGAAAGAGGGAAATTAATGGTTCAAGGAGACACATAAGTACATTTTAAGGATTGCTAGGAAGATAGAGTAGAAGTATGTGTAGGCAAGAGACTATGGCACTTCTTGTGGTGCAATAAAACACATGATGAACGTGGTCTAGGCCTGATGAATGGCAGCCATCTGCACCCTCCATCCTGGCATCTAAAAGGTGCAGGCTTCCTGGTGGTTTTTCTCTGTTTATTCCATGCTTATTATACTTTGACAATAGAAGACACAACTTGCATTGTAATACTAGGTACTGTAAAACACCTGCTAGTTAAAGGGGAATTTTCGAAAGTAAGAATGGCTCGAGCCTAACCAGGATTAGATTATGTTACTGGGACTTACAAAAACGATGCTCTCACTTGTGCAGAAAACCTTCTGGAGAAGGTGTTCAAAAGGTAGAATAAATAGAATAAATAATAAAATTAGAACTTTCAAGTGAACTTGTCTTGTCCTTGTGCTGTCTTTGAAAGAGATCAGTATATGTGTTTTCAACGGCTGTTCCAGTGTTTAAAGTAATGAATGATATCCGCATTTGACTTAGAGCACACATATAGGGTTTATGTCAAGAATCATTGCTACTTAAAGTAGCGCCATCTGATATTTCAAAAGAAAAAAAAACCCTTCTCGTGGCAGGGATTATGGCAATATGACCTGAGGGTCTAAGCTCATAGTCATGCACAAGAACTAGGCTGCTTTGCCCTCTCCTGTTAGGCAGCACCATTACGACACGCAGGGTATCGGCTCAGGTCTCTAATTGGCATTGTACTTTCTCTGGGACAAGGCTGCTTAAGTAGCCTGTGTTCGTACAGCACCTAGCACTGTGATTTGTGCTGAAAGCACATAGTACAAATAATATATTGCAATGGTAATGAATTCCTAACTGAAGTCCTAAGTCAAAAATGTCAGAAGAAATGAAATCAGAGCGGAGAATGACCAGTAATACAAAGCATTACAGCTGTGATAGATTTCAAAGTGTTGAAAATGTACATGGTTACTGCTATTCCTGGAGATAATGATTTTGAGAACTGCCTATTTCCTCTGTTAATTTCACTGGTTGATTAATGTTGGCTCTACCATTCTGAACAATATAAATCGAGTAGTAACGTAAATTTGCCTTTTTAACAAGCCCAGAGCAACTGTTAAGTTTGATGTGACAACTGTGGTGTCTGCTTAGCTTAGTAGAAGTTACGGCAGAAAGTCCTAGAAAATTTCAAGTGTGTTTATTAATTTGATATAAAACGCATGAAAGAAGCATACAGAGTTATTTCTTTGTTTCCTCCTCTCAAAATTGCAACTGGGCCAGTAACTCTTAATACAAAGTTAATTTAGTCAAGATACTTGAGAGCCACTTGGCTCTGTTTCTAAATTCCTCCCTTTGTCCTTCGCAAAGCTCTTTGAAGTGTTACTCTGCGAGGTGGATGTTGTAATGAGCCTATTTCTAAGAGGATCAAAGTAGCAGAGCTGCCCAAAGCAGCATCAAAGATACACAACAGAGAGCCCTTTAATGAGCAAGAGGGACATGACTGTCTTTTCCCCAAAATAAAACCCTAAAACAGGATTTAGATTAAATATTTAAAATTGAAAATTATTTTATTTTGGCTGGAGCTCGCTAGCAGAAAGCAAAAACCTCAAAGAGAAGAGGAGATTTCTCCAGCTGACTCTGCTGAAATTTAATGACTGTCATTTGCTCGATGCTTCACCATCACTTAATGAAGTCCAAATACCTGTGGCCTAAGCTAAAGGTGGCAGCGGCAGCCGGCATGGGCACAGGCAGGATATCAGCCTTGTGCTAGAGCAGATTCCTTTCCCATGGATATGAAAATAGAAAGCAAACATACGGCAGGAAGCTGCGGTGAGAGAAGACAGCTCGGAGGGGGAATAGGGGGGAAGGGTGGGAGAATAAAAAGGAGTGGGAGGGAGGACTGGACATGTAAATTATGTGCCAGGAAATGAATTCCTTATAATGTCTCTTGCCAGAAGCTAAATCCTAGCAAATGTAAGTTGTCTTTTTTCCCTTTCTTTTGCTCTTTCCTCTCTTCCTCTGAGGGTCAGGGAGGAAGGAGCAGGGACAGGAAGAGGGGCGACTCAGTGTTTACTTACTTATTGTGTGACTAAAGTGCTATATGATCCAGCTTTAACATTAGGAGGCATGTGACCCCATAAAAGTGACGAACAGGATAATATCCTGCTTCTCATTACTCACGGTTTTTCAACTTACTTTATTTGGCCATGGGGATCCTTCAATGTGTTCTGGGGCTGAAATACCAGAAGAAATGTGTTTCTGTTCAGAGGCTGGATGTCCTTTTTGCACTGCGTTCAGTAATGAAATGGGAGCTTATTTTGTTTGACTTGATAGCTGTCTGTGCAAATATTGCCTCTCTTTAGGATTGTGTTTGTTTAAGAAATCACCTACTGCATCCGTCAAGACTGCAGAAATGCATGCCACTGACCTGTGCTTAACTTGGGGATAAAAGAAGACGACTTGTGTTTAAGGTTAAACCTGTATGTAGGGTTGAGGTTTTGTTTGGGTTTTTGTTGGGTTGTTTTGTTTTTTTTTCCAGAATTTCACAGAAACCATCTGGCAGAAAGTTAAAAATCCTTAGAAGCAAACCTTTGGCTGCTGAGCAAAGTACAGTTCTAGCTTGTGAGAAATCAATGACACATGATGCAGAGAGCAGAATGACTGATGAAACTGGACACAAAGTAATTATATACTACATTAACATTTACTGGGCATTGAGCATGAATAGTAGCCCAGATTTCTTTTTTCCTTCCCAGCCCACACAGTTTGGGATACCATATATCCCAGCATGAGCAATACCATGGACAAAACCAGTGCCAGTTTCCTTGAAGAATTCCGTGGGTAAAAGTATTGGGCACTTCCAGATGTAAAGAACACAGGTCTTCTCTGATTTTTTTTTAATTGACTGCAACACTACAATGGTTATGGAAGTTTGTACATAGCAGAATTTTGTAACTTAAGTAAGTAAAGATAAGTAAGAGGTTGCTTTTCAGCAAAAGGTGCTGAAAACCCTGGAGTTTCCAGGGAAAGAAAATTGGCTGGGAAACACAGCTCCCAGTTTCCTTCCTTTACAGAGTACGAAGCACACAGCTCTTCCTAGAGTGCTGTTATCTCTGGAAATGTAAATATCTATGAATGCTTGCATCATACTGAAATCAATGAAAATCAGTAAGTCCTCAGAGCTTACTCACTTCCTGCATATCCATTTCTAATCAGGATTTGGTAACAGAGAAACAATCTGAGAAAATCATGACCATTGTTACTTCGTTGACATTTTAATGGCAGATACAACTTCTAAGACATTGATGGCACATACATCTTCTGAAGTTGCCCACTGTACATATAGTATATTCACACAAATGTATATACGTGACATATATTTCATAATCCATATGTTGTGGGTTCACCACTATTAAATTGCTTGAAAATATTTTGATGCTACGAGTGAAAACAGAAATTCTTAGCATCCATATGCTTCTTTAATTCCCGTTTCTAGCTCCTAGAATTCAAAGCCCTGAAGAACATAGAATATATAAACAATATAGTAACAGAAAAAGATACTTTGCAATTTCATATAGATATGAGGCAACATATAAACACAAGAACAAAATGAAAAATGATATCAAATGAGGTATCCAGCTTTTGAACTTACTAGGATTGTTGAAGACTAACCTCCACAAAGAGCATCAGTCAGAGCTTCAATTCACAGGAATTTGTGTGCAGAAGAGATGCAGGAATGACATTGTTCTGCGTTCTTCATATGGTGTGAAATATGTTTGATTTAAAGTGATTAACTAGAGCTGTCCCACCTCAATGCCAGTTCTACATAGTGCCTTAAAAAAAAAAAAAAAGCAAATTTATTTTTAAGAATTACTTATTCCCTGAATGTTAAACCATTTTGGAGCACCGTGATTTCTATTGATTTCTTCTGCTTCAATACCACGTTCTGGTAATGCCCTAACTCAGGTATAACAGCTTTTATGTAAGAGTGTTTTATTTCCCACATGGACAAAAAGAATCCCTAAGATTCTTTTAAGCACTCAGCTTGTATTCTATTGATCTATTTTCATTACTAACACAGATTTAATATATTTAAAATTAGAACAATTTGTTTTAATTAGAAAGCAGAGTTCTACTCAGCCTCTACAGGCAGTAATTTCTTAACAGTGCTTGTTAAAGCATATTTTTGCTATAGCTGTAAGTTGGCTACATCTTGCATTGGAAATTTTGGGTACAAAATGAAAAGGATGTTTCCCTGAAAACCGTATGATTAGCTAGTGTCAAGTTCTGGCATATTGCTCTCCGAGGAATTTACTGTATTAGTTTAGTCGAACAGTATCGGAGCTCTTCGCTGCAGTATTGCTGACATAAGGCTGCTAAAATGAAGAGGAGAACACGTAGTAATAGGTGCTACAAGAAGTGCTCCGCAAAATCTTCCATGCAGTGCAAAAACAACTTGCAACTTCCTCATGTATTAGTTTCTAAATGTAAGTTTTCAGTAGCACTAGTCAGCGCTTTCAAAGGTTTCTCTGATAAACTAGTAGTTGCCAAGTCCTTTTTGAGTAGCAGTTTCCTGTGAGTCAATTAGAAACCTTCCTCCAAAAAAACCCTTATGCCAGGCAAGACTCAAGAACAGATCCAGTTGTCAAACTATAGCAAGGACCTACCTGGAGGCAGCAGAGCAGTCAAGGTACAATACGCGCTGTCAGTTACTTCCCCTGAAAAAAAGCATAATAATTACATTGGCTGTAAATACATCAGATTGTGTTTAAACATCAAATATGCATATCTTTCTGCAGATATCCCATATGAAATCTTACTGTCATTACAGTTATTGATAGGATGTAATTTTTGTAAAGTGGTGAGGCACCCAATTATGATACTTGAATGAATCTGATATAATAATGCCTTCATTGTCAAGTACATGTATGAATAACAGCAACTGAAAACCAATGCATTTTGGCATTTCTATGCTACCCAGAATTATCAATCGAGGTGCCTGAGTAGAGCAGTTCTGGTCCAATGTCCTGTCAAATGATTTTCCAAAACACTATATTCAATGAAAATTAAGATGGATGTCATACTCTTATGCAGTGATAAACGTTAATTCAGATCCCATGGCCTCAGGGACTCTCTGCAGCTGCAGCACCAGAAAAAAGCTACCTTCGATGCTTTAGCACCCTTTTTGAAAAACAGGGCAAAACTACTCACATGCAATTCAATTACCACAGGTTGGTAATAGGGATTCACAAGCAAGCCATACTGGAAATATTCTAAGGGCTGCTGAAATGTTTTGGTTTTTTTGTGTTAACATGTTTTACCTACCTTTGAAGCACTGAGTATCTAGCTCCTTCTCTGCCTTTAAGAATAAGGAATTTTTACCAGGCGGCCCAAATAGATTATTGGCAGGGTAATCATAAGAAAGACAGACATCTGTCAAAAGGAATTGTAATTCTTTTTCAGGCTGCTGATGTATACTGAGGCTGAGTCTTTATGAAAATCAGATTGTTAAATGATTTCCTTGACCTTGTTAAATACATTTCACTTCACTTGTGACTCAAAGTTTTTAACAATATGATACTGCATAAACAGTTTACTTAGAATATAGCAAGGTGCTAAGTACTTTGACTATCTTCAGTTAAACTTATGAACACTTAGTTTTATGATTTTTTTAGTCATACTCACCATTCTTGAGAATTTTAAATTCACAGCTATAATATTTTAAAATAAATTGTAAACCTGCCTATCTGAATATCGCAAATTATTCTACAGTCAGCATAGATCTTATGTGTAAATCAAGAGCTATTTGGTCAAATTCTGTGATCCTATAAAACATTTTAATTTTTTTTTTTAAACAGCATGTTTTACTAAATAATTTTATTTACACTATAAAGCATTCATTACCTGTTCTGTCGGGGGGTTGGATTAGATGTTCTCCAGAGGTCCCTTCCAACCCCTATCATTCTGTGATTCTGTGATTTAAATATGATAAGAAAGCAGTCTTTCACATTATTTATTTATATATATTTCCAATTTCCTGTGTAGAGATATCAGCACGTTAAGTATTGGACAAACTCATGGTCAATGGGTCATCAAATGGACTAGAAGGGCCTTCATTCCTGCCTAATCCTAAAAGAGCAAGTACCGCAATTCTGATGTCAAGGAGCCAAGGAGACTGGACGGCTGGAAGCATGTAAACTCATCTGTGCTTTCCTATGGCCCTTCTAAGAAGTAATCCTGAGATAGATGGGCCACTGCTCTGGCCCAGTAGAGCATTTCTTCCTTTCTTAAGTGTAAATAATAACAGCAACAACAACAACAACAAAAATAAAAGATAAGGGGAAAAAAAAGGAAAAATATTACTTGTCTATCTGTTCTTTTGTGTAAACTTGTCTTTCTCTTTCTACTGTAAAAACAGCTAGCAAAACGAATACTGAATAAATATACTTGTGACTAACACTGATTTATAATGCGGGGTCACAATTCAGCCCAAATCCTGCTTTTCTCTTTTCAAAAAGCAGCAGCATTTTTTAAAGCGATTAGTAATTGCAGTGTCTTTTCACTTGACGATATGAATGATTCCCAGCATGGACAAATAAAGAGAAAAAATGCAACAACAAAAAAGTAACACAATAGTTCTTTTGTGACCACCACCAACTCAGAAAAATATTATTTTCCTTTCCTCCATTCATTTGCATGTGTATTTATTTGCAGAAGGCAAAACACAACTGTGGAGATCATGTAAATTCTGAAAGATACGAAACTTGGATGACTCCGTGGAAAATTCTCAGAAATAATCTTGATGAAGTGGCTTTATTCATCTCATTCTACTTTTCTCAAGGGCTGACATATGCATAAAAGGGGAACATGATCCCTTGCACATGTTCTCCATGAGGACTGCATGTAGCACAATCACTAACTTAAAACAAGCTTTGCTGACTCTTACTCAAAGGCATTGCTGAATCCAAGCCAAAGGAATTCAGACTGGCATTTCTCCATCTCCTCTGATCAGCGAACAGGGTGAAAGGACAATCCTGTTCCCCTACACCAAGTATTACAGGGTTTCAGTGGAGCTGTGCGATCCGTCCCAACAGTGCTGTGCAGTGTGGGACATTTTTAAAGTCACCTTCCTCTCCTGTGTTGCTGCAGGCTGAGGATGAGGGATGGAGGAGAGGGCGGAGAGCTGGGACTGTGCTTCACTAGGCACTGCTTGCACGGCAAGATCCTACCAACACCAACCACCAGCACTTCAGCAAATCCTCCTTCTTTTGTTCATCCCTAAAAACAGGAAACAACATTGCCATTAGACCATATACAACATGTGCTGTCTATGTGTGAAAAGGACTTGATTTTCTTCTGGAAGAAATGGAAACCACAAGGTGGTCACATCAGGTCCCGGAGCGATAGCATTAGCTGAGGGCACAGAAACATACCTGTGGGGAGAATAGCTCTTTATCAAGTGAGGACTGACAGCAGAAGCCCTTATCCCTCACAGTCATCCGGCTTTGCTCGAGTGCCCTCTCTGCTGCTTCTGGGTTTTCCGAGGGCTCTGCCTCCTATTCTTCCTTCGACCGCTTTCCTCCTTTGTCAGTTCTACCATATGGTCCTAAACCTTGACAGCGAAGATCCACCTCCAGGTTGAAACAAGCCAAACATATGGAATGCCGTTTCAGAAGTGAGGGATGAGAATCATCTTTAGATGATTAGTAACCCTGGTTACTGTTTTGTGCTCCTAGAGAAAGCCATTTGCAATGATCAATAAACAAAGCTAACCAGCACATTTTGGGAAATGGAAAATCCAAAAACTCTATAGAAGAGCTTTTTTCTGTAAGAGTCTGTAATTTTTTGATTCAAAACTAATTCATCTGTTATGAAAACCACCCTGGGTCAAATCCAAGCCAAGCAGTTGATTTTTCAGAAAAAAACAGTATTTTTTTTATGAGTCAGTTCAACTTCTTTCAGTAGCCACTTGAGCTTCCCACATTGTCCCATGGGAAGTGGACTGGAATATTCCCCTTTGAGCTAGTTTTCCTTGTCTGATATATCTCCCAAATGCTTCAATATCTTCCTTCCAGTTAAACCTCAAAAGTGAACTACAGAAGTAAATATATGAATGGTACCTGACAGGATAAATGGAGTAAGGAGAGAGTCCATCTTACTGGAAGTGATAAATATTTTATAAGAACAAAAGAATAATTATACCGGGACAGACAAAATATTCTTTTAGTATACATTTGTATTTTTACAGTGGTCAGAAGAGGTAAGATGATACAAGAAAATTAGAAATTAATTGCCTCTTCTGACTTTTGGGAATGCCAGCTCCCAAAAACGTTCCACTTCCAGGACTTCCTGAGCTACAGATTGTATCCAAAGCCCTGCAATATCAACTTTATGCTTCTACAAATTAATATTTCAATCTCTTTAAATTCATCTATATTTTCATCCTTCAGAAATTTCTGCAGCAATGAGAGCTTCAATTCAGTTATGCACTGCGTGAAGAAGGGACTTCCTTCATTCATTTCAAAACTTTTTTTTTTTTAAATTGGTATTGTGTGTCTTCCAGTCCTTTCACTGAGAAGTAGCGAATAGTGATTCCCGAGCTACCATGCCAATCACAATGTTTCAAACTTGTACCATATCCCTCTCATTGCCCCTTCTGTCCATGTATCACAGAATCATAGAATTGTAGGGCTGAGGGACCTTCGGAGATCATCTAGTCCAGCTATCTGCTCTTCCTATAATAATGGTCTGTATCCTTTATCTCCCCAGTCCTCTCATGTGTCCCTTGAACTACAATTCCCATAAGTCTCTTGAAGCAGTTCAGGGGTTGCGAAAGACCATCAGAATAATTTAAAACAAAAGATTTCAAAATTTCTAAGTTATACTGTTGATTCCCTTCCTATGCATTCTGCATACTTTAGTTGAGTCCCACACAGGTATGAAAATAGTTACACAAATTTAATAATTTTTCTGGGAAGAAGAATTGCAATTTCAAGCAGTTTTATCAGAATTTTTCCAAAATGGATTTGAGAAGTTTGTCCTTGTGCATATTTTTCTGATCCAGATTGACTTCAACTTCAATTTGTCCCAAAATTTAAATAATCTCTATAAGAAGCTCTCTTAATAAAGACCCATACGTATAATTTTTACATTTTTTTTCAAGTTGAAATATTTTGCCACCAAATCTGGCAAAGTGACTGCAGGCAGCTGTGAAATAGGCCTCCTTCTGAAGCTGAGCGAAGAATAAGGCATGAAAAACAACAAGAAGTAAATTTGACTTGTTTTTAACATTTTTTACAAGAGTAGGTCACCTTGGTAAAATAAGGTAATGACCTGTAAGTCTAAACAAACTCTATTGATTTTAATGGATTTGCACCCATTGAACAGAGAAAAGAATTTATCATCTGGTGTTTTCCTTTTAACAGCCCTTCTCTAAGCGTCATGCTGGAGACAGATACTTTTTGGAAACTTCTAACATTGCCAGACTAATACTTGACAGTTATGCACACATGGTAAGGCAGAGAGATTTTGTTCTCCAAAAAATGTACAATCGCAAACCGAAGTGAAGCTGCTGAGGTCCGGTGCTGAGGCATTGGGGCTATAAGTCTTTCTCAGATAGCATTACTAAGATAACAAAAATGCATATGCTTATTTTCAAGCCCTATGCACAAGCACAGCACGGCTGTCATCCGGACAGCCTGCTCCGGAGAGGGTTTTATATTCCAAGGCATCCCCCACCCCCTCTCCACCAGTCCTAGTCACTCGCCCCTTTTGCTCTGAAAATAAATCAATTTCATCTGCCGCAGTTCGATTTCTTTCTTCTCTCCGCCTCAGTCCCTCAGTCCCGCTCTCTTTGAAAGCCTCTTTCCACGGCACCATATGGCAGCTGAGAGAAGGGCAGAGCCGCGATCCAGCTCCCAACAAAAGAGGCTGCGGTGTCAAAAAGCCTCATGAATGCATGAGACACATTCATGTATAGAGAAATGCCTCCAGCTCTGTCAGGGAGGACTAAAGAGAAGGCTGATAGGCCTGACATCGCTTTCCAGTTGAGAAAGGCAGCAGCTCTCTCTGCAGCTCATCCCCGCCTCCCTCCCCCCTCTTTGGTTTCACGCCAAAATCCTATTAGATCTATTAATGACATGAGACACAAAGTCAGAGTGTGTGGCAGAACAAGAAATTAAATCAGGCCACCTTATTTACTCCCTATCACTGTTTTGGGTTGGTTTTTTTTTTGAGGTAGAACCATACTACTAAAAGGAAAAAAAAAAAACCAAAAAAACCCCAGTCTTTAATAGTGTGCCTAAGACTAAATGAGCAAGTCTTGTCCCCCGAAAAGGGGATGGTGCACACTCCTGGACATTGCCTGTGGCGGGAGATTCGCGGCAGAATTGCCAACCGAACGCTTGCAGGGTGACCCTGAAATACTGTTTAAAGCATGCTTTGGGGTTTATTCTGCTTTCTTAACGTTCTCAAGCTGCTGCTGAGGCAAACAAAGGACTTTGAGGTTGGAAAATTAACTAGACCTATTATCATGTGTGCACGTTGAGCTGTTGCAGAAGAACAACATTTAATTTTTGAATATGAGAGAAATGCAAACTAGCACTTACAAAGCATGCATTCCCTTCGCCCTCTTCTCTCCCTTCTGTTTCACTTCCTCTTATTCTGTCCTGGCGCTGCGTGGCATGCTTCAGTCCACAGAAACCTCTACAAAATACATTCACAACCTTTAGACACAAAGTTAAGAAGATGATAAAAATACACACATCTGAAATACATTTATTACAAACTTTTGTCTCTGCTGGGGGAAAGGAAAAACCCCCACACTCCTGTGCAGCAGAATGCAATAGTGCATATTTCATGAATAATTTTGTTACTGAACTCAAACTTGGAAAAGGGTGCTGCTTTATTTCCGTAAAATTAAGCGCTAGTTAAACTAGAATTGCATTACTACTGCTATCTCTTCCCCAGAAAGGCCTCAGAAATCACAAAACTCCGTGTCCCTGGGGTTTTTTAAAGGAACCTGGGCAAGCTTCCAAATGCTGGTATATGTGACCTTTACAAGTATTCAACAATAACAGCCCCCTCCGAAATAAATCCACGAACATGTGCGCAGTAAGTCAGCAGTGGCATGGAAGTTTCAATACGACATTGTATCATCACTGTTGAATCGTGTTCCTACAAGCAGTTTAGAAGATTTTACTGAATGCATGGCGTATATAATAGTATAAAATATGTTTATATCATCTCACAAGTCTTCCTTCCTGGAATGCGCTTAATGTAAAGCTATAGAACAGCGTTATGTATGTATGTATCCGTTAAAGCCGCTATTTATAGGTTCATCATGAGTCACAGACAACTGGAGATAAGTTGGTTTCAAAAATAAACTGCAATTAATTTAGAAATGTGAAAGTTACACTGGAAATTACTTTGACGACGTCTTTTTAAAATGAATTCTGCCATGCATTGGAAGAAAAATTGTTGCAAAATCTGCTCAGGAATGCCTCTGAGAAGGCTCTGGGGAGGCAAACTGGCGCTCATGATATTTGATAGACTTAATAAAACTTCGGTGCAGCCGGGGTTTTCTTAAATTGTAACAGGCGGGGCTTTAAGCTCTCCTCCTTGAGCAGGACTTGTGCCGGGTCCCTGCTGGGAGGGCGGGCGGGAGGCTGGGAAGGCGAGGAACAATGCCACCATTCAGGGACCCCCATTCAGCCCAGCCACATCTGTTTACACGGCCCGAGCCCACCTCTGAAAAGGGTTGTCCTCCCACCTCCATTCTCTCGCCCAGAGGCCTGAATGGCCAGCCATCTGAAAGCTTTTCTGCTGGAGATCTGCGGTTTCAAATTTATTTTATGAGACCAGAGCTGAAAGGCAGACTAACAATAACGTTTGCACGTTTCTGTAGTCTGGTTTGGATTTTATTGTAATCCGAGAACAACTGTAAAACGGTCCCAAACTGCCAGGTTTTAAAATAAGTCTAGCACATAGGATATTGACACTGAACCTGTGGGGCTGAATTTTGCTCTGAGTCTTTCACTTACATATGTTTATAAGGAGTTTTTCCTGTAATAATAATTTTATGGCTCAAATATTTTTTGAAACAACACTGGCAGCACTCAGAGAAGGACTAGAAATTACATTTTTACCAAAAAGTATTTTTGCCTTACATGCAACCATGCTTAGAGCCCATAGCTTTGCATTCTGCACTTCACTAAACAGTTCATATAGAAATAGTGTGACTACAGTAGGTTTCGCTCTGTTTAGATACCAGTTCTGCAACTATCAGACTAAGCATTACTCTGCACAGCAGATGCTTCACAGAAACCAACATATTTAAGGAATTTTAAAAATTGCTGAAGACCAACAGAGCAACCCAACATTTTGATCTGAAACAAATCTTCAACTGAGATTAAAATGGTGTGTGTCCTTCAGATGAAGCCCACGACAACCAGAAAAAGCAGGAGATGCTCAAAGCCCCCCGCCCCCAAGCCTATAGTTGACAACTCTCAGTGTACCAGTGCATGATCCAGTCTTAGGTAGCAATATATAAACATCAAGCAAACCGTGTGAATTCAGTGTCAGCATGATTGGGCTCCACTAGTTAACTGCATTCAATGAATTTATGGAAGTTTTCCCTGAATAACAAAATGCCGGCTCATATGTCTGCCAAAGCCATCACAGTAATTGTACCGTGAAAATTCTAAGTCTGCGAGTGTGCTGAAACTCATGTTTCAGCTGACATGATGGTATCACAAATACATGGTACATATAATACAGAAAAAAATGCTGCAAGTTTCAAGGGAGATGACAAAGAGAAGTTAAAGAAAAAAAACAGGATGGTGTGCTACTTAGAAAGTATTAAATGACAGAAAATGAGATAGAGAATGCAAAAAACCTGAAAAAGAGACTCAAGAGAAGATTACTGAGATATGAGCTCTTGTTCTCAGGTGAATTACTGGGAACTTGTGTAGTGCTTGGTGATTTGCTGTGCAGTCCTTGTTGAACACGCAGTTCAGTCTGTACCTCCCTGTTTCCAGATGCCAAACTGTATTCAAGATTAGCTAACGCTATGTTATTTATTTTTCCTGATGTTATTCTTCTAGTTTCATTAGTTATCATGATTATGGTAAGACCCTGTAAGTAAGAGGATCTGATAAAAAATTTGCCTATTCAGTATCAGACTTGCTCAGTGATGGCTGTCGCATTGTTTTGAACTTCTTTTCCATGAAGATATTTAATCTAATGATTTCTTTATGCACAAAGCAATAATTTATTGAAAGGTCCTGGCAGAACCAGGGACTGCTGTTTAAGGTGAGCGTTCTCTTCTCTGTTTTTGTTTAATATAAATTGAGTGGCCTAAATATAAACAGGAAAAGGACCGAAAAATCCCCTTTCTTGTTCTTCATGTTCCTACATAGCACAAGAGAAGCTCCTTGATTCTCGAGAATGTGCACTGTGGTTCAGTAAGGAGGGACTGTCAATGGGCCCTGGGGTTGTAGAGGTTTGCCAGACTGTGCTCATTTCAAACTAACATTTGTCTGCTCCCTATTCCACAACACCACCTACAACACTGGAAGTAAGGAAAGAGGGCAATGAATGGTGCCAAGCCATAAACTGAGCCATGTTAGTTTGTGACTTAATACAGTCAGTATAGATCTACATCCCAAACTTCGTCCTTCATATATAGCGTTGTACCCAAACATCACAGCACAGCTGGTGAGCAAGTACTGTCATCTGAGACACATCATTTGGGACAATAACAGCATGTTCTAGGTCAGAAAAAAAACCATATAGAGTGAAATCACAGGCAATGTGAATCTAATCTGAATACAGGAGTTCCCTGGGAGTATTACAGCCTTCTCACAGCGACCTCCCTTCTGTTCAAGTTCTGCCAGCGACATCAGTGGGTCCAATATACTACCTTGAAAGGTCAAGGTTTACAAAAGAAACTTTCATATAACATTAAGAGCTTGCCTAAACTTATAAGAAAATAAATATTTTACCCTTCCACCCATGACAATTCTATGATTCTATTATTTTAGCATCTGAAATCTAAATCACCTACTGTACTGCAGCTGCCTGCAAAAGCAGGCATCAGAAGGTAAGTAACTGAACAAAAGGAGAAAAGCAGAGTTTTATCAAAGCTGTAGCATAAAATCAGGTCATTAAACTCAACTAGCTTTTTTTTCTTCTTCTGCATTTATCTTTCATAGAGGCTAAAATGTTACTTCTATTGAAGAAAACAGAGAGAGTATTTTAAGCCTATAGCTAAAAGTTAGCAGAGTATGACCAGCTGAAAACTCAAGTTACGCATATATATTTTGTATTAAAGAAGCAACAGACAAGAATTAATGGTACAGTTTTATGAGTCACATTTATACACAGTGGCTTTTTGCCCTACCTTTCCCCCCCACCTTTAGTTGTTTTTTACTATAATCAGTACTGTTAATTGAAATGTAGAATATGATCAATGGTTTTGATTATCGCTTTCCATGCTGTTGAAACAGCACATAGCTCTCAAGAAAATGGTTAAAGTCCTTTATTTTTCTCCTAAACAAGCACTCGAATATAGGGGAAAAGATAACTCCTCAACACCTTTTACCCCACCATGTGCTCATATGACGACTTAAGTAGTATGCAGTCTACTAATATTTCCTAAAGGATTTTCACTTACTTACAGTTATGATCATACGTTTATGGTATGTGCATGTGTTCCCCTAAGAAAATAATATGACCAGAAGCAAACTTTAGCAAAACATCTCCGACGGAAAACTCTGTACTGAAAATTTAGAATCACATCCCCTCTGCATGTTCACAGATTTATGGTTTACATCTAACCCTTTCCTCGTAACTGGAGTAAGCAAACGTGAGACTTGTAGCAGTTTTTAAACCATACTGCTTTCATTTCAGAATGGTGTTTCTTTTCGAAATTTACAAAATGAACATAAGCATAATGATGTCATTTAAAAACCCCTGAAGAAAAACTGGAACTTTTCAAAGGGAAGATTTCAATTTAACCCAAATGAATGTTTTTCTTTTCATCGACAAAGAAATATTCACACAGCCCCAGCCCTGCATATAATTCTTCTCACAGAGATAATGCTACTAGATAGTGACGGCTTTAACCGTGCTGCCTGTTGTAGATAAAGACCCTTTAAGCTCTGTCTGTCTGGATGCTTATGTTACTTACTTGAACATTTGAACCTGTTGCGTGAAGGGGAGGGGACAGAGGAGGAAGGTGAAAAGACTATATAGCATTGCTAATCCCTTGAGCCATCTGGTGACTTGAGGCCATGCTTTAGGTTATGCTTATATTGAAAACCTATTCCTTTCATTCAATTCCCTTCCCTGTGCCAATTTATCACTGGCTTTTTTGCTGCGTTAGGATTTCTTGTAGTTAATCATGGTGAGAATCAATTGTCTTTTCATGCCACAGTAAATACTCACACTGGAAAGAGATTATTTTTTACTCATTTTCTCCCTCCTACCCCATCTGACTACCTGCAGTGATCTGTAAAAGTTGTTACTACATTTTCACCAAACTGAGCTGAAAACAAGGATAAGTCTGTTGTTAGCAAAGAGGGAAAAAACTAATTCCTGTAGCATTTCTGTGTACTCTGGAAGAGTTTTGCCAGATGACAGATACTTTGAAATGTCCATGTTATGTAGGGTTTGATAGAACTGTACCTAGATACCACCTTATAATTCAGCTATCAGAGGTAGCATTTACATGTTTAATTATCTAAGAACCAATGCGTATCTACACTTGTATGCCACAAGCCTCTCAAACCTGCCAAATTTGCATCCATACCAATATAGCATATTGCACATTAAGCCTGTCCAAAAGGCTGATGATTTTCTAGAGTGGACATGAATTTTTGATCTATTGACACGTGCAGTTCGATACGAAGCCAAATCAATCGTGTCTCTGCCATGAAACAGCAGTGAGTCTTCACAGCTATTTCACTTCATTAGCTTTTCTACACACTTGACAAAATTACTCTTCAGGACTTTGCAGTTAGCTTTCAATAATGTGCAGTCTTTTCCACTATTTTTCGTTCCGGGCATAAGATTTTTTTTTTTATATTGTGTTCCCTGAGGTAGCTGCAAAGTAATTCTGTCATAAATGTGCTGGTTCTGTGCTCTCTAAGTGAAATCATGTTCTGCTGCATGCTCCTTCCATATATTAATTAATTCTTTGCAGTCCTCTTCTGGCTAGATGATAGATCTGATTTGTGAACCTTTCTTTCTCAGATAACCTTCTGTTAAAAAAAAAAACACCTGCCTTTTTCACTGGTAGATTTATTTTTGAACAGCAAAATGAAAAGAGAAAATTGTAAAGCACAGCAAAGGTAAGAAAAAGCAGATGAAAACATCTGAGAAATCAGCAGACTCTGAAAGACCTCTGGAAGCTGGGAGCCTGAATAATTTTTAAAAAGTGAGCCGAGGAAGTCAATGGCTGTTTGGGAAGGATAGTTGATTTTTTAGGCATTTTTGGGGGTTAACCCTGGCAGGGAGCTGAGCCCCACACAGCCACTTGCTCACTCCACTGCGGTGGGATGGGGGAGAGAATGGGAAGGACAAAAGGGAAGAAATGCGTGGGTCAAGATAAAGGCAGTTCAACAGGTAAAGCAAGCAAAAGCTAGGTGTGCAGGCAAAGCAAAATAAGGAATTCATTCACTGCTTCCCATCGGCGGGCAGGTGTTTAGCTATTTTCAACACATGTAACGGCTAATTGCAGAGACAGGCTCCATAACACCAAATGCCTTCCTCTATCCCTTCCTCCTTCTCTCCCCCAGCTTTTATTGCCAAGCATGATGTGACATGGCCTGGGATATCCCTTTGGTCACTTGGGGGGTCAGCTGTGCTGGCAGTGTCCCCTCTCCCAGCTTCTTGTGCGCCCCCAGCCAAATGCTGGTGGGGCAGCCTGAGAAGGAGAAAAGTCCTCAGTGCTCTGCAAGCACTGCTCGCCAACGGGTAAAACTTCAGCGTGTTACCAACCCTGCTTTGGTCACAAATCTGAAACACAGTGCCGTTAAGAGCGGCTGTGAAGAAAATCAGTTCAATCCCAGCCCAAATCAGCGCACCATTGTTTCCATTTCTGACCACTGAACCTCCTTCACATGCAGCCTGGTTAGAGACGTGGAGTCACACAGCTCTGACTCTCCATCACACATGGGTCATACGGAGACTCCGGTCTAAAGTTCTGGCTCAGTCTTTCAGGCCCGAGACATTGCATCAAATTTCATCTTATGAGACGCAAAGGTTCAGCATTCTGGCATGAAAGGGAAAACAAAGGATGTGATACGATGAAAGACTAAAACTAACAAGTTAAAATATGCAAACCATTACTGATTGCGAACAGCCCACTGCCTGGCCAACAGCAGTGCATTGTAACATATTAGTTGGAAGTAACAGCCTGAAATAAATTCACTTTGCGCTCATTGTTATTTATTAACACAAAACCCAGCAAACTAGAAATTACTATTAAACAATTTGTGTGGCAATACCTCCAAGAGGTACCAGTGAAGGTAGCACTTTGTTGTGGCAAAGGCTGTAGGACACAGTTAGACACAGATGAGATCGACAAAGCTTTTGGGCTCTGAGGTACTAATTAGACTCAATAATCCTGAATTATACATCAGGATTCAATATTGTTATGTCTGGCCTGCACCAAAGCAAGGCCCATTCAATCAAGGTCCTCTTGTACATCCAGCTGTAGTATTTATTAAGATTTGTTCCAGTTTCTACTCTAATCAGTACAAAACCAAATTCCCGCTGAACTAGGGCGAAACAACAAGTCCGAGCTAAAGAACAGGATGGCCATTGGAACAAATAATGAATTAATCCTATTTCTGCTAACTGATCTGGGATAATTATGTGGTGTTGAAATTTGCCTTTACATCATAAAAAGCAAAATCTTACGATCATCTCTATTATCAACTGTAACTGTGAAATAACTCCTGAAAAAGATGGTGGAGGATAAGGAATATATTTCCATCATCAATATTTCCAGAATCCAAGACAAAATAGTTTCAGACAAGTATAAAGTTAAGATTATCAGATAACAAAAAGTAAAAGAAATTTAAAAATGCTCACTTTATAAGGCATAAATGAGCCACTAATTGACAGGAGCTGAAAAAATCCTTCTCCTGTTGGCTGGTTATTCGTCTGTGGATTCTGCTGCTCTGTCCTCTAAAGCATCTGGTACTGGCCATTACCAGAGATCAAATAGAGGACCAGATGGTCTGCTGGTTTCACTCAGTACAATGGTATGACCGCTGAAATGTAAAAGCTCTTCACAGAACCAGAAGGAGAGCATTTACCTCTGAATGCCTGATCCCTAAAAAGAAAAAGGAGAGAAAAAAAAAAAAAAAAAGAAGAAACTCGTCATACCTCTGTGAATCCAAGAGAAAAGCAGCCCCAATTTACCAAGTGGCACTTTGGTGTGGAAGAAGTCAAATTACTTGGGAACTTTTCTCACTGATGAGGATCTGGCCTTAGCATGCCTTTATGGCTTCACAAAATATCACAAAATACCGTACTGAGGATGATTTGGAAAGCTAAAGCTGAAGCAAGAACTAGGTAGTGTAGCCTGGCAGGACAGCATCATATCGACCCCTTAGGAAGTTGCTGGATTCCTACATCCTAAGTCGTCTGTGACTTAAAAGCACTGCGTATGAGCCTGTGGGTTTGCTCTTTACCAAAGGGCTAAAGATCTATCAGAGGTTAGGTGTCTGAAGAAGTCATACCCAAGAGGGAAAAAAAACCCTGGCATCTTAGAGAAGGGGAGTACAGGTATCCTCAAAAAGTGCTGAACATGTGGTACTGTTTCCTCTTCGTTGGCTTCCAGAGTCTTTCTGATGTTCTAGGTATACGGGCTCATCATTTTTATTCTCCTTTCTAAAAGTATAGTCACAATAAAAAATATGGACTTCATAGAAGCAGAATAGCTGAAATGAAGTGAACTAGCCTCATATTTGGGCTTGCTTTGTGAGAATCCGCCTCCAGAACAGCATTTCCTCCTCTCTCCTTCTAATGCCTCTGTAAAGGTTGTTCTCAAGGAGCCTGGTCCTGAAAACACCACCTACCTTAGCAGTGATGGACAACGACCACTCTGGCTTCTGCATGTAGGAGTTTGAACGTATTTCCTTTCTGACTCTTCTGGGTTTCATCCCCTCTTAACCTCTGTATAAGAATTATTTATGTTTTGGTTACTGTTTTCTAAATTAAAATACCAAGAATTTTAAATGTTTGGAAATGGAGATTAGTGGAGGTCCATTTCAAGTTATTATGTAGCCAGGGAATACGTATCTGGAAAGATGCTTAGGGAAGAAAAACAGATGTAGGCTTTTCTTCCTTGGATTTGGGAACAGGATGTGTGTTTTCCTTATCATCACCGTGATTTATAAAGGGGAGCTGCTGTCCCATGATATAAACATTAAATATGCCAAACCTGCATAACAGGCTTGCCTCTTAACACATTCTCCAGAGGGACAACATGTTGCCACCCTTGTCTTCTGTAATTCCCCCCTTACTACTTTCCTTACTAGTCCTAAACCTGCTGAGACTATTTTGTGCGCAAAAAGAAATCCTGAAAGCTACTGCATTGACTTACAACGTAACCGGCATTGGGAGCTCTACAGCTGACGTCTTGTCTGTCTTGAGACTTTTAGAAAGAGCTAAAGACAAGTACTGAAAAACATGGATTCTTAATAAAAGAAAAACAAACTACAAAATCACACCCCATCCACATATAAGCAAAGGGAAATACACTGTCACATAACACTGATACTCCTAAATTCAAAATAATTAATACTGTTTAAGGGTCGTTTGGATGTGGTGTTGGGGAATATGGTGTAGGGGAGAACTTTGTAGAGTGGGGTTGATGGTTGGACTTGGTGATCCCAAGGGTCTTTTCCAATCTGAATGATTCTATGATTTTATGTAGAAAATACAAAGTCTTCAGCAGCTGTTTTCTTTTCTTTTTTAAAAATCCCTGTGCAAAAGAAGCCTTTCTGAACAGCAATATTATTTAAAAGGGAGTCAATGAGGACAGAGCTGTGAGGCTTGCCAGCCCTCTTAGAAAGTTGTAGAGATCACAGAGCAGGGATGGGGCCAACTGTACCATGATGCATCCCATTTTCTTTGGGCAAGAGGGGGTGTAGATATTCCTGCAAGGACACTGAAGATTCACATTCAAATCCCATTACTCCGTAATATGAATTTAGGTGCCTAGCTTTCCACGTGACCCGACAAAAGCCTCAATAGAAAACACAGCAAAGTGGATTTGTTCTGCACATTTTCCTATGGCTTCTCCTTCCCTTGTTTGTTCATTTACTAGATGGATCACATTTCCAGTGTGTGATTTTCAGATATAACCAGGACAGACTTGTGGAGCTCAAGGCAGAGGAAAGTGATAGAGGCAGTGAAATATGAAATAATAGATCTTAAAAATAGCTAGTACCCTGGATGGTAATGTTATCAAATTACTTCATACCAAATTCTTTCTCACTGTAACATGTTTAATTTTCAGAAGGGATGAAAAGAGTGAGTTTAAGAAAAGGTCACATAGGAAAAAATCTTTAGAAAAATCCCTACTAAATTATATATTCATTACCATGGCTATAATATATATAGGGTACTATAATAACTTGCATATAGGTGGGAAGGCAGAAGGCTATTTTGGAAAACTGTGCCCAGATATAGGTTTTCCAATACATGAAAAATAAATCCCAAGAACTGTAGCTTGGCACGACAAGGAATTCAGATCTACTGTCATATTTTTTAGCTGGAAAATTGAACCAACACAAAAAGAGAAAAGGGAAAATGGATAACATCTGCTTTTTCCAGGTAGGATTGAAAAGGAGACATGATTCTGCTTTTCTTCATGGTAGTTTTCCATTGGGGGCTGAGTGCCAATCTACTAATAAATGGTCTGAGTGGCAATCTATTTAGTCTATTTCAGTGATCCTGGCTTTTGCATTATATAAATAACGGCAAACTGCATGAATTTCTGCACTTCACATTCCACATCAGCTCCCAAGGCTCCTTCTTCAGTAACTTAGAAAGCCAACAGAAAACATATGAGGATACCTGGTGCCTTCCCAGTTACTTAGAGACAGTATTTTGAGAAAGAAAATGAGCTGTGGAGGAGACTGCTTCACCTCCTCAAATTAGGGAAGTTTACTTTCCCACCCACATAATAACAAAAGGGAGGATCTATCCCAAAGTTACTGTTTTGCTCTACAGCAAAGCTATAGTGTTAAAATATCATCTGAGAAATAACATTCCCAACGTGTGAGTCCAAAGACCAAAAGGTGTTTATATTCTTAACGAGTTTTGTTTATTTTCACTGAGAAAATTGGTTCCTTTGTATGTATTATAACATTTGCCACATTCTTATAAGTATTGTTTTCTGGTGAAGTCATGATAACTAGATTAGACATGATCAAGAAACCCTGGTTTTTCACGCATATTCTTTGTGCATTCCTACCAACCTGTGCTTTGTGAAGCTTTAACTGGGTAAACCCCTTCTGTTTGTGCAAGGAAAACAAAAAATCACCCAAGATGTCTCAGAAAGCAACCGGGGAAAACATTTTCACTGCCAAATTTATCTATCAGTGCTCACTGGATTAAACAACAACAACAACAAAAAATCCCTACTGTTAACCAATCCTTCCCTGACGCTTGGAGTGACAATTTTTCTCGTAGACCTTCTGAGAAATGAACTTTTTGATTTACCAGAGGCCCTAAACTGTAACCCAAAATGACCGCAATGGCTGCAAATACTAGCACCTTCCTCTGCTTACGGAGATGCAGTTTTGGAATGTTTTGCTGGCCTTTCAACTCCAGCCCTCATAGAAAGCATACATTTTAAAAACAGCACAGCAGATGCGCAGTTGCTATTAACTGTAATCGGATCTGAGTGCGTAAAGTCTCCTGTGAACAAACTGTATGCTTAAGGTGCCCAGTTTTCCACGTGATCTACCGCAACTATAAAAAGAGAGCAGTTGTGCAAAGAAATCCTGGGATCCTTCACTTGGCTTCCCTTCCGCCTGTCTGTGCGCTTCTGGAAAATGCCATGTTACTGCGACTGTGACTTTCAGAGGCGGTCAGTCAGAGCATCGTGTGAAATGCAGGGTGATAAGAGAAAGAGGAGAGGAAAGAAACTCAAGTTAAAAAAAAAAATAAAATACAGCCACTACTATACCATCAAACTGCTTCATGCGGAGTTCTCCCAGTCAGTCAGGGTAATGCATTCGGAAGGAAGGAGGGAGTTGTACATTGAATTCTTTTAAAAGAGACTTCTGTTTGAATTATTAAAGCAGTGCTATCATACAGAATGTCTAGAGGGAATTGCTTAATTTTATGCTTTTTCTTTGGTGACTGGGGACCACGTTATAAAATATAAATGTGTTCTTTTATTCCTTGAGAACGCCTTCTGAAGGACCCTCACATTTCACATCTATTTCATTCTGCCCATTTCTCTCCATTTTTGCCAAGGGTGGTAGGGCTTTGGGGGAGAGGAAAAAGCAGTTTAATTTTTTAGCATGCCTTTCCTGGTATCTGTTTCCTCAGGACTGTGCCAAATATGTTATTAAGAAGGGTTTCTCCTCTATTTGAGTTCTCACAGAAAGATTCATAAATAAGAAGCAAAAATTCTATTACCTGCCCTAAATCTGGGGGATACAACAATCAGAGATTTATAAAACTGCACGTAATTTCCAGTTAAACTTTCTAATGGGATGCGTCTGCAAGCGGCAATATTTTCTATGCAACCTTTCAGAACCAGGAAATTTATAAGATATTACATAAGAAATCAGTGTTCCTGCCTTCCTTATTTTATTACAATTTTAAAATAGGGCTTATACAGTAGAAGCGATACAACGATTTTGTAGCTTTATCTGCCTAAAACACTGTCTCATCGTTCATCCATCTACAGAGATTCTTCCGGATTTGGGCAAAAGCTCGTAGGCTGAGATCATAAAGTTACTAATACTCTGACATCACTTCAGAACTGAAGCCCCCTTTTCAAAGGGGATCTGTGACATGCCTGGACTATAGCATAAACTGGGATAATTGACGCTGGGGCCCAAGCATCTGGGTTAGTTTAGCAACAGATGTTCACAGACACTTTCTAAAGCCATCCTCGTGCTTCTGTGTTCTGCTGTTGCACTCCTGAGGGGACGTCACTAAATTTCGGAGGACATCTCCTGCATGTTGTAAGGCTCAGCTGCTCTCTGCTCAGTCCCCAAGCGTCCCTTCCGGGGACACGGCAGGGAAGGGAGGATTTGCGGGAGGTGATTAGAGGATTATAAATACTTACTATTTCAACATGCCTCGGTACTTCGATGGGAGAAAGCACAAACAGCAGCAGAATCAAGGCAAGTTAGCCAGACTTAACAACATTATTATTTGCTGCTGACACGTACCTTGGTGTATGAGTGGGAATGTGGGAAGCAAGACAAAAAAAGAGGAGGCTGCTAATACTGTAGTGAGTATGTATCCCTAAGGATTTCTATCTTATTGAAAGTCAAAGCACTTTGGTTGCCTAATCCTCTGAGACAATGTCAGCAATTAGACTAAATTTCTCAAAAATTTAGAGGGGGTAGAAGCACTATTTATTCATTTGAGAAAATACAGCTGTTAAGGCATCAGAATGCTAAAGATGAGGAGCAACAGCTAATTGCCTCTAGATATTTGGTTCAAATCAGAAGTAGGGTCAAATGTGTGTTACCTTCTCACCCATCTTTTTCATCTATATATATCTCACTGTAGTAATTTCGTAGTATCTCACTCCTGACAGTCCCAGAGATATAACAAGGACAGGGAACTGAATCTATTCACGTTGTAAAGTTTCACGTCCACTGACAGCTCGTTTCCTCCTCAGTCTCTGTGTTATCACTATTCAGGGGATCATCAAGACAAAGATGCTCATACAGTACAAATGCAACTTCTGTAATGTGTCAGTCATGAAACTAGATCAAAGGGAAACCACAATTAAAAAAAAAAAAAACAAACTAGAAATGCTTTAAAGGGAGTGACATTAAATGGAGATGACACCCAAAAGCACTAGGTGCAGATCTATTGTGATTATCGACAAGGAAAAACATACCATAGCTCATGGACGATGCTGCAGAAATGTGTGGTTTATAAAAACGCCAGGATTTCTCTGGAAAGTCACCAGCCATCGGGCCCAGCTATGCAGGCATGTCAGCTTACAAATGAACACAGCTGCCGCTGGTTATTAAAGCCTCCAGCCAGCCAGGAGCCTCTCTGTGCTTAAAGTTGTGGGCAGAGCCTGTAAGACATCATGTGCTACCAAAAGCAGTCAGGATAATTTAAAAAACAAATAAATAAATAATTAAAAAAAAGATGGAAACTCAAAAAAGGACGCAATTAATGCACCCTATTCTTATTCAAAGGGATTTAGTTATAACTCGACACACAGTTTCTCCACGTGACGGGACAGATACGTTTTGACAGCGCAGTGTTTAGAGGAAAAATAAAATATGCAGCCACATACAAGTTACTTGCTAGACTGCACATTTCTGTATGCACAGCAAGGACAAGGAGAACCCCCTTGGGTGACTGTATAATGTAACTTTGCAAGTCCGTAGCTGGATTCATTACTTTGCACAGTATTCAGCAAAAACGAAATAGCCTCTGTCAGCACAGAAGACAGTGTGATTTCATAACAAACTTATTTCAGAACAATGCGTTTGTTGAGAGACTTTTGAGCCTACTGACTCTGCTGTGCCTGGAATAATGCGACTGCAGCTGAACACAGGCACCAAGGCCAAAGGCTCAGAAAAGTCAGAGCGAAGTTTCAGGGTGTTTTGGACATGCTCATGGGAGAAATCTGGATATAGACTACTTGTGACAATTCTGTATCACGAAGGGAAACTATATTATCCTCAGCATCTAAGCAACTTTGTTTCCCCAAGCTGGAAAAAAAAAAAGTATAGAAAATCTCCAGGTTCCTCAGGCATTGATGTTGGATTTAGTACTGAGTGGCATTTCTGAAAGTTTTGAGTTCAAAACCCTTTCGCCAAGATCCCAAATTCATTTTGCTCCATGTGAAAGGAAAAAGGAGAACATCTACTTGTGAATTAATCACTATTTAAAGATAGGAAATGGGTTAAATACTTAGTTTGCACAACAGATAAAACATTTTTCTGTCTCAAATCCTACAAGGATCTGTTCTGAGACTCATAGTGTTCAACACAGTCATAAGTTATCAAAAAAAAAAATCAGTTAATGTCAAGACAAAGCTTGCTGATAATTCAAAACTACTCAAGGCATTTAATCTAAAATTGAATGTGTAGAAGAGGCTTGTGATTCTAAGCAGCAAGATAATAAAAAATCCAAACAAAAAAACAAACCAACCCAGACAAACAGAAAACCTCTCCCCAAAATACATAACAGCTCATAAACTTATCAACTATGCAGTTTGCCTGATGAGTTAGCTCCTGGACAGGTTTACCAGAGAAAGGAGAACCATCTCCCTGCCCTGTCTATAGCTTCTGAAAGCATCCAATACCGGCTGTTGGCAGTGTCAGAAGGCCGGTGCAGGTCGGATCAAGAAAAAAAAATAAAAAGTGAGATTCATACAATGGGTGCTTTAGAGAAAGTGATGTCTCCTTATAATATTTTTTTCCAGCCTTCTATACTATGCAGTTTACAGTGGAGCCTGACTGCAGAAGGGACTGTCAAAATCAAATGTCCTTATCTCTTCCAAATGGACACAACATCGCTTGGCAGTTGTCATACTGTCATACTTGGTCCTTCACCAAGGTTTGGATCATCTTCTGTTGTGGTACTCAGCTGTCATCACTCCACTTAAATGTGCCCGCCTTTGAGGGCTGCTGTTCCAGATTATACTTTACACTGGCGCAGCACTTTGAGGCCCTGCAGAGCATTCAGCATGACATAAGAAAACATTTAATAAATGCATTTAAAATGAACTTAGTTGTGCTAAAGGTGGTGATTTCAGATTCTGCTACTCAGCCCACTCTATTCAGCTGCGTAGGAAGTATTAGCTGTTTAAAATTTTTCCGTATTGCTATGGCAACCCTCATTCTCCAGCAGCCTCTTACAACAGCACACAGAAGGCAGTCACTTTCCAGGCAAGCTGCGTACCGCTCCTGAGAACTGGGGCTCCGTCCCCCTAATCAAACACACATCTAACTCCCCTTACGTTTAATTTGATTCATAAGTACATACCAGTTTACACTGCAAAACGTATTTCGCTCATTACCTGGCCTATTGTGCAAGGCTAAATCTCACAGACACGTATACTCAAATCACTTGGGTTAAGTGCAGCTACAGAGTGAGAAATAACTCTGGTAAACAGGGCACTTTGTGGCTTTACCTAGGTGGTTGAGTGGCTCCCACATCTGATTTTACTCAGTATCGTTGAAAATCATTTCCTCCTGCATCACAGCCTTGGGGCAAGGGGCAGGGAGGAGAAGGGAGAGGAGAAATATCACACTTGTGCTGCTTTCACCAGCCAGGTGAGGAGCACTGGAAGAGGGAAGTGGAGAGAACGCACCACTGTGGCATTGTCTTGCCACATTGACAGCAGAACAATCTACATCCTGGAGATATTTGGATATTTCCTAGGTGTGAACCCCTGTGCAGAAGGGTCCCCCAAATTGTCCAGTGTCTAAATATGACAAACTGCAGTGGCTTTTTGTAAGGTCGCAGATGGTTTTTGCTACTGCCAGGTCTGCATCTCATTTGGGATCTGCAGTAAGCTGAATTCTTGGTAGCTGATGGTAAAGCATAAGCCTGAATGTTTCTGCAAACCAAAACATGCCTCTTGGTTAAACCTGTGCCATTGCACCAAGTGCTATGTAATAAACAGACAAAGATAAAACTCCTGTCTACATCTCAGGGATTTATTATCCTGAAAAGCATCGTTGCTCATCATTTCAGATACACGGAAAAGAGCTTGTGAAGACTGTTCTCCTAAGCAATTCCTATATTAATGAGGAAAAAACTTGACAAAACAAAGAATCCAATCTCTCTTGCAAAGGAGAAGTGAGAAATGTTATTTGCCAGTCACAGAAGGATGAAGCTATTCCCCTACCATAACTGTAGTCATCTCTCCAAAGTGAAGACACAAGAATCATTACTACTCTGTGGAGGAAAGGAATATCCATTTATCCACTGACTGCAAACATTTTCTTCAGGACATCACATATGCAATGAATTATAAAGCTGGTGTTCTCAGTGCCCTGTCAGAATTCCCTTGCCCATGCTGAAGAGTTCCCAGAGAACTTGCCTTTTAATAACGATAACCTGAAACAAATATTATTCCATGTTCTTCTTCCTACAACTCAAAGGGGAACAGCATATTCAGCCCATCATAAGGTTAGCTATTACAGCTTCCTCTCTCCCAGCTGGAAATGCTTCGGTAGCTGTTGAACCCAGTTAAAGCTTGGAACAAGAGAGAGAAGCTAAAAGCACTGCAAAAAGGTGTTGTTTGTCTATGACCTTGGGAAGCTGTCACCAATGAGCGTAGACAGATGTGAGAATGTATCCATCAGTTCATTCCCAGATATTACTGAGTTAGTAAAAAATCCCTCAAATTATATGGAACAAGCTGCTTAAAAAGACATCATGAAAATAGATCTCAGAGATTGATAAAGTTAAATAGTTTTCCCCAGGTCAGATTTTCATGCACATGAAAAACTATCTCATCCAGTGGTCTTACTTGCCCTGTGTGAAGAGCTGATCCTCTTCCCGAGGTTTATTTCATTTTTCAGTTTGTTTTTTTGCTCATTGTCATTTGAAAATGATCTGACTTCAATACTGGGAAAATATTGCAGGAAAAATGTGGTTTTCCTTTCAAATGTTTTAATTATTGGCTATTCTGTAACCTAAAAAAAATGCTCACAAACACGCTTTTGAAAGGATTAGCTATTGCAATAACCACTTCAATACAAAATTGCTTTAAAAAAAAAAGTGCCCGAGGACTACTACTACAATAAATGACAAATGTGTCCCTTCACACCTTGCTAAATACAAGCATATTTGAAAATCTGACTCGTTCTTTCCTAACGCTTTAAAATTTCAGCGGCTGTGGTTGAGCACCCAGGAGATCACTGCCAGCTATGTTCCCTCAACCGTGCTGCCTTCATCTTCTCTCTCCTCGGTGGAGATACAGAGTACCTGTTATCTCGGCTGATACCTATGCCTTGGGCAAGCCTCTCACTGGTAACCACAGCGTAACTGTGGGGAACTTGACTGTGCCGCAGAGGTGGGTTTTGGAACTTCTTGTCTCGGTAGCCTGAGGCCACTGTGGTGAGCAGCCTGTAAAGGGGACCAGCTCTCACTCGCGGGGGTTGCTTGCTGCAAGAACCATGCTCGGAAACGCCAATCAACAGAAACGGCGGTGAGGAGGAAGCATGAGGAAGGTTTAGCACCACTCTTGCTGAGTGCTGTTCTGACTCCACCCAGAGCCCCTGATTTTCTCTTTATAGCGATCACGTAACTTTTCAGCATATGGCTGTAAATACCCGCCACATTCTCACCTGCATCTCATCTGCTCTCGTCATATCTTCCAGTGGCTTGCCCACAGGCTAATGGGGTTTGATCAAAGCAAATCCCTAGAAATTATTATGTAAATTCACTCATCAGTGAATGTGCCTTGAATGACACTGAAAATTACACCAACTGTGGCAGCCAAGACACCTTGAACCTTGGCTAATGATGCGCAACCCTGCTCGCATTTCTCAAGTGAATGCACCCATTTTGAGTTTGAAAAGCTAAAACGGGACAAGAAGTTGGCACTGGGCTTAAAGGGGAGGTTACAAATTGCAGCAGTCACAGGAAGCACCAAAGGGAAGAGTGCCTCCCACTCAGAGCGAGGGATCTGATTCCCATTACCAAGAAGATGCATTTACTTCTTTTTGAACTGCAAAGATCCTGCTCAAGTTACCCCATCCCCCTGTAAGACTGGTGTAAGGAGTTTATTACAGCACAAAGGGCTTTGCTGCTTAGATTTATTGGAGATGCAAGAGCAGACAGGCAGACTCGAGATAGGAAATAACATGCATCACCCACTCTCGAGTTTCCTCTCCACAGCTCCACTAAGTGTGGGTTTTGGCATGCACATGGGAAAAAAATATTTTCCATTAATAGTCTGGACTAGTGTATTAGACCAGTGCACTGCCTTCCAAGAACTGTGAGATCCAAACCATGTTTAATTTAGTCTAAATAGGGCCCCTATGATGTACGGTACTTCCTGGATGTTTGTATATGCATGTCATTTTATAGAGACAGGTACAGACATATGGTTTGCATTTTCCTTTAGCTAATTATTTTTTCAGAGATTCAGCACTAGAACTGATCAGAAAAACATTGATGGAACCACGTTCTGTTGGGAAACGCAAGTGTCTTTCAAATGGAAAAAAAAAAAATACCAAATTCAACATCAGGAAAATTTGCATCCAACCCTTCATTCTGATCCAGTGAGGGATAAGACACATTCTGTGACCCCCCGTTTCCAAAGGAAACGGCTTGCATATCAAATACTTGTGACTGGTGAAATGCTTGTGAACAAGCAAGAAGCTGCAAATTATTCACAGAAGTAATTCAAGCAAGCGTGAATGAAGATATTTGCCCAACCCTACAATGTGATCGCAAGCCACTTGTGAGCCAAAAGACAGGCGAAAATCCTTACTAATTATTATCCCAGCCTATGAATTTGGACTAAAGGAATGCACTGAGATTTGTACGTCTCTCTCTCTCTCGTGTTTTGTTAGCTGAATATTGCCATAAGATGTGTTTTCCTCTTTAGAGCTTTAGCCAGGTCTCACAGCATGCTTTTAGACTGCACATGAAACACAGCATGAAATAATCTGTCACCTTTCTTTAACAGGCCATTATTTGCAGTCTTCTGGGCCAGCTTTGAATCGGATCTGCCACTCTTGGCAAACTGAAATGTTAATATCCCTTTGATATTCAGCTGTGTTTTTGCCAGGCTGGATGAAATAACTTGTGCTGGAAGCCCTGATAACAACTGTCTGCTGAGTATTGGGATGGCCACATAAGACAGGCAAAAAGCTACAGCTGAAGAAATTTCAGATCATCGCAATTTCTAAATGGGAAAAATATAAAATTAAATATCGTGCAGCTTCGTAATTTGTCTGACAAAAAGCACAGCAGTTCTTTAAAGAGATGGGAAGAAAAAAGTCTTAGGATGCAATCACTGAAATGTATCAGAAAACTGAGCTGAAAAATGACAATACATTTTATAATCAAAAAGTAAAGTGGGAAGGGTAAGTCTAGGCACTTTCTCACAAAAATATGGACATGTTTATTGGCCAGATTGAGTTTTCTTGAATGAGAAGGAGCCATTCCCTGGGAAAAGACACAGAATAATCCTTTTAATATTTGAATTCAAAAGCAATGTACACTGGCATCTTTCCCCATAATGTAGCTGGGTTTTTCTTTTAGCTGTTTTGATGACGAGGTAGTATTAAAAATCATGTAGGTTAGAATAAATTGAAAGTCAGTATTTCTTTTCCTGTTCTAGCCAGAATCAAATAACTCTTTATGGAAGGAAAAACTCCAGCAATGTAGCACAACTGATGTGTTTTACATGAAGGGGGAAAAAAATCATAAATCTTTACTTCTCTGAAAAAGCAAGTCTGGTTCTCAGCAAGCCCACCTACACATGACTTTGCATTTATAATAACAGAGGAATAACATAAGCTCCCACGACTGTTATCTAAAAAACAAATAAATAAATAAAGATAAATCTTTTTAGTCCCTTTTTGTATGGCTAGAAGATGTCAAATACAGGATCCCATGACTGATACTGAGACAAATTGTCTTTAATGTCTATGCACCATTTAAAAATGTCAAGCTTTTTTTTTTTAGCTGTCTTTTTTCTGTCTCTATTGAAATATCTTTACGTAAACAGGCATTATCTTTACTCTCTTGGCTGTATTGAAAACTATGTGTAGATTTGCAGTTCAGGTTAAAGAGTGGATTTTAAAGCACAGCAGCTATGTGGTTCAAAATAAGGCCAAAGTATCAAGCAAACTTAACTCCTGAGCTATTAATCTTTGGAGCAATGGCATCACACAGATCGCATCTATTTCTGCTCTCCCAGCTGAGCCTGAGCCGTTGGTCCTCAAGGGTGGAGTTACATTCTGCAAGATGGTAGCAGAATGGCTTGAAGTATCTGATTTATTACTTATTGTTTGAATAACTGGGCGTTAGCGTAAAGTGGCTTGGAAGTCTGCAGAAGGTTTGCTCTTGGATCTCATAACAGTCCCACATGAGCCATCTGTAAATTATCAAAAGGCGTCAAGTAGCTGAGAGCAAGAGAAAACCTTCAGGAATTTATTTAGATCTTTGACTAAACAAAACTTTATCAAACTTACAGTTCTCTTTTTATTTGGCTCTTCAAGACGTTTCTTCCTGTAATAAACAACTCACATTCCAGATCTGGCTATATGGACAACTGTAAATGTCCTTCACATCCAGCCTGGCTTTGAATATGCAGCTAAATTCTAAAAATGTGTTTATAAACAAATATTTTCAGATATTCTCTAGACATTTAGAACTGAAGGCTTTCTAAGCAGGAAATGCTGGGAGGTCGGTCCCTCTGCTTTCAAGATACTAATAAGGAACACATGGAAAGGATGTAAAATAATTCCTGCATTGTTTGAAGTAAAAAATTAAATACTGATGTATGCCAGAAGAAAAGCTATATGTAGAGATAACTGCCAAACCAAGGGGTAAAGCAATAAGGGTAAAGTTAGGTGAACTAACCATTTGATTCGGATAAAGCTCCCAAATTCTGATGCTTTTAAAAATATTATTCACATTTGTCTGAACTTCCTGATGTCCTTCTGCATTACTCTATGCCAAGCTCCTCTCTACTCATAATTCAACTTTATCCACCCATTTTTAGAAGCTCAGATCATCTACCACTGACCAAATTTCCATGAAAAAAAAATTAACAGGCTTCCTGATTCTATTGTCCCACACTCAACAGTGAATATGTGGGATTTAGTCACCCTACTTTGTGCTTAATTTGGAGGTTAAAATTTCATCAGCAGATAAAGATGCTATTTTTTCTCCACTAATTCCCATTATGCTTTGTGTCTTCAAAACAAATGCCATACCCAGTGCACCAAAGCTATGATGTCCATGTCTTGTACTTCTCTTGTAGTTAGGAATGCACACATTCACTAAAACACACACTAGAGAGATTTTAACATGGAAGTATCTGTTAGTATTTTCAGTTTTTAATCTGTCCCAGTTGAAAACCTATTCGGATTCCCAATTTATTGCTGTATTATTGCACTGCTGGAAGACGATAATGACATGAAGTTTTGGGGCAAAAATGTGCAGCTCCATTTTTTTTCCTTCTCTCTGAATAGCTTGCTTTATCCTTTCTGGATAGACAGGATAACAATGCTGTGTAGTCAGGGTCCAGATGACTGGGGCTTTTATCATTCTATATAGTTTTCATTATTCTCCCAGAGAATTTTACCATTCCTCTAGGTTTCTCATGAAACTGCTACATACAATATCGAGAATACTGGGAGTTTGGCATTGCTGCTTCAAACGAAATGCAATTATCAGCTGGAGAAAATATGCACTGGAAAAGGTAGAAAGTATGCACGTGAACATACAGAGTCTTCCCAACATGCATGAACACTATTTCCCAGACTGAATGCGTTAATATATGTGCAGACAGCATGCAAAGGAGTAGTAGGGGGGAGAGCATGAAAGGGGAAAAGTTGGTGTGAAATAGGAAAATTTATCCAAACAAGCTCATTCGTCTTACTTTCCCTTCAGGCTAAGCATGCTACTTATCGTGAGAGCCTAGTACAAACAGAGCTAGCCTAAGGAAACGTTCATCTAGTGGTCACTCCTGCGAGACTATGAATGCTTGCCTCGGGTATCTGAGCACTTGG
>VXBO01001280.1:547508-713407 GCA_013400135.1 Rhinoptilus africanus | reverse complement strand
GTGGCAGAAGGCACTAATCATAATACAGGATCAGTGTAACTCTAATATCTCTGAGGCAATGCAAATTCAGCTATCTTCTACTCATAAAAAAAACCCCAAAAAGCCCAACCAAATGAAGATAACCTTACATGTATGAATATTGATCCCTTTTAGCTTCCTGCTAGTATTGCCACATTGGTTTAAGTACTTAAAAATACCAGATATATAGTTAAAACACTTCATAATTATGTAAGTTTTATAAATTAACCTATAATTATCATATAACTGGCATTTTTCCAACTATATCCCTTGAGATCCATTCATTAGTATTGTGTTACTGCATTACAGAGCCCTTGTAATGCCTTGTAACAGCACTTACTGACTTCACCTCAAGACTTTTTGCCTAAGAACACAATGATGCACTCTCAGACTCCTTAAAGCACAGTTTAAAGTAAAGAAAAAAGAAAGCCGCCTTTCCACAAACTCTTGGTAGGTGTTCAGAGATATTGCAGTTAATATCTGTTATTGCTGTGGAAAGAAACATTTAAGCCCTTTTTTCACTTTAGCTTTCCAAAAGCAGCAATTAAGAGTAGAAGAGCAGAAGACAGAAGGAAATCAGAAGAGCAGCTGAACGCAAGAAGAAAAAGAAAAGCAGGGGGTGGGGGAGGAAATGGAGAGAAGCATAAGGCATAAGAGAAAGAGAAAAAGTGTAAAATTAAATTGAAAGTCTTTCAATTTTAAGAAACTCAAAGCCTCTGAGAGCACAAAAGAAATTCATACAAATCTATAACAAGGAGGTTACAAAAACCAACCCCTCCACTCCAAACATAAATAAGAAAAAAATGCTTGGAATGAGAAACAGGTAAGCAGGGAAAGTCCATTAAATCAGGTGTCTAACCATGGAGAAGTGTTTGTGCTTACAGACCTACTTCATGAAACAAATTATTCCTATCTTTATAAGAGCAGTTCCTTTCTGAAGGTTCTTCCCTTTTCTTTGTTTCTTGCATTTCCTAGATTATCATCTGCAAATATGATATATACCTATCTGGGAAGTATTGCACTGAGGAAGACCTAAATCTATCCTGACAACTTCAGTCCTTAATTCCTTTCTATGCTGGGCTGTTCCTGGGTTTGTGCACTCTTTAGACATTCATATATAAGTAAGCAAGGGTCATCAGACCCATATAGCAAATGTCAAATTCTTCCATGCTAAAGAAATGGAAATATAGTATTCTGCTTCTGAAAGAATAAGGCTGAGGGCTAAGTACCATAATTTTATTTCAGTTACTGACATTTTCCGGGAAAGTCAGATGTCTGAAAGAGTCATCAATTCTGACTGGTTACTGAAGAGGCAGTTGTGAAGACATTCAAAGCCTTTCAATGGTAAGGCATTCCTTTTCTGTCATCAAGTAAGCTTTAGAAGCAATTTGGTCTAGATAGATACTTCTGTCCATTGACCTCTTGGGATAAGACAGCCCCTAGCTCCTCTCAGAAATATGTTTGAAATGTGAATTACTCGCTGAAGAAAAGCATATACAGACTTACAATAGAAATAGTTCTGCAGAGTCTGAAAGGCCTTTTCACAGACTTGAAACGTTGTAAAGGGAAATGCATTCTTGGTTAGGTCTATTAACAAGGCTTCTACAAAGAAACCTGATGTAAAAATTTCCTGTAGAGAAGTCTCAGAAGAACTACAAATGGAGTAGATTATTTCTACTCCAGGGATAAGGACAGGCCTGGTCTGTAAAGTCTATCAAGTGACTAAGAAGATCCTGTTAGTTGTTCTCGTCATTAATTAAACAGAGATTTTACTATCAAACCAACCTCTCCTAACACGTAGGTTTGTCAGATGACAGTGGTCCAGTTTCAAAGAACAGTACTTCTGTGAATGCCAGCCCCCTGCCTAATCCTCTTTATGGAAATGCATTAACCCTAGAACAAAGTAAAAATTATTTTTCCTCATGAGTCTGTCACAGCAAACATAAGGAGCAAGACGCGTATCAAAGATAGAAAAGTAGGTGCCAGAAGATGAGGAGCAAGAGAGACATCTTACCATGCTGACATACCTGCTTTTCATAGCTTGCTAATTAACTCAGTAAACTAATTTCACTCTCCTCCCTAATTCTGGACCTCACTTGCTGAGAATCTCTCCCCACTGTAAACCTTTGCAGCTTATGTTCAGATGTACATTTGTTTTCTAGAAGCTGAGGTAAAACTCTGCACCATTTCCCTTAGAGACACAGAGAGTAGGGCTTTGCTATGCACTTTGAGTCCCTGCTTATGGTTTTGGCCTTTCACACTTTGCTTTTACTCAAGAGCCAATGCTATTTCTAGGTTTTCTGTCTGTCTTGCAGCTTTCACCCTCTCATGTTGTAGCCTCAAACCACTTCCAGAGGACAATTAGTGCAAATTCTGCTTTACTGTCAAAGCACACTTAGGCACTCATAGAGCAAGCCAAACTCAAGAAGTGTGGAAATGAAGTCTGAAGGTGCTTTGAACTGGGGAGTGTTGAGCAGTTCCTGAGCCGCATGCGGGTGGTGAGAGATTATTTCATGGAGACTGCCTGTTCTCAGCACAGCGTGGTAGAAGCGCTGCCAGTATTAGCACAAACCCATAGGAATTAATGCAAGGAAAAATGAAATGATAACAAAAGTCACTTTTCCTCCCTTAATGACTTGAACACTTAGATGGTGAAGTATAACCCTCCACAAAATCTCAGACCTGTACTTCCATAGCACAGGAGTGCGCTCGTCAGAGTTATTTATCTGTCAAAGTATAGGCTGGGCAAAGGGAAGGGGGGAAAAAATCTGAATTGAGGTGTGTTATTTGAGAAGTGCCCTGTTTTCCACCTTTGTTTCCACTGAGGTTGTTTACAGAGCTCTGCTACAGCTCAGCCGAGGAAAAAATAGCTGAGCTTTCAACATGCAATCTATATGATCATCACTTTCTTATGTATTTCATGCCCTTAATTAAAAAATGTCCAAAATTAAAACACCCTAAATCATTATTTCTCTCTGCTGTAAATGTACAATGCTTAAACCATGTTCAGTAACAAGGTTTCATGTCAGCACTGGCAGAGTCCCTGGTAAACAATTAACTGTTGGACAGAAAGACACCTTATATGCACTAATTTGCACATGGCCCTGTTCGTCTCAATGGCACTTTAATAAAAGCTGTGAATTGATTTCCTTATAGTAAGCTCTGTGTCACAAAGGTAAAATAGATACATAGCTTATACATTCACATGATCTCTCCAAGTTATCTTAACCTTTAGAGTCCTCAGGGCAACTGGAAATGAAACTGCATATCAGTTTAAGCCTTACCTACTGCAGTCTTCCTCACTTCAATGTATTTCTGTCTCTCTTTGGAAGCCAATTCAGAGAAGTGGGAGTCATTCCAGGAACTTAAACTGTATATCAAAAAGTCCAGTAATCCTCTCTGCCTCTTTTATTAAATTAAGCACTCAATAAGCCTGTGTAAAAGAATATGCTATATTTGAGTGCCTCCTATACTGTCAGATAATAATATATAGTTGCAGTTAATTTACCAGATTTGAAATGTATAAGGCATTTCTCAGCATATATGAAAGAAAAACTACTGTTAAAATCAGTGGAAGTATTATTTCACAAAGACTTGCTGGGATTCAAAATCCCTTACAAGATTAATTCCATAGGACTTGGCTTCAAAACCCCCTTCTCCCTTCAGATCAAAATTCCACTCTTTCTGGGTAAGATTGAGACAGATAATATTCAACACACGGCACTTGACTATGCCAAAAGATAGCTAACATGATGGAGAAAATAAGTAGCTGTAGCAAAAGGAATTATGGGCTAAGTAAAAAAAAGAAATACTGAAGTATGTTCTAATGGTGTGATTCTGAATAAAGGGCTCTCTGCAGACAACAATGAAAACAAAAACAATGAAAGCAAAAAATCTCAACCAAAAAANNNNAAAAAAAAAAAAAAAAAAAAAACAAGCCAAGAAAGTTTTGGTTTGTTTTTCAGAAATGATTGACAATTTTTAGATGCCATCTCATTTTTTCTCATCCATCACTCACTAACCCTGCAAACCAAACAAATTCTTTCCCACCCCCTAGTCCAGTTCCCCAAGCCCCAAAAGCTACGTTGTTTACTAGACACAAGCTTCAGGTGGGCCTCAGGTCACCATGTCTTCTTTTCTACTTTTCATTCTCAGGAGAGACAAACGGGTTTCCAAGGCTCTCAATTTAATGACAGCACACGCTTAAGGAAGTGGAGAGCAGAGAACAGCACTTGGATCTGCTCGCCCATACATCAATATTTGGTCTTTTTCAAGTCCACACCAACCTTGGTGGCCCCTTAAATAGTATACATTGTGTGACCTTGTGGAATATGATAAATGACAGTATTTTAAAAATAACAATGCAACAGAGACTGGCAAAAATAATGAGGTCGGATTTAGATTCGGATTTCAGAAATGGACATACACTGGGTTATGAAAGCTTGGACGTTGGCCAGATAAATAGGTTACAAGGTTAGACATTCTGTAGCTTTGTTAATCCATCCTTCATTTTCTTGCAAGAAAGGGTCATATATACTGATTACCAATAATGTATCATAGAATCATTAACTTTGGACGGGACCTCCCGGGGTCCTCCAGTCCAACGCCCATGCTCAAGCAAGGTCAGGTACAGCAAGTGACCAGAACCGTCCAGATTTTTAATATCTCCTCAGAGACTCCACAATGTCTCTGTCTGTCATCTTCCTTTTTTTTTTTTCCCACCAAATTACTTTAGAAAGATGTACAGTGAGCAACATGTAGCAACCCAGTAGCATCTCAATCGTTTTCATTACCAGTGTATGCAGTTATCCTTGAATATTGTCATACATTCAGTTTCTGATTCCAGACTCTTCCTTGAAGAACAAAGCTCAAATGCATACAATATCTCACAATGTCTACATCCTGACTGTAGACTATTATTGGTGATGCAACTCTGAGAATAAAATGTAATACACTTAGAGGAAAAAAAAAAAAATATTTCAACCCTTTTTTCCCCATCTCTGCAGCCAGGCTCCAGGTGAACACTTTCAGATCAGATACAGTTTTTCAGATAGATTTTGAGGAAGCATTAGTTGACCAGAAAGAGATTATGAAGACAAGGAATGATTTGAGCTCTCCTGAAGAATATGATGATAAACTCCAGTATGACCTCCTGCAATGCCAAATTCCTTGCATTCCAATAACTTTTCACAGAAATGGAAACAGAGAAAGAAAGGGCACCTGGGATTTTGCTGTCTTCATGTGGACAGTAACCAACTCTTCTTGGAGCTTTCTTTCCTATCTCTACAGAATACTGAAACTAACATAAAATACCCAGAGTCTGAGGCAGAAGAATCATAAAATGGAAGAATTCATTCACAAAATGAGAGAATTTGTTTTTGGTTTGGGCTTGGCAAAAGAAACAGTTGTATTTATGACAGAGGAAGGTTTACATTTATGACTAATGAAAATGTGAAAACCATAAAGAAATTTACTACTACAAATACCGTATAATCCAATCTTGCTGCCAGTTGAAGTCAACTGCAGTTTTGTCATTGGAAACAGGACCAAGTCATTTCCAAACAAGTGACCTATTTCTATTCATTCAGTAGGAGTAACGTTGGAAATACATACTTTCCTGTCTGAAAGCCATTTACAAATAGATATTTTGGACTACCGGCTGGTCAATTTGAGGACCTCAGTGTAAGTCACTTTTCATTGTTGAAAAGAAATTGCCATCACAGAAACAAGATACCTTTCATCTATTAACTTAATACTATGTAGGTATTCTAACCTATGCCATTTGAGTTCCTTGTTGTTCTTAAACTAAGCTATATTCAACTGGGAACACGTAATTCTTGAAAGTATTAAATCCTCCGCCATAGCTTTCAGGAATAGTTGTCCTAGCACTCTGGCCAGAAGACCTTCAATTGACTCATCTTGCTGAATTCATCCCAATATGATTTTATTATGCAACTACAAAACCAGGTCTATGTGCTAATGTTCTGACAATGAACAACTGTTGGTGTGGTATAATTTTTTTTTTTTTAAATTACACACTGACTGGCCGGACGAAGCTTCTATAAATTTTTTTTTTTCTAGAAAAAGGAAATAGTATTGATATCAGTGCAGAATTAAGCATTATGGCACAAAGGAAAATACCAGTTTAAGAAATATGTGAAATAGTTAAAAGAATTGTAACTGGGAGAAGTGAAGATAAAGTTTACATTAAAAGCTAGGGCTAGAGTGATGTTTCTGATGTGGTTCTTCAAGGATCACTCTTCTGAACAATCTCATACATTATTTTCATTAATCATCTCGGCAGAAATAGTAGAAGTATGTTGATAAATTTCCTGATGATGCAAATATAAGATGCACTGTAAATTCAAGAAGGAGTATCATACAAGGCAAAAGGAGCGTTTTGCGATGTGAAGTTATAGAAAAGGGATGAAATGCTATAGTAAAAAAGTATAAGGTTAGGGACTAGTAATAGTTCCTGCTTACATCGTGAATTTTTCAGCTACAAATAACAGAGAGATACAGATGTCTATCAACAAGCCACCAATGCAGAGAAGCTAAAAAAAAAGCTAAATGTAGTTCTGCTACCTCAAAAGAAAGCTATTTCCACAAAAATAGGGAAGTGTTTATGTCATATATGAAACCCTGCTGGGTCCCTGCCTGCAGTGCTCTACACTTTTCTTGTCACAAATGTTGAAGGTGATGAACTCGCATTGAAACAGAGACCTTTTTCAGTAGAGTGTCTTACCATCCAAGAAAGGTAAGGGCTCTAGGATAGTTTGGGTGGTGAATCTACCTGTGGATACTAAATAAAACATCTTATCTTGTTCTTTCATAGGTACAAGGCTCAGCGACAGATGTTTGTCCTCAGGAAATGCCCTGTGCAGGTAAACATCACAGAAGACAGAGAGATATTTACTGTATGGCAAGCTGTTAGCACAAAACCAAACCCGGTATTTACTGGCCACTAATACAAGTAAGGTTAGGAAAAAAAAAAGTTTTCTTAGAACAGAACAGTGTGATACAGAAGCAAGCATTCCTGTATCAGCAATGAAAGACAATACTCCTGCTTGAAGACAGAGTTTGATGAAAGTATGAAAAACATCCTAGGACAAATTTAACTTGCAATTACAAAACCTGGGAATTACCTCTGCAAATACATGTCCAAGCAACCTACCTCTATAGTCCATACCCTTACACTATACTCTCTTACTCACAAAAACATACTACTTTCTAATTTTTTCTCTAACTTAGTGTTTATTAATTCTAATTTAAGGCTACAAAGGGAAATAAAACATTCTTATTTCCTCCTTTCATTAGGAGAATCATCCAAATAAATCACAAAGGCAATGCTCATAGAGCAGCTTTGATACTGAAGAGCAACAGAGTTTCACCTTTTAACACCCCTGAATGCTGTTATTGCTAAGCTGTGGAGCAACAACTGGATAGCACTACCCACGCTGGAAAAGGAATGGGGTCGTCTTATTCCGTTTTATTAGACTGCCTAAGGAAAATAATTTTTAGGCAACTCCTAATTTCTCCACTGGGTGTTAAGAGTCACAGTTTTTAAGAAACCAAACAAAACTTTATGCGGTGCCTGTGATCTTAAGAGGTTTTTTTTTTTTTTCCTGCCTATCTGTAAGATTAGAAAAAATAGTAAATTTCATTAACACTTCTAGGATACAGTTCTGTGGTTCTTGGCATTCTAGATAGTTTAAATCCAATGCAAATACATAAAATCTGAGCCATCAATTACCTTGCATTTTTAATTACTTCCTTGCAAATGTGAAAAAGAATGGCACTTTAAGGAGTATTTAAAATTGGCCACTCTGTTTGTAATGCATGGTAGAACAATACATTTCAAAAGCTTATTAGTATGTCAAAGTCTAGTCATACACAGACCATACATTTAAATAACAGGTACATTTTTACAAAAATCAGTATCTGTCCTGCAGCCCAATATTAAAAATAGGTAGTTAATAATGGACTTTCTTTTCTAATGTCAGATTTTTTTTCAGTATATTTCTCCAGCTCAGATACTGGCTGAAAGGACCAACAGAACTACGACTGCTGTGCCTAATAACAGCAGCAGATAACACTTTCAGGAACAGGCATTTGATTAGTCATTAATGAGAACCAGCTCATAACAGTCTTAATCTTTGAAGTTTAAAGATTCTGTGAGGTTTAAAAATGGAGAGGGACTTCCAAAAATCATTAAATGTGAATGAATGTTTTGACCTTGCAATAGTCAAGCATTTAGTGCACTGTTAAGTACTACCATGCAAGTGTCACTAACAAGCCTAGCAGAAGCTATTGATGGGCACGTACTTAAGCACATGATTAAAAACTCCACTGAATTATGGCCCAGATGCAGAGTCCATCTATGTCCTGCTACTTTAACAAATTATACTGTCAATATTTCAAGTTTCTTTTTTTTTTTTTTCGAATGGTTTTCAGCAGGAAACAAAGAATCCACTATTTTTTGAGAAGTCTGAATTTCTTTATCTCCCATATTACACTGGACTGCGCGACTGCAAGTTTTTTTACACATTGTAGAACAGTAAAAATCTAATAGGATCTATACTTTGCTGTAAACTATCGCTGTGCCCTATATATTAAAGTGAGTCTAAAATAGCGTTTTTGATATGCTGCTACACCTATATGCATTGTTTGATATTACAAAAACGCTGACACTTTAGCCTTCTCGATCAATATTCCTTTCTAAAGATTTTTAATAGATGAAGTGAAATGAATTAAATTGCATTGAAATAAATGCCCTTCAATGCAGAAATCGTATCAAGCATTCTTTAGAACAGGATCGCGTTCTTATCTGAAGGTACTTTTCCCTGTTATTGACGCTGCTATTTAGTTTCTGTCCTCCATTCTGTTTAATTGTTTCAGAGTCTGAATATGTGTCTGAAGAAAAATGGAGGATCTTAATCCTTTGCCAGGCAGCTCATTGTTTCAAAACTTTTTTAAACACGACACTTTAAGAATCTTTCGAGAGCCAAGAATTTTCTGAGCTCTGCCAAAATGAGTATTATGAAAAAGGAAGAAAGAAGAGGGGGACTGAGACTCGGCCAAAAGAAATATTATTAAAGAAATCTTTATAGACCTGACTGGCCAATTCATCCTGTTCTGGAGACTACAGCCTTGTTCCACTCTGGCAGAGCCTCCTACCTGACCGCACGTTGTTCTTTGGTCCACATCCAAACCCTGTTGATGGACACAGGAGCCTCTCCGGGGAGCTGACTGCACTTTGGATCACAGCATAAAAACACCAGTCAGACAATTTTAAAGGCTTGCTGAATAAGGCATTACCTTCAGAAATGAGTTTGTGACCGAAGTTTTCAGACGCTAATGAACCATTCTTTTCTACTTTTAAGACAGTAAGGATATAGCTTGTCCCCTCCTGTGTTTGAAGTATTTTGTCATTTAGTTTTATTTATGGTTTTTTTATTTATGTGAAGAACTGAGACTCAAGATGAAAATGCTTCTGGAAAACGGAAATAGTTGGCTTCAAAATGGATTGAGCAACTAGATCATGATCTTGAAAGAGGAAGCAGCAAGGGGTAGGAAATGGTGATTCATAAAATACCCAAGTGAATTAGGAGCAAAAGTGTCATTTTTTGAATGGGACAGAGACAGTAAGAGACAAAGTTTTAAAGCTACTGCCAATACTTAAAGAAACAAAAGTGCTCAAAACCACACAGGCATGAAACCACACAGGCATGTCAGGAGGATGGGGCCAGGCTCTTTTCAGTGGTGCCCAGTGATAGGACAAGGGGTAATGGGCACAAACTTGAGCATAGGAAGTTCCACCTGAACATGAGGAGGAACTTCTTTCCCTTGAGGGTGGCAGAGCCCTGGCACAGGCTGCCCAGGGAGGTGGTGGAGTCTCCGTCTCTGGAGACATTCCAAACCCGCCTGGACGCGTTCCTGTGTAACCTGCTCTAAGGTGGCCCTGCTCTGGCAGGGGGTTGGACTAGATGATCTCCAGAGGTCCCTTCCAACCCTATGATTCTATGATACAACTGTTACTAAACTAGGTCATAGTGAAAATAGGAGACAGTAAATGAATATATAACGTAAGTCACACTCTGGATTATACTGGAGGATAGGTGGAATTCCCCAAAGCATTCAGCACCACTTGATTGCACTGACTTCAGTTAATAACAAAAACTTAACTGTCTTCGGTAGAAATAAAACTGGTCACCAGTACGATCTGAGAAGCCCATCCTTAAAAGCTAGAAGTGGAACTAAGTTTGTTACTTGGCATTGAAATGCAGCCTGTATGCCTGGTAAAAAATTATCTTTCTTATCATTATTAAATATAACCTCTCTGTAAATATACTTCTTGATGACAGTGAGAAGCTATCTTTGATACCAGACTTGAAAGCAGTAAATTGAAAATATGTTCTCTACGTTGGTGATCTATTTCTAAAGTAGGAAGCATACAGCGATATCTGATTGTGTTATTTATAATTCTGGAGGAGTTGCTGCTCTAGTGTTTTGAAATATGGAACAGACAACTCAAGAGATTATTAAAGATTTGGATTTGAGACATTCCTGTGAACTTTAGGCAGCCAGCCAGAACTAGCGCAAGCAAATGGTAAAAAGTTAGGCATTTTTTAATTGCCTAAAAAGCATTTGCAACCACATAATTACAGGAGAATCAGTGTTCGCTCTCTTGTGTTATTACAGAAGAATTTTCTGCAGCAGAGCATCGAGATACACAAAGGTCTTTTGTATAACCTTTTCTTTTTTTTTGGTTTCGTGGTGGGTTTTTTTGAGCAAGTTACTTGTTATATAGTAGCTTTCTTTGATACCATACAAAATGCTGCTATGGACCTGTTTTATATAACAAAAATCCCCTCTTATATTCACAAAGCCTAACACGTGTCTTCACAGTGGTTCCTAGCCTCTGCCTCTGGATTAGACAATCTCAGCCCAATTCCCAAGCAAGATTTCTACTCCAGTGAGTGACAATTCGACAGGCTCTCTGCTTTCCTCAGACAGGCTGTCTTAAATGGAGAGTAAAAGGAGGAGGTCACATCCTGTTGCAAGAGGGAAAAGGAAGCTTGTATAGTATGTTATTTTTTCTAACAAAAAAAGTCTCCCACAATCTGGAGAGTGGAATCTGCTCAGAAAGCACATAAACATCCAGACGTCTTATCGTAGCTGATGTAGCCAAACTAGACCTACACAGGTCAGTAGTTCTCCCAAATGAAATAGCAAAATATTCTTAAAGCATAAATGTTTTTTAAATAGCAGTCTATTTATTTGCAGATGTAGTTTTTATCTTGCCTTGACTCAAGATACTAGAATATGGGTATTACAGGCTCTTGAAACCGTTGTTTCTCCCATTCTGTTGGACCATCATGAGATTTATCAGATATTCTGACTTTAAACAATTCTATATGCCATTATTTCAACGGTAGGCAAACACAAATGAAGTGTAAAACCATGAGTGTGGTATTAGCCTATTCTAAATGCCTGCCTTACTTAGCAACAGAAGGGATGGATCTCAGCTGGGATCCTCCTTTTCTTATTTTTTTTTTTTTTTTTCCCAAGCAAACAAGAGTTCTTTTTATTCCCTATAATAAATCTATATAATATTATTTCAGGATAGCATTTTCAAATGCAGCTTGCACTGTTCCTTTCAGGAACAGTTTACACCCACCTAGAGATTTTATTCATAGATGCTTCACAATTATATTATAGATTTTAACACACAACTCACTTCTCGCATCAGAATAGAGAACTGCCAGACACATTCCTAAAGTCAGGTAGCAAATGAGCCCAAGTTCAGGCTAGAATGAAATGAAGTCCGTAAGACAGACCCCCTGACATCTTGCAAATCCAGATTAAGTATGCCAGCTTGGTCAAAATAATTACCACATTAACCTTATATCCCTAGTCAAAGCTGAACAGAATCTCTCCTGAGGACCAAGTTAGTCAGGCAACCAGTGGATAAAAAGAGGGAAAGGGAGGAAAGGATGGGTTGGACTGGGGAGGCCATCAGGAAAAATGAAAAATCAATCTTCCTTAGGCATGACTGTACCTGCTACTAGGAACTTGCCTGGCCGGAGCAAAGTGAAGCCTTCTCTCCCTTTCCCATACTGACTGCAAAATGCTGCAGGAAGTTTGTAACACAGAACCAGACAAGAACTTAGCTTTTCCTGCTCTTTCCACAGTTGCAATTTTCTTGCCCTGTCGTTCAGCTGAAGCTAAGTCTCCCTGGTGCAGGAATCCATAGCCTCTCATCTGCTTCCCTGGGGGTGGCCGGCTTTATCCATATACTTCTGCTACCTCCTAAAACCTTGTGTGGTCCTCAAGGCCCTGCTATCGTCCAAGCACCCTTTTATCAGAGAGCTATCCTAAAAGATTTGCTGGGCTTTTGCAAGCTATGAAGCTGGAAGTCTTTGCTGCCATACCCACACTGACAAGGTCCCACCTCCACAGTTCTCCACAGAAAACATCCAGATCTTGGCAGTTTCTGAGATCTCTTCATCTTTATGGGCTGAGGTGTCCTGGACAAAGAGACTAATGATGCTAAATAATGTGTATTATTTGTACTTAGATAAACAGTAATAAATTCTTTAGAAAAAATATTGTGAACATTGGCTCAAAGAAGAAGCCACACAAATACATTTACTGACTCCAAGGCATGATTTTCCCCAAAATCTCCAATCCAGCTATTGACAAACAGTGGCCAGAGAACCGAGCACCACCTGTCCCAGTCCAGTTGCAAAGTATCCTGTACTTAAGTTCATATGAAACCACTGAGAGCAACTGGGCTGAGAAGGCCACGTCTGGTGGGAGAACTGGTTCCTGCGCAGGGCCGTTGAGAGCATCACATGTGAGAGGAAACTGGCCTCTGGTGAAAACTATTTATAGAGAACAGCCTGAAAAAGCACTGGCTGTATATTAACGACATACTGCTCCCCATAGTTCCCGAGTGCCTGACTTTCTCCTGAAGCTTTCTTCTTTGTTCTCGCCTGACTTCTAAAAGGGCAAGGTGAGTCCCGAACAGGGGCAGACAAAGAGCCTGACTTTACTCTCGAATGCATGAAGCAGGTGCTCCAGGGTGCTGCCTGTCCCAAACTCAGCATCTCATTTGTTATAAACTAACACAAAACTCCTCCGGGCACGCTGGACCCAAATAATTCCTTAAAACACTAAATGAATCGAGACAGCTTTAGTACATAAAACAGTGTTTTTACTTAAGGTGAAGAGATGGAAAAGGTCTGACATTTCGTCTCACGTGACCTTTATCAAGGACAGTACGGAGCATACAGGTTTTGCCTTAATAACTGGCTGCAGCCAGGAGTCTTTGACTTTGATAAAGGTCACTCGGGTCCGAAATGTTGGGTGACTTTCAGTTACCCTTAGCTGCAGTAAAAAAAGGCATTCTTATTAGTACAGTTGTCCTCATTTGTTGCATTACTAAAAAAAATGTCATTTAGTTCCAGGAGGAACTTTTCATGTTATTCTGTATCACACGTAGTCTTTCCTGCTCTGCCTGTTTAATTCCGCTCAGCTCTCTCCTCTGATCGGATATGCTGGCCTCTGATCACGGAGATCATGTGAACTGAGCTCCACTGATGCGAGGAAACAGAAACAAATGGCGGAGCTGAGTACAAACACCACGTTTTGGGGGGGGGTTTTCCTTTTTTTTTTTTTTAATAACTCATTCATTAAGCAATGGAACTAAATGGAAATGTGGGACGTTTATGTGTGTAGTCACACTGTAGTTAAGATAATTGGGACCAGATGTTACGCTCTTCTTTTTCTGGAAGAACGTAACATTGCACAAAGCTAGCACAGCAAGACGACAGAGACAAGGAAGATGCTGAAGCGTGTACTTGAAGCCTCAGTGATTTTCAGTGTGGTTCTTCGAACAGTTTCTCATTCTGCCTGAAGAAAGACATATTTTCAAGCTTATGTTCAGATTTTTGTTTTCACCATGTAAATTCCACACACGCTAACAACCACTTTTAATTCCTCTCCCCCCTTCAGTGTTTACTCAAGACAGGCCACCTTGAATCAATTACATACATAAGGGGCAGAGACAGAGTTTACTTTATTGTCTGCAGAGGAAAATCCTGTCTGGAAACCATTTCTTTCTAGTACTGCCTAGTATTGCACGTTCTTCCCTTCAAAACTCATCTCGAGAGTAACTTGACAAAGAGTTTTGCTTACACAAGTCACAGTGCCACAGGAGAAATACTAATTCGGAGACAGAGTGCATACACTGTCTGTTGCGACCAAGTAAAGGTAAGTAAATGAATTCAGATTGCTTCTTCTATCCCTATCTTGTCCTTACGGCAAGCTGCGGCAAGAAGGGGAGATAACAACCTAAAGGGGTCAGTTTTCCCTTGCGATGGTGGTTAAAGGAAAGAGCAGGAGAAGGAGGTGAGCTGTGACCATCAGGCAGGACAGCACAGCCAACTCAGGGCAAAATCCGGTTCTTGGTAGAGAAGAAAGTGGGAAACAGGACACAGCCTGTATCCCTACTGCAACCTATTCCTAACTCCTTGGGTCATATGAACTGTCCACAGACCGAGATCAGTTCTGAAGGCAGCCCACAGTCACTTACCTTAAAAGCTCTGCAGAAGTTTAACAGTAAACTGCAAAATATATGCTATTAAAGGATCCTTCCACCTATTAAATAACATACATACAAACCCAAACTTTTCTTTATGTCTATCCTTTAGGGATGTTTGCTTCACTGACCTCCTTTGGTGCCATCCTCTCAAGTCACAAATAAAAACATTCCTACTACTGCTATGATCTTTATTCTGCAGTTGTAGCTTGGAAGAGACACCAGTGGAGAGACAGTGAACTAGCCTGAAGGTAGCTGCACAGGTCTACCAGCACTCATGGATGAAAGTTATTTGGCCTTCAAAATTTTTAGGCTGCAGTACAGCCTAGGACAAAAGTCAGAGGAATTTGCAGAGGATATCCTACCCAAGGCAGCTGGACGTAAGTTCAGACTAGTTTGAAAACACAGATCTGCTTTTCTCAAGAGATTCTGGGCAATTCAAGCTGGATCAAACCCCTCAGGTTATAATGAAAGGAGAACCTGCTAAATAGTCTTTACTAGCAGCCTTAAATCCACCATTAAATGGTTAATTTAATACATCTTTGGATAAAATAGCTTTGAGACTGATTTGATAGCAGTTGCTTGGAAGATCATTTCAACCCTAGTAACAGAATTATGGTAATTTCCTGGAAAAAACATGATCTCTGTTAAGAGAAAAATCTAATACAGGCCTGTTCATTTATGGACAAAGGATCAAATGAACTTCAGCTAAGCCTGTAGTTAAGTACCTTCAGCCATCTTGTATCCTACTTCTCATGAGCTGACTCCATGACTCTACCAAGCATAAACTTCCAAACTTCTGCATATAGAACTATTGTCAGCTCCTGAAATAGCTTGTTTAAGAAGAATGTTTTTAACTGAGGTTGTTTTGTTTCATAGAAAGAGCCTCATATGCTTGTACTTATATTAATTACATGGAGGTTATACTTTTGACCAGAAAAATGCGTATTGCACTACATGTGCTTAGAAGAAATACATGGAACGGAATTTTTAATTCCTTTTTAGCCAGAAAAAATTGTGCTCATTCACCTCTGCAGGGATCTCTATCTGCATCTTCCAACAAGGCTTCTGACATTCTGGTCCTTTATATCTTTTAGAAACAATATTTGACTGCTGCTGCCCTCAGCATTTATATATGGAGGCTCATGAAACTCTAGAGCTAAATTCAAACTCTACATTGGCTTTGCATTCCCGACCCTACTGACCCTTACACCCATCATATTGCTTCATTTTGCTTATCTGGGATTTTTCAGGGAAACAGAAATTCGCTTTGGAAAATTTCTTAGAAGATTTTAACAACACTGTGTGCTTCATATAATCCTACCAGTAGCTAGCATGGCATTAGAGGGGAAAAAAAAAAGAACTCAGGAGCTGAGAAAGGAACAGTCTGTGGAAGATCCTACATGGATCTTCCCAACTAAAAGATGTATATACTCACTACTGAACACACAGCCCACCCCTACTCCCACAACAGCAGACCAAAAACCCTTGCCATTTACTCCATAGAACTGTTACTAACCCAGGGGAACAGCAAAAATAGCATCTCATTTTGCATCTGGCTTCGCTCTTTGTTCGCAGAAATGCATGAGACATGGGAAGCAAACCAGGTCACACAAAAGAGGAGGCAAAGTCCATCTCATTTTGTGACTTTGATTCACTGATTCTCAGTTCTCCTGACCTAGAGGAGCAGCAGCCCTCTGGGAAAAGGTGCAGATAACTGAGCCCATGTTACCAGTTTGAAAGGTTAACAGAAGTGTTAGGGGGATACCTCGCACCTCATCGCTGGCTTGGCAATTAGTGCACCGAACATATGACATTTGGCTGGTCGGTGACTGTTCCTTTAGCAGTAACTGTCAAATGATCTCTCTTGAACATCCTGAGAGCAACGTCTGTATAGAAATGAGCCTGCACCAGTACAACGTCAATGTAAGATAAGCTCAGAGTCAGTGCCACGCTAAGAAAGCCAGCAGACCCAGTCCTGTAAGGACACGCTCGCGTGCACCGTGCATACGTGCAGGTCTGCATACGTAAGCATGCATCAAGCTGAAGTGCACATTCTGATTTTCCCCATTAAAGAACCCGATCTACATGCCTTGCTCTTTCCACTGATCGTATCCAGCATTCAGAAGAGACCCCGAGCTGGCACACGCTAATTAAGAAGAAAGGGAAGGATTATATTTATGTGTAAATGATAGTCTAAAAAGGAAATGGTATCAATAATGTAGTAGTAAAATACTTGAAAGGAAATGGATTTTTGATGAAGTCAGTTTTTCAAAGTCTTTCTCCAGAAAAGAGAAAAATGCTTTTAAATTGCTATTCACGCTGACCGCTGCTACTTGTTAACATTTTGCCCTTGGGAGAAAATACAGCTTAGCAGTACAAGGGCTCTATAATAAGCATCTTTATCTCTTTGGGATTCTCAGGCCCGTTGTTATTTCTTTTTCCTCCAGAGCCGTACTGTAAACTGCATACCACTCCGGCTGACTCACACGGGCCGCGGGAGGAGGACGCGGAAGAGCGGGCTCTTTTCTCGTGAGAAGTTCAGCGTGGTGAAATTCCTCTTCCATTTCAGCAGCTCCAAAGCCATTTTGCACCCAGCTTGACCTGGCAGATGTAACTCTTCTGCTCTCACTCCTTAATTTGTCTGCTTTTGGCTCAGGTTCATAGCTTTTTGGAGTGCCCGATGGCTTTCCTGGTTGGAGCTATAAAAAAAAAAAGGCTGGGCCCACTCAAATATCAGCACGAGAGCGATATCGTAGGCGCTCCTTGGAAGCGGCGGAAAGAAAGGGGCAGATGAGCTGACAGCCAGCATTCCTGTCCTGCCAGCTTGAAGGATGTTGCCCACAGCCAGTCACCATATGTTTGGCTCCAAACTAGGGAGCAGAGAGGCCAGAACGATGTGGAGAATCCGGATGATTTGTTATCTGCCTCTCCAGGGAGACGGGGAGCTTTGAAGCTTGCAAATATCACCTGCATTCCCTGCCTTTCCTTTCCAAAGCCGTACGCCAGAGGACCGGCAACAGGAAGTTTCCTCTTAAAATGCTCTTAAAGGTTTTTGGTGAACAAATGCTTTGGTTTCTAAAAGGGCCTTTATTCTAGGATGTCTTCAGATATAGTGCCACTCTTTGAATTTGCTCCTGTTTGTTTTAATCAGGTGAAGATTTTTAATCTGTCTAGTTAAACAAAAATATAGAAGGAAGACACTTCCTAACTGCATACGTACAACCTGTGTATTTACAGCATGTAATGGAGCACAACTCAGAAATTCTTGACCTGATTTAGACCCAGCAAATCCCTGCAGTGCAACAAAGCCATCAGCAGGAGAACAGGTAGGATCAGAAAGCACCAAAACAACTGCATGCAGCTCCAGCTTAAACACTTACACAGGGATAACGGGGACGTTTTCATGCCTCCACTGTCCTTCCATTTGGGGTGTTGGAGACAGTCAGGGGTCTCCAAGAATAAAACGAAGCTTAAGCTATGCAAGCTGCTAAGCTGCCCATTTTGTGCCCATGCCACAAAAGCCATCACATTGTATAAACCTACACACAAACTGACCAACCGCCATTACAAATGCTATTTTAAGATTTTTTTTCTTTGGTCCCTACACCAGTTTGCGCACCATCTCGTCTTCCGCGCTGAGTGGACATAGACCTAAATGCCAAGGCAAAAAATTTTACACGTGCAGAGAAGAACAGAGGAAGGATAAGAAAGGAGAAAAAACCAATTACAGGTCACCTGTGACCTTCCGGCATCTGCTGCAAAGGCAGGTGGGATTTGTAGGCAGCCTGAGTTTGGGCTGCCTTGGGACAACGTCAGCACACTCAGCTGAGCCACCGACATACAGAATGTGGGTGCTCAGAGCAGAGTCAGGCCAGGCTCCCGGAGAAAAGTGCTCACCTAAAGTAGACGCACACCAGAAATGTTAATTCTAAGCCAATATTCACAAACACATCGTCACCTCCTGCTATTTCTGGCAGGCTGCGGTTCCCTGTACCAGTGCTGCCACCACTCCTATGTGCTGATAGCATGTGCCCTTCTAAATCCCTTCTGCAGCATTGCTGGTTGCTACAAACATGCGTATATTTTGATTACTAACGTATGACCTTAGAGAGTGTATTAACGGAAAATGTTGCAGTTTGAAGAGGAAGAGTTTTAGCCCGAAGCAGACTCTCATTGGGTGACTGCTCCATTTCAGAGGTCAGCGAGTAAAGCAGCATGAAGTTAGCTAAAGGTGACCTAGAAAGGAAGGGAAAAGACCACAGGATTTGTGTTCTTTATGGCTTTGTTACTCTGTACAAGAACTACGTGAAAGGCTTTTTTCTGTTTTTGAAAGGATGTTTTTCCTATGTTATTTCTCTAGGTATAAGATGTGGGTGGCAAGAACATTCTTGACATAAACATGCCCACCTAAATAATTTTAAGTATTTTATATAGTTAGTCTAACAGGCATCTCGACCTCAGAGTTGAGAACTTGCTGTTTTATTTTGGGGTTTTTTTTTAACAACTAGGTGTAAAGTTCCGGCTCTAAGGCTGTAATAACATGCAGACTACACAGAATTAAGGTTACACAAAGATACTAGTTTAGAAAATGTCTGTGGCAAAAGAACACAGCCCTTTCACAATAAAGCAGCCGTTACTGTTTGACAGGGATTTGATAGTGAACATAAAATATTCGACTTTGGTTTATTTGTGTCTCTGTAATTTCACTCTATGCACTTTCTCCTGAATGGGTATCAGGATTTCTGTGTGGAATCACATTCAGTAGGGCAGAAGTATGATATTGTGCTGGGATAAAATGCTATGCGTTAGGGAGTTGTTTAGGCCCCAACAGATCGTTATTTTACCCACTATTTCCCTGTCCTTTAGTAAAAAGACAAACTTGTATAGGCTGCAAACTTGTATAGGCAGAACAACATGGTACATTTAATCACATGAAGGAATAAGAAGGCAGATGAACAAAACTGTTCCTAGCATGGCTTTGCTACCGTCCACACTAATGATTTCAAGCAGCAAATAAACCCCAAATCTAGCTTTCACAAGCAGCGCAAAATTTGTAATCCCTTTTAAGTTACAGAAATAATGTGTTAATGCTAAGAGAAAGACCAAGAGTCAAACTATTCCCAAAGTAAAAATCAAGTGTTCTGGAATCATGCAAATAAATAAGAAGCAAAAAAAGGAAACTGCAAAAGTCATCTTAAAAATAGGACAAAGACCTTTGACAAACAACTGTTAAAATATGGAAAAGAAATAAATCTTGAGTGTGCCACATTCTGTGATCTAGAAGACTAAAATAACATTTGGAGAGTCATGAATCAATATGAAATATCTCAGAATTTTTGGCTTTCCCCCAGACACATCCCCCCAAAGACATATTGTGGGAACATTCTTTGCACAAAGTATTCTAGCTGTGATACAGTTGGTAGCTTCCCATGAAGTCGTAGTTCCAATATGACTGTAAATACAGTACGTTAAATTAAAACAAAATCTTTCAAGAACACAAAACCAATATACTGGGAGAATACTCAAAACCAGCTGTGCCTGCTTTTTTGAGGTTTAAAAGACCAGACATTCAGAAATACACATATACAATGGCACCTCCAACTTGAATGCACAACTGCCACAGCCATCATCATATGCATTGACTTACTCTTAACCGTGTAATTTAGTGCTTTTCAGGGGGTAAGTGTCATTTAAAAATTTAGTGCTTTTGGAAGGGTAAGTGCCATTTAAGAGAAAGGCTCCATGACCAGCAAAGTGGGATAACATGAGATGCTGTATTTTACGTGACATGAAAGGCATTTCTTGTTTTAGAAAGCTTCTCTCCCTTTTTTTCCCCTACAGCACACAATTCCTATCTTCCGCACCTATTTTTAAACCTGGTTTTAGTTATTTCTCCTCCAACCCCCCATATGCAACATACAAATCCACAACAGTGAACGTTTGTGAGGAATCTGCCAGTGTTGAATCTTTAAAAGCAGGCAAAATGAGTAAGTCTTGAGCCAGAGGTCAGAAAAATAGTTGAGTGAGTAAACTCTATTCACAAAAATAGCTTAAAATGATGCAGAACAGGTTCCCAATCCAGAAAGGCAAAACATATGTTCCTTCTCCTGCTGTCCATCATTTCATGAGCGTGGCTGCCACTTTGGCTTGTGCTCGGTAATACCTTACTCCCCAGGTAGTCCTATTGAAAACTGTGAGACAACGCGGGGAATAGCATTCTCAGTATTAACAGCAGCAGCAAGGCTGTCCCTTTGTCAGTCATCTATAATCTGCGCTTTTATTAAAAATAGTTTGAAGAGCTGATATGTGTGCTGACAGTTTCCAGCCCTGGTGCAGCAACCCATTCGGTTGTAAAGGGATTTAGTGCTCCAAATGCTGCAACAAATCTTGTAACTGCCCAATTATCACTTGATGGCCACCACTCTCCGGCACCCTAGGGGCCATGTCATTGAAGATAAGCTCTGTTTATGTTAACTTAGTGTCAGGATGTACAGCATATGTCTATGAAGCTGGATGAGTGCCCTTTTGCAGGATGTTCTGTACGTTCACATTGTGCAGCCAAGAGCCCTGAAGGTGTTGAAAAAGAAGAAAAGGCCTTTCATAGAGCTTAATCCAATTAAAGCACATTAATGAAGGTTAGGATCATCTGTCACATTATCCAGACACATCCTTTCATGCATCATCATCTGATTACCAAGTCTGATTTTCTTTTAAGGCTTTTCATCTTCACCAAGAAAACGCGATGGGAAATTCAACACTTAAAATACTGGAGGCTTAGGTGGGATTTCTGGTGTTTGGGGTTTTTTTTCCCCTCCACTCTCTCTCTCTCTCTGAAAGAAATATGATGTTTATTTTAAAGTGGTGGTCTGTCTCATCAGGTGGTACAAACTGGAATGCATCCAGCACAGCCTAGAGAGCAACCCCAAATATCACCTCCTAAGCTTTTGTTTGAGGGAAGGTAAAAATCTTAGCACAGATGAGTAAAGGAAGAAACAAGCAGGGAGACCGACACACCACACACTACAAATGAATAAAGGATTTCAGGCTCTGTCACTGCTAGAACGGTATCAAGTTAGATTTCTCCAAGAGCACTGAGTGCACCTTCCCATCATCGCCACATTAAATGCTTTGAGTAGTCACCAGAGAGAGATCTGCTGTACTTGATCAGAAAAGAGGGAAAGGCAGATTCTCATTTCTATACAGCCCTCTTTACGCCACTTCGGCAAGGCAGAGGTGATGGGAGGAGGATTTACGCAGACAGTTGATCATTTTCTCTCTGCAGGAGAGTCTGGGATACTGCCCTGGCCTTTTTGCCTTGCTCCTCGGAGCAGCGGGAGAGCACAAACCCTCATGCTAAAAGGGCTAACACTAGAACCAGGAATGGTCTGATTTCCATAACTCAGGCAACAGCTAAATCCATTAAAGATCAATAATACAATAATGCCCCGAATATACACCTTGATCTCATCATTAACCTGTAACACAAGTATGACAGCTTCTCACTGTATAAGCCCACCAGTTGGTTGCTGCTACCTCTCTACAGAAGTCTACTGGTCTTATCCCACAGCTGTTAGGAAAATATCATCACACTCCTTACCCATGTCAGTGAAAATGTCAAAAAAAAAATACTCATGCCACCTGGCAATGAAGGCTGCTTAGACTAACTTTGTACAGAAGTCCTACAAGTACGCCCAAGCAGTCACCCTCAGAAGAAGTCCCACTTGTTCACACCACCTCTCCGTCAACTACAGAAAGAAAATAGAGAGTTGTTGTAATTATCCCATTGCTGTTCCTCAACTTTCGGTCAGCTTTTTTTGTCTTCTTGTAACTACTGCGTCAGGCTGCGTGGAGACTCAGGCAAGGCAACATACGAGCACTTTAGCTTCTCCTCCAAGCAAATAGGGCTAAATATTTTAGTTTCTGTAGAAATCACAAAATGCTGCATAATGTGTAGCACCCACTGTTGGCTCAGTCCAATTGCTGTAGTCCGGCTCCAGGCACATATGCTGAAATTTGTGCAATCTGATATTTGCAGTACTGGGTCCGAAGCAAAAAGGCAAGCAGCCGGACCTGCTGGGCCTCTTCCACGGAATTACTGAGAGGCTGGAAGGATTAATGGACTATGTAGGGGAGGAGCTGCATATTAGCATTCAAGGAGCATCCAGAGCCTACGAGGAATGTTAGCTCTTTAACAGATATCTTCTTTGGGGTTTATTAAGTTCTCTGTGTACTTCAAGCAAAGAAGGCAATGCAGCATGCATGACCAGTGTGCTTAATTTCTCAGTTGCATTAAAAGTATTACTGAGGAGCGTGCCCTGCTGAAGACCACATAAATTTCTGAAAATTCAGCCTAGACTTTAACAGAACATGGCTCATTCTGCATTGCTTTGCTACCTCACGCACACTGAAATTAATGTTATTTAAAATCAAAGACAAAATAACTTCTCTCAGCCTTCCTCCATAGGTTGATAGGGGGCCTATCTCCAATTTTGGAACTTAAAACACACATGAGGACTTACGACTAGGAAGATATTTACAGGAGTAGTGGATGGAAAGCTAAAATGCAATGAAAAGGCATAAAGCACATCGTGCTATTTTTATTTTCTTCCTGTTTCTCATGTGTCAAGCTGGTGCAAGTACTACTGCTGTAACCACAAGACCACTCCCCGTATACTTGTGCTTAGGACACTGCAGACGTCATCATGCCTAAACCACCTACTGGGGACAGACATTTCCTCATAAGCAGATGCAACTCCTAAAGCTCATTCAGCATCAGGGTCACTGTATGCAGCTTCACTCGCTTCTGAGCACTGTCTGCCTTATTCTCCAAGCTTCACGTCCAACGTAAGAGATCAAATCCACTATGAACTTACCCCAAAGCTTTTGGGGATGGGGAAGGTTCAAATACTTGTCTGTCCAAAGTCCATCTAATCTAACATTTCATACAAAGTAAATATAATAAACACCTGGGAATCGAAGGCAACTTGCTATATACATTCTCGCTATCGGCTACAGATTGGCTGTTGAGATCAATGGCAATTGCACTGCAACAACCCATTAAATCATTTCAGTATTAACAGTTATTTATTCTGCAGTGATATATGTGTGCATTCGTAATGCCTTCAGCGATAAGTTAATGTCTTGGTGCACAAGATTTCATTAGCATTCATCTAGCAAATACAGATTTGGCACAAATGTTACTCCGTGAACTTGTAGATTCATACAGCCTTAAACTTTGGAAAAGTTTGTATCCCATTATAACCCCTCTCTGGTTTTATCCTGTTTCCAGTTATCACTGGTCACATTAATCACTGTATGAATGTAACTGTTAAATTGTCGTTTTATGAAAGAAAAAGGGTGCCTTTGTGACAGGCTTACACTTCCGTGTGTCCTGTTTTATACCAGTAGTAGCAGACTTAACAAAGAGTATGTGACCTGATTTCCCAGATGTCTGTAAATGTACTTGGCATTGAATTTTAAATATGACTGAATTCAAAGCTCTTCATATAAAACACAACTCAAGTTAACTTTTATCTCTCTTTTTTTCCTTTCTGTCTCTCAGCAGCTGTTCTTCTTTTATTATTTCATGCGCTATATTCAATATGCAAAGTTTCCTTGTTTGTTAGAGTGCATTACACTTTCTAATGCATCTGTCATGTTGGAAAACAGGAAAGTAGCATAAAGCCTCTCTTGTGATTTTTTTTTCCCTTCCCAGTTAAAGGAAGGCTTAGAAGAAAAAAAGAAAGAAAGGAAATTTGCCTCTAAGCATATAGAGAGCTTAAAAAAAAGGGTTCTTCAGCTTTATGAAACTTTAAAAATTAAAATACCAGTGAATTTAATGCTTAGAAATGACAAAACATGACTGGTCCTGGGAATTCTCCTTAAAAGGATGAATTTGGAGCTAAGACACAAGACAGATAGGAGACCTGGATTCTGTTCTACATCTACCAACAGCTTTCTGGTTAACCTCTCAGGCTGTGTCAGTCCTGCAGGTATTTAGAAAAATAATCCACATCCTCATCTGAACCAATGCAGGATCCTACGGGAGTGTTTTTTTTAGATAAACCAGCTAGACCCACTTTCACCCTTACTTAAGTTAATTCTGCCAAAATTGAGCCAAAGTCATACGGCTCAGCCCTGCCTCAGATGTCTTTTCCACATTAAAGCTTCCTAGAATATAAGCCACTAGAGCTTTGTCGTTAAGTTTCTTTGGAGCAGACAGATCACCAGGGTTGGATCTGGGTATTTCCTGGCAGCAGTCAGGATTACCGGGCACTGGGAGAAACCTATCCTGGGCAGTACGAAACTGTAACTCAGGCTAATTCACTCTCCCCTCTGTCCCAGCAGCAAAAGATTGCTCCTGCAGAATTCTGGATGGAGACCGCAGCCCTCCTTACGACATCCTTCAGTACCTCCACAGCAGGCTGCGCAGCACCGAGCGGCTTTCAAAACCATGCACACTATAGGGCATTCTCAGTAGCAAACAAAAATTCAAATAACATAATTAATGGGCATTTAAATAAACATTTAGGATATCACTGGTTGCTGGGGCACACATGAACTATGACCATATATGAGAATGTCTTGTATGTATAACATGTGCATAGATACGGACTGCTATGAACATGCGCTTCATGTTTTTATACATTTTTTAAAGGTAGGCTCCATGCAATTTACAGGTTTTGGTTTTTTTTTTTTCTTCACAGTAGTGTTTACAGAGCTCAATGTATTCCTTTTCGCAAAAGGCTGTCACTCGCTTGGTAGGAGCAAAATAACAGCAGAAGGTATAATGATTTAAAGCCAGAGAGCACGCAACGCCAACTCACTCAAAAATATCCTACCACTATCCCTGGAATTAAACCAGAACATGCTAAAACTCGATTCCAGGAGCACATCTGCAGCTGAAATGCACCACCATTCCAAAAGCATGTGGTCACAAAAAAAATTTCACATCCCTGACCAGCATTCTGGCAAGTTTTCCTGGTTTCTTCTGATTTCAACTAAGTTTTATTGGGACAAAATTCCCTGTAGCTCCCTGCTTGGCACCTGAGTCAGAGCCTGGAGGGCATCCCCAGCACCGCGCTGTTAAATGCAGACCCACATTCTTCCACAGTGAATTTTAAAGACCTGGTCTTCGTTTTGTAGCAGAGCGATAATCAGATCTAACATTATCATCTATGAAATGGAATAACCTTTTTCCCCCCCACGACATCTTCATAATCCAAATATCCCTGCTGTTTTCCAGATCATGCATGGATTTTCCTCAGTTTTTTTGGGCATTAACAACTAAAATGGAGTCATCGGGCGAGGTTACAAGACAGATGTTGTCTGATTTCGTATGAAGCTTAGCGTTGACAGTACCTGGCTACAGCAAAGCGACTGAGCTACGACTCTGGCCAGCCTCTGCAGGCCAGTCTGACCCAGCAAACTCTAACCCTGTTCAAACTGGGTCAGCGTGGGCTGTGCTGGAACCTGCCCCTGTGGCGAGCTTGTTTGGAAAGCACGGAGGATTTTTCTCGCTGGACCCAGACACAGCACATTCCCTGCAGGACCTGCTGAAAGCTGAACGGTCTCACAGAGGCCAACACCACAACACAACCTTTAAACACACTGCGAGGTTCTGGCCAAGAAAAATCTGAATTTGGTGCCCACCCTATAGTTTCTCTGTATCTTGTTACCGGGCTATTTGGTCTTTTTTAATGCCATTTCAACGTTTTGTAAATACTATTTTATCTCCTATTCTATTTGGACATTAACATTTTCAAACAATCTGAAGCCACAGTTTGAAAAGATATTTAAAAGCCTAAAGTCCTTTAGAGCTTCTAACTGCCTTTTAAATACAGGTCTGAATGACTCAGAGCTGGAGCTACAATCAGGAATTATGTGCTAAACATGTTCTTAATTTTAACAGTACAGCTGCCTAGCCAACATTACAGCTTTGATTATCCATGTAGTACTAAGAAGTTGTAGTTAAGATTGGGTTTCAGAGAGGCCAGCACGCTGAGCTGGAAAATACCCATTTAAACAATACCATGGAAGTTAGGATGGAAATACACACAAAAAAAGAGGCGAGGACAGGGATGAATTAAGCTTCACCGCGCTAAAGAGCAAAAGATCTTGTTGTACACTGCAGACAAAGCGTGTATCTCTTGGTAGAAAGATCAGACTCTCCAGATGACTCTTCTCAGTCAGATACATTGTAAATATTAAATTTATGTAAAGTGTCCTGTCCTTAATGCACCAAATATTTAATTATTTGTGTGAAAGAGTAACCATTTCGCCAGGAGCTCTAAGCTTGTGGCCACAAATGGCCTGATACCCAAACTGCTCCAGACAAAGGAGGAGCTTGGATGCCCCCCAGGCACCTCTGCATAAAAGGACTGGTTTTGTGTAGAGTCTCTCTGAGTGACTCCCTGCTCAGATGTTATTAACGCGTCCAAATGACTTCTGAACAGGGGCCTGCCTTGGCACACTGCTGGGCGTAGAACATAATGATCTAAGCCAGACCACAGCCTTCTGCCCAGGTCAGGCTACACTAAGAATTATGTGCTTTGGAGCAACGTAATGACAATCCTTCACTTTGTCTCGCGAATGCTTCCATCTCCTGTCACAGGGGTAGGGGATATACCAGACGGACAAAGCTGAGACTGAAAATTGTTTCAAAACATCTCACCCTACGTCAGCCTTGACGTGACTTTGCAGATCACAACATGGTCCCCTCTGCTCCGATCCCAGGGCTTCCCTTCTTGTTCCGGACCGAATAAGGGAAAAAAAACCCCATCCTTCACTCCCTGCAACAGATCGGCACCACGAGCAGCAGAGCGAGGAGATGAACATCCATACCATTACTTTTCTGGGGCTGTTTAGGTTCCTGAAATGTTGCCATCAGTACTGCACAAGCATTCAGTTTGCAGCCAATCTCCTGCAGTTCAGAGATCATAATAGACCCACTAAAAATAATAGATCAGAGAAAAAATGCGGGTGCCTGATCCAGTTTCATAGGTTATTCCGTATCCATTAGCTCTTTGGGGGCAAAAGTTTAAATCTCTGTTAATATCTCAAACATACAACCAGCTCTACGTCTGAGAAGACTGGGAAAGGGCAAATAAAATGCAAGACTTTTAGTAAAACAGTAGAAAGAGTAGAAATCAAGCACATATTTCTGTATGCCTGTAGGAGAACAGAAGTTCAGAGATTAATGTGAAGAGTGGGAAGAAATGCGGCAGAAGAAGCAGGATTATTTTAGAGGTAGGAAGGGCTAATATCTTATTTCAGGCATCTCTCTAGAAAGTGATCAGCAGATGGAAGGTTCACAACATCTGGCATTTAAAGAGAAAGTCAATATTTAACAGGACCTCCTCTGTCTTTCAAAATATTGATTTTTGAAAATAAACAGCCTTTAAAGAACACATACATACATACAAAAGAACCTCAAAAGCAAGCTAGCTACGGTGCTGGGTCTTCGCATGTCCCACAGCTGTCTCAAATGTGGCTACCACCTGCCCAAAGGGTTGATTAAATCTTAAAGACTAAAAATTGAGGAACAGTTGTCCTCAGTTGATCAAGTCATATGATTTTCAAGATTCAACCTAACCTTAAAGTCCATCTGCAATTCCCATGAGCCATGGCCAGAATATGTGCTACGTGCATAGGAAAATTCAGTATGGGGCTCGCCTGTCAGGGCTGCAGGCATCTACACCTTGGATTTTAAGATAGCTGAAATGAGCAGGACGTCCTATATTTGTGTGTGGCTGGAAAGTACACCAGCCGCAAACACATCATGCTTCCTTCGCCTGTCACAAGCCACAGGGCAGGAATGGGGCACGTGCCACTTCTCCTCTGTAGCGCTTGTGTGCCTGTATTTCATGCCTTTCCCCCACAAAACAGAAACAGATCACAACTGCAAAAGCTATTTTGCAGGACAAGACATGTATATAGCTCATCTGTGCTTACAACAGCTCTCTAGGCTGTGTCTGTTGCTCGCCTGAAAGTATTACGTGTTTAGATACATAAAAATAAGCATTTGTCAGACCAGGACACAGAAAAAGCAGGGTACGTTTATCTATTCTTACAGGAATACATATGTTTCTATACGTACACATTTCTCAGATGTCAACAATTTTATAATATAGATAGAAATTTTAGAAAATTTCCACTCCTTTAACAAAATGTAATAATGAATCTGATCTCTCCAAGTTTCCAAATGAGCCAAACTCTTCATCCACTCAAGCCTGTTAAATCAGTTGTGACTATGACCAGAACTGTCACTGCGTTCCCAAAAACAAGGTTCTAATGATCTATGCTGCTATCTTGGAAATTAGTTATAAATTAATTTTAAAATAGACTAGTGACATTTTAGTTCCATTCTTTCTCCACAGCAACTTTTACATCAAGTGTTGTCTCTACTTGTCAAGTCAGTGTGGACAAAACTACCACGTGCAGATTAAGGTGGATGTTAAAGATGGAGCAATATCTCAAAAATACTTTCTCTTTCAGAGAGAGAGTTTCTTTTTCTGCTCCTTTCCTTAATCTGAAGTACATGCTTCTTCCAACTTGAAAGAACATGTGCGTGGAAAAAATATAACAGGAAACTTGGAGGAAGAGGCCACAACAGGAGGTCATCATTAAAAAGTTCTAAATTTAGAGCTGTAGAAAGCCAGGAAGTGTCATTCACCCCTTTAGCCTTGGTAACAAACCTGCAGTTGGGTTGGAAAAATCTCAGTCATAAACAAATTTTAATATGTGCCTGAAGGGAAAATTAAATGAAATCTGTGCCATGTAGCCAAAACTGTAAATTAAATCCTAAACAATCATGCCCCCAAAGAGTCAACAACCTTAGTCCAGATAAAAGCCAGCTTATTTTATACACTCTGAGAGCTATTCAGATGTCCTAAATTCCATCTAAGCCCCTGAGCCTAGTGTTTCCTTTTCACTAAATGTTTTTGAGAGCCTGAAGCTAGCCAAGAGAAAACACCAAGCACAAAGACTAGTGCGCAATTCTGGCCATGTTAAAAATGCCCTAGATGATAAAGGTCTTTTCCCTTCCAATTTTTTTCCCCTGAGTTCCAAAGCCCCTACCCAAGAGGTTTGGTATCTCTGCATGGAAAGGAATTATTAAAAAATAGGAGGATGGACACTGTCGTCCCTCAGGGTCTCAGGCTTTCCTTGAAAAAAATAGGAAACAAATCCTTGCAGAGTCCAGCGTACAAAAGCCAGTAGTGTCTAGTTCACTGAAGCAGGGGGTACTGTTTATTCACAAGCTGGAAGCCTGTATCCCTGGAAGAACTGTGTACACGAACATGAGCCAGCTGAACGGTTCCTTCCAACTTAGCAACTTATCTTCTATGTAATTTCTTTCATTTCAAAATCTTTCTTTGAAAAGTGATGTGGGACTAACGCAGCAGCTGCGGAACTGCTGCTGCATACCTGCCTCATTGCACAGGCCACCCTGGGAAGCAACTGAGGAGGACTGGACCGTCTGTCTCCTCTCCTAATAAAATTGCCAGAGTCTGTCTGCGCAAATAGCTGATCACTCGGAATGGACCAGTATTGGGGGTGGCTTTTGAAGACGACTTCAGTAAGCTACAAAACCTTGCTGCTGCAGTGAAACAAGCTTTTTTTGAAATGCTAGACAAAGAATTGCTTCTGGATTTCTTTCAAAGTTTTCAGCAGCTGCTTACACCGAAGATGCATGAATCCCTTCTATGCATTATATAAATTAGTTCTCTAATTCAAGATATTTAGACAATTTACTCTAACCTATTATCTGTTTTTATAGCATTAAAACCAACAATGTAGTCTTCAGGTTTATTAATTTGACTACATGTTCTGCTCTCTCCCTCCTCTCCTAATGACCTGGAGCTGTGAATAGGCTGTTGTTCTGACACTACTGGGTGTGAATTGCCTGTTAGCATTCCAAGTTAGTGCAGGCACTGGTTGTTTGGCATCCCTGAATTTATGCCCATCTGTCAAAGTGGTTTTGTTCCCACTCAGACAGTCATATGTCGATTGCAAGAGAGTACTGGCACCAGGTGTAAGTTTAGAGTAGATACAGCTAGAGTAAAAAAAAAAGGAAAAGAAAAAAGGAAAAAAAAAAGTTTTGCTTTGCAAGAAGCTGCTTCTGATTGCAAGTAATCAAAACATATGGAGATTACAGACTCAGATTTGTTGACACTTTGAGGCATTATGCCACAAACAAACGCTTTTATCCTTAAAATGTTTCGTTGCTGGGAATTTACATTTGAAAAGCCTAATTAAGGGACAATATCGTCCCCCACAGAAAATAAGCAACCTCCACAAATTCAGTGGATATTCTTTGAAGTAAGCTGAAAAACTTACCCTTACATAAGACTTCATTTTGTTAGTGGAGGGCTGGTGTTTCTTGCTCCTTTAAATGAGTTACAGGCATTCAAACAGGCGGAGGCTAGGGAAAGTTGTCATGTGAAGAAAAGAAAGAGCAAGCTTTGCTTTCAGTAACACCATTTTCTTTATTCTGATCACATTTCCTGCTCGGGAGCAAAAGAAGGTTTACTCCTTTGACAACAAGCAAAACTGAGACTTTTCTAAAACTGTGAACCACATTTAAAGATTAAGGACAGGGGCTAACATGCGTTAGATATTCAGTAGCTTGTGTATTTGTCAGGATGCCCAGGAGATTTAGTCTAACAGGAAGCACAACGGTCTGAGCTCCGACAGAAGACTCTTATTTTTCTCCCTCTCTAGTTATTTGAGTAAGAAAACCTCCCTGCCACATCCCACATTCAGGGGGAGCAGCCTCTCTAATGAGAGAAGGGTCACCCCTCGAGCAGGCTGAGAGAAAGGGGAGGAGAAACAGAAAGGCAATGGGACCTGGTTGAATGGGATGAGGGAACAAAAAATGGCCAAGAATGAGAGGGAGCACCCTCCAGTCGTACCTTGGGTGCACTGGAAGGAGAAGGTGCTTTGTTGTGCTAAAAGGACAGGAGAGTTCAAAACATAACCAGGTGATTTGGCTCCAGCAGCCGGACCCCTCACGATCGATAAAGGCCTGAAGGGTGAGGGCGATATCCTTCCCAATTCATATATGCCCAGTGGACACTGGGTAGCGATAATTTAGGCACGGGGCCTCACAGACGTGATTTAATCTTTCTTCCTTTCCATCCTTACTGGAACTTCCAGTTTTCTCTCTTACAGCAAGTGGCGATGCAAACGACGTGGAGATGGCAGCACCTCCGCAGGTGGGGTGGCTGCACCGGGCTGTTGGGAAGGTGATGGGGTTCCCCTCTGAACGGCCGTGTGTGACAGAGAAGCATTAGAAAAGCCTCCCAAGCACTCCAGACAGAGCCTGGGTGTCTTCACGGAGAGATGTTCCTCAAGGACCATCTGCCTCAGCTAACATGCATTAACTTGGACTTCGGAGGACGTATATCACAGCTCTTTGTCCTGCAATAAACCGACCTAGGACTCTTGCCAGCAAATTTTAGGAAAGGCAAAAGGAGTACTGGAGGAGAGTGTCCTCTCTGACTGCAGGGTGATGAGTGGGCGAAAGCATCACTTAGATACTGGACTACACTTTCGGTTAGACAGCAGATCTAGATAGGAAACATCAGATTTCCAAGACAGCTTTGTGTATGACGAGATACCAGGCATAAAAAAAGAAGACTCAATAAAACCTTGTGCTAAAGCTGTAGGGAAAAATATAACACGCAAGCATCTTTCTCCCCACATCAAGGTAACTTGTAAGCTAACGAGCCAGAAACAGATGTTTGGTATCTTACTTTCAGCATCAGCGTCTCTCTAAAATGATTCCTGAGTTTTGTCATCTTTGGCGTTCTGCTCAAAGCCAACCGTTTAGAGACAGAAATAGTTCTGACAGTGCTAGGCTGGCTGGTGCTTCCAGCTACACCCTCTTGTCTGCAATTAAAACATTATGCTTTATATCCTTCTGATAAAAAGGGATAAAAATTTTTTTCTTGGCATCCAAATAGTTACTATCTTCCGACTTTGATGAGAGTTTTGGATATTGCTTAAAAAAACAGGAAATGGAAAAAATGTAAATAAAATAGAGGTGCTGGAATAATCCCATAATGTACCCCTTTCATTCTCACGATGCTCAGCTGCTGAGGGTTGCCAAACACTTTCAGTTATGTTAACACAAATTAAAATCATATTAAGGTGCAATTCCCAACTGTAGCTCACACATTAAGATGCCTTAACAAAAATGTGGGCAGACTACTCTGATGTTTGTTGGAAAGAGAGAGAGAGAGAGAGAGAGAGGGCAGAGAATGTAATTCCTTCACAGTAAGTGGAAGCATTTCTGGATGAAATAGTACTAGCAGTACTTATTAAATTTCATAACAGGATGTTCTCATCTCAAATATCCTCCTTAGTCCTTGATTTTATAACTGAGACTGGCAGAGCAAAACCACTATGAGACCAGATAAATATAAAAGTTTTACTTATTTTAAATTGCTTTTTCCCTCTAGTATTGCTGCCCCAGACTCTCTGGATTCTTGAGGTTCAGGCACACTCCTACATATCTCACTTCATGTACCGGGGGAAGTCACTACTTCTACCTTCCAGATTCCTGCATTAACAGGTCTTAAACCAGCCTTGCAGTTTGAATGTTTTTGTCTTCTGGGTCTCTCTCCATCCCTTCTCTGGTCCTGTGCCCCCAAGCCCTGCCAAAAAACCACTCCCATCCTCTGATTTTTCAGAGAAGGTAGAACAGTCGTCTCTGTCTACTTTGCACATCAATTAGCTCTAATAAGCTGGCGTACAACTCTGAGCTTTGTCATAAAACCTTCACAGAGAGAGGTTCAGGGCTAGACAGACCTTTTGTCTTTTATTGACCATATATATGCCCCTTTGAGACTCTTCAGGTGCAAACACCAGATGTGTTCCCACCTTCTCTCCAGCACAGAGTAACCCAGTTAGGAAGGGTTGGAGCTTTCCTTTCCTCAAGCAACAGCACACTATTGCTTGCTTTGGATATGCTAATATTTCTGGGCCTCCTCCAAACTGCCACCCTGCCCAGACAGATTGTTAATGACTGTTCCCAGGACTGCCTAAGCCTTTAACAGGTTGGTAACTCATTACAGGGAACAATGTCCCTTTTCCAAGGGAAGGAATTGCCCCAACATCAAAGTTCTGCCTATACATACGTTAATCCCTGTATTTCATACAACATGTTTCTTAGTAACCACATTTAATGCATAACTACACGACTAATGCATACGACTCATTATTGAATATTGATTAAGATCAGGCCAAGAGATCGGCAGATATTTCAGGGTGATAAGAGGTTTGGAATGATGCCTGTCTGAACTAGGAAACAGGATCAGATCATTAGCTAGCTATGATTTGCAACAGATATTGCTGTAACCACCTGCCTGTGCTATCAGATATTTTTTTTTTGTGCGTTTTTTCTTACATTACCAGTCTTGCACCTTGATAATGCTATTTTACTCTCACTTTGGCTATTTCTTGTAAAGCCCTTCTCACGCTTTTTGTATCTACCAAAATAAAATCAAATTTAAAAAATCAGGAAACATATGGTTTGATATTTAGCCTGAAGACTAGTAACACATTTTAACATATGGCGTCAAACAATATAAATATGTATCCAAACTAGTACACTTCTCAGTGTATCCCATACGTGTATGTTTGGGTATATATATATGTACACACACATTTAGAATCAAGGGCTGTTGTGTTGTGAGATGAGGTAAAGATTGTCTTCTCTATCAACAAGTTGGCACAACCTGGAATATTATTTCTTAGGTATCCAACCTAATGGGTGTAATATATTTTCGTGTTGCTTTAACCATTATAATGCCAGGAGTTTAGCTCCCTACACTCGGTGCCAGCTCCCTGCTAAGATCTGGTGTGAAGGAGGAGCTAGAAGGAACCTCAGTGAAGGCTCCCCTCCACTTGGGAGCAGCTTTCAAGCTGAAGGTCTTGCCCTTCATTCCTGCCGGCACCTGGTCTCACACCTCCTTAACCCTGACCCTGGCAGTGTGCTCTTCCCTCCCCCAGCTCCTGCTCAAGCCATAACCATCAGTGGGAGTTGTGGTGAGTTGCACCTGGACTTTGGGGGAAGGCTGGCAACACAGTCAAAACACTGTTTGGAGTGGGGACCTAGATATTTTGCTCCCACGTGAATATGACTATAGGTCAATTATCTTGCTCTATAAATAGTGGACAGCCGAAGAGCCCGTTGAGCTCTCCTGCGTGGCAGTGGGCTGCACACCAGCATCTCCCCTTGCGTGGGGATGCTCGCTTAAGGTTCTGCTCCTCGAGGCTGAGAGATTCCTTGCTGCAACAGATTCTCAGTAGGTGACTAAGAGCATACTAAACTTTGAAATCTTAGCTAAGTGATATAAAGGATTGATGGCGCATATATAATCACAGAATTTCAGAGTTGGAAGGGACCTCTAGAGATCATCTTAGTCCAACTCCCCTGCTAAAGCAGGATTGCCTAGAGCACAGCACTCAGGACTGCATCCAGACGGGGCTTGAAAGTCTCCAGTGAAGGACACCCCACAACCTCCCTGGGCAGCCTGTTCCAGGGCTCTGTCACCCTCACCATAAAGAAGTTTTTTCTCATATTCAATTGGAACTTCCTGTGTTCCAGCTTGTGCCCATTATCCCTTGTCCTGATACTAGAAACCACGGAAAAGAGTCTGGCTCCCTCCTCCCTAAACCCACCCTTTAGATACCTGTAATCCTTTAGACTAAACTGTTGACCAAGCCTGGGACTAGGACTGGATCCAGCCACACCTCAACTCCTCTCTGAGAAGGAGTTTAGAAAGTGAGGGAGTCCTTTCTGAACCTCATGACTCAACGGGAGGGTCTCCCTGACAGTCCTGTCTGACCCTGTCCCCTATGCAGTGAATAATCAAGCGTACCCTTCCATCAAATCTCATAAAACACTGTTGCATTCACTAATAACTGTTAAAATCACCATTTTATATTAATAAATATTTCACTACTTCTCTCTTATGAGTGAAGTTAATCACTCCGCCCACTGACTTGACTTTCTGGCTTGACCCTGGGACCTGCCCCATCACCACAGACATGCTGGGCAGTTGTTGAGTTGGGGCTGATCCCAGTCACCATCTCTGGGCCTGATCATGACCCTGACAGTGCTGACAACTTCAGGTGCCTTGTCAGTGTGGTGGTACTTGGCCCTCACCTGACTGGCTGTCACCGTCAGCACCCAACACTATGACCCTTGCGGAGCTGTCAGCTGTCAGTACTCCCTCACACTATTTATTCTGCCATCATATTTGTTTCTTTTAAATAGCATCTGCTCCTAGGATCCATCCAGGATCCTGACCACACAGAGCTCTGCGTTACCATTGCCAGTAGCAATGACACACTGGACAATCCCACAATTAGCTGCCAAAGGAGCATGTCTATGTGAGAACCTCTCTACCTCTCACTTGCTCTGCACTCACTCCACTTATTGCTTGTCCTTGGGAAGATCAAAGATTATTACATGCTTTGGAGCACAACCAGAACCTTAATTTTATTCCTGGCTCCTCATAGTACTAAAATTTTAACGAAGATGTTGATACTATGGCCCTTGCATATGTCAGTAGCAGAAATTCCTTTGGTGTGAACGTAGAGAAAGCAGGTGTTTGGCAGCGAGCAGTTTTTCTCCTGCGTCCACTCAAGAAAACATAATGGCAGCACATATCAAGCCTATTGATTGCGAATGCCAGCTATGGGGCTTACACGGAAATGCGTCTCGGCTCCCAACAGGTTAGGAGGAACATTATACGGCTGAGAGCCAACCGTGAGTCAAGTGATTCATAGACAAGTAAAAGAGGCTTTGTTATGTTTTTCCTCCCTTGAAACAGAATTACGTTTCATGGATGGTGAGATAGAGAAGAGCCTCTACAGAGCTCCTGTGGATGCCATCCACAGAATTCTAATGTATGCTAAGTTGAATCATTAATATTCATAGATCAGTGTTACTGCCAAAAGAAATAATTTTTACAACAAATTTAGCTTACTGCATTCTGAGCTGTCAAATCTCTACAGGATTTTGAAGCTCACAAGCTCCTTTCAAGCTCAGACTGAATCCAGAAAACAAAACTTATCTTTTAACTTTAATGAACTTCCATTGTTCTACCTTTTTTTGCTCCTTTTCCAGACAGACTAATCCTATGGATTCAGCTTCTCAATTTCTCCAGTTCACCATGAGTTGGAAGAGGTCGGACACTACTAAAGCCATCAGGGAATATCCTTAGATAGCCCTTCATATTTTCAAAGGATTTAAACAGATTTTTGGCAGAGAGAAAACACAGAGATTACTTTTAGAATATACTGTTTTGTTCACTGCACTTCATTTTTCATAAAAAAGCTTTTTTTTGGTGTTTTGTTACTAGCAGAAGTGCCTTGAACTAGGCGATCATTTCAGTAAAAAGACTTAAATCAGCTTTAGTCTAAGCCAGAATGTATTTATTAAGTTCTACTTTTATCTAGGGAATTGTCTTTTGAGGCTACTTTGTTCTCTCCAGATACCACTGTGATTTATTGTGCTGTTGTTCAAACCTGAGCAGAGGACGCTATAAAACATCACATATGTCACATGGTAGATTCCCTATATCCCAATCACCTGATTCTATCCAACAATATCAGAGCAATCCAGCTCTGAAGAAGCCATACTTCACTTTTCTCAAAGAAAGAGACAAGCTGCAAAACCTTGTGTTGTTTGTTATACTGAAAGAAGAGGAATAACAAAAGGGAGCAGAATTACCTATCACAGCCAATGCCTCAAACCAGGCTGGATAAATTCTTCTTCCTTCCACCCAACAGTTTTTATTCTGTTTTTATACCTTAAAAATTAAGATTTTCCTTAGATGGAAATATTGTCATAGTATCAAAGCTATGGCAAATTGCTCTTCATGGTTGTGGAAATCTCTGAAAACGTGTCTAAATTCAATCCTTACATGTGAGTTTCTTTAAAATTAGATCATGGAAAGGCTCTTTTCTGAAAATATGAATGTATTTTAAAGAAAAACTTGGACGCTACATCTCTCACAAAAAAAAAATCTTTCAAAATAATGTTCAAACACTGTGGTGGCTGAGACAGAATCTGAAGATGAACAATCCTGGAGCACAACAGCCTCCTGAAACTAGAGATCCTTTATTCGTGTTCATCATCTGTATCAGACTTACTAGTGTGGGAGGATAAGAACGTGGCCTTGAGTCAAAGCAGCTTCACCGACATAGCAACAATTTCATAATTGATCTGGCTGTGAAACTAAACTGGAATGCCACAGATCTATTTTCTTTGTAGGCTTACAAACCAGAGCAACAGGACTCCATGCAAGCTCATTGCCTAATGTGATTTTCAACTAAATCACAATTTGTAACAAAAGATTCTGGAGAGCGTCACAAGCATATTTGTGGCAGAGGTTCGTACTGTTGCAAATTCACGTGTTGTTTGTTCTGTAAAACGAACATAAATCAATGGTAGGTCACGTTAATAATACTTTAAAAACAAATAGTGAATAGTTATCATAAAACCCCTGAGTATGTAGGATTGCGTTTGTTCACTGCTTTATACCATAATTTCCAGTGGTGGAACAGCTCTCTGAAGGCTGCCATGACTCTCCATCAACAACTATTTTTTTCCTAGTCGATGCCTAGTTTTGCCTGCTTGAAATAAGTCTCTACATCCTGATAAGACCTGCATAGGAAAAGGTGCGTGGGCTAAAGACACACTGCCGGTTGTTGTGCTTTGCCTGCTTCTGTCTGATTCTCTTTCACAAATCAATTCTAGACAGTGCAACATGGCACCGCGTGGCAATCCCCAGACTATTCCTCAGCAGCCTTGTGCTGCACAGCACAGTGCGGTGCATTGCTGAGCATCAAAATGGACTGCAGAAAACGACGATGTTAGCATAGTGTCGCATATAGGTGTCATATCAGCCCAGCACCCCCGCACCCCCAAAGGAGTCATGATCTCAAGTAGCACCGTGCGGATCCAGATGTATTACCCCAGGCACTGGAGCTATGCCAGGGCTGGAGTGCACATCCCCTTCTGGATGTGACTGATAAAACCATGACCCCCTGAAGCGCTCCCCAGTACCGTGTCACTCTGCCTTGCCAACAGTGACCTTTCAATCCAAGTTGGATCTGTAAAGCACACTGGATAATTTACTACGTTACTCTACCCTGTTCTTTCAACAGAAAAAGCTTGTGAAGAACCACATCCAGCAAAACCCTCACGGGTGAGCGACAAGAGGGGGAAAGAGAGAAGTAGCTAAGGCAGAAACGCCTTCAGCTACCAGAGCTGTATCTGTAAGAGGATGTGTAAGCACCAGTCTCAGTAGAGTGGCTACATTGTATGATGGAGATATGTCTACATTACCTATTTTGTGGCAATAAACTAAACTCCTATATGCAAACATGTACATCTATCTATATTGTATTTCCCAGGAATTAAATATTCTCCACTGTTCTTTACTAAAATGGCCCTGCATGTAAAATCCAAGACTTTTACAAACATAGACATAGTTAGCATTAATGATAATTTACTATATGGCTTGCATTCTCTTCCTGGTTAGACAGTTGACTTTAATTTAAATGTCTATTTGTATTCTATAAAAGTTATTTTAATGTTTGTCTTGTTTATAGCTAGAGTAGGGAAACAGTTTATGGAAAGCAATTTGTTCGATGTAATTCTTCAGTTGCCCATGAATACACCACACTCGTCTTTGAATTTATTGGTATTAAAAATCATTGCTGAAAAAGTGTTGGTATATAATTCTTGGTCTATAAATACATTTCTAAGCACTTCGTTTCAGGCAACTCATATTCTACAGTCTAGAATTATGTACAGATCACATGGCATTACTTCTGGATATCTTTCTATAGCTATTTTGCATAAACAATCCATCCGTTTTGCAAGTATTTTTCTGGACAAATGCACTTACCAGAATATATATGTAAAGTGAACACAAATACTCAAATATACTCAAATATAAACGTTTTAGAAAATATTCTCCTAAAGGCATACATATTGACCAATTCTCTTGAGAAAACACTGCACCGTTTCCTGTCACACATTCAATTATTATTTCCATTATTTTTTTTTCATATTCTGCACTCCATCACAATTAAAAGGACCAAGTGACAATCAAGACATAGGAATACATCTCTCCAGAGATTGCTCAGAGATCAATTTATGTTGAGTGGAAAAACTTATTTATGCATACTGTCACCCTTAACAAGGCACCACCAATGTCTTCAATAAATGAATGTAAGTGACTCCACGAAAGGAGCAGTTCAGAGCCACTCTGGGATAACACTTAGGGGCAAGAATTTACACATTATTCACTCAGTGCCTAATCTTTCCTTCTGCCCTCAAAGCGGCAGTGATTTCAAAAAAGAGTATGTGCTAGAATAAATGATGCATTTAACAAGGACCAAATTCTTAAAAACATACAGGCTGCGTAAAAGTATAACTGAAAATTATGTCCATAGGTAACTTTTAGTCTAAAAGTGCCTAAAAAACAGAGAATTTTTTTTCCTATCAGTAGGGCCCACATGAGAGGATTTCCCAGATAAGTAGTAGACTTCTACATTGCGAAAGTATAGATCTGATATGCTTTCTCTAAGATCTCATCGTACTCCACAGAGATTAGTAGGCACTCCAATGGACTACACATCTCACTCTGAGAGAGACACACCTAAAACAAGTCAGATAATTTATGCCCATTAGATATAAGCACATATATTGCAGACACTGTAGATGAGATGAATCATATCCCATGTTAATAAGGAAAGTTGTGACTGTGAAGGCACTACTACTAAGTGCTCTTCAGCAAGTAGAAAGACATTTCCTGGAGAATTTCAGGGTGGGGTTTTTTGCCTGCAAATAGAAACCTTCACGCCAGAGAAAAGTAGATTCCTGTAACATATTCAGATGGACTAAACAGGAAGAAGGCTTCAGATTTTTCCTAGAGTGTAATCAACCCAATTAAAATTCAGAGGGACTCTTTTTAACGTCTCCCTTATTAAGCGATGCAAACTTCTCCATTTATGGAAGAGGAGTTCATCTTCTAATGTAAAAAATGTGAAACAAGATGGTTTGGCGCAGATCTAATTTTGCTTGCATGCATTTCTCAACTCTGTTTCATCAAGCTTCTATTCTTTGTGTAAATACTCAAGTTGCTACATAAGCAAATCTTGCACAAATAATGACTGTCATTAAACTGCTCATTTAAACAGTTGATTCAAGTAAAATATCAGGGTTCTCTACTCTGCCAGATAAGCACTTGGGAAGTGTTGCACTGTTATTTGACATGTTTCCTTTTTTTTAAAATCCTAAAGAATTCCATGACTTGCACGATAAGCAGCTTTACATTTTAAACTGGATGAGCGTAGATACTGAAGTAAAAAAAATAAAAAAAATCTATCATTGAAAGAATAACCAGCTCTGTTTATACTTCATTGTTGACAGGCTTTCTTGAATAGAACCAAAACATTGTCTTGCTTGAGGGCAGAAATGGATTTGAAACCTCACACTGGTCAAAAAGCACAAAACAAATGCAAGTTCAAGCAGCTTGGAGTACTTCGTTAAAAGGAAAACCTATGAACAAAGGGTATTCTGCTTCAAAGTATTATTGCAAAGGAAATGAAAGACACGCTCATTTTTACCCACATGAATTCCCATTTAAGTCAACCCGCAAATACTTTCATTGCTTAATTAAATTAAAGGACACGTAACATTTATCAGCTGACAATCCAGACCTCTCCCTCTCTGGTAGTATAACCATGGTATTCAGGCACCTCGGTCATGAAAAATGCAAACGCTGCGAAGGACTGCCCGTGATTTAACGGGCTCTCATCTTAAATGCATACACTAAACAGGAAATAGGATTTTTAAAGTCAATCTCTCAGCCTAGAGCAGAGTTTATGTTGTCTTTATTAGCAGGCTTCTCCCTGCCTAGGCAAAACATTGCTCTGCTGGCAGACCGGACTCCAGCAGAATTTTCTCATTGAGCTGGGAGGTGGCAGCTTTTGCCTCATGCTAGAGGCATCTCCACACCTCCCCTCTCATCCTTCTAATTAATTAATCATTACCCAGAGATTCCCAGGGTGATAAAAGGTGTTAAATGACAGCAGAGGGAAGGGGAGCTGGAGACAGCGAGTTTATGAGCAAAAGTGGGTAAAGCTGTCTGTTAAAGATGATGCTAAAGTTTAGGATTGGAGGTCAGTTGTTTTCAGCACTTGCTTCAACAATAGAAAAATTGAGAGTAGGCCTAAAGGGAAAGAAGCATTTGCACAGCAACCGTACAGAGTGAGAGAAGACTCCAAAAAGATAAACTTCAACAGGAGTCACGGATTTCAGTTACTTTTGTTCACTTCCACGCTACAGGGTCACTGTAACTACAGTCCTTTGCACACATTTACATCACCGAGCAAAAGCTAAATTGAGAAAGATGCCAGTTTCAGCCAGTTCTCAGCAGGGAATGATTTTACTCTCATTTCTCTCTCATTAGCTTAAACACACCTGCAAACGGAGACATGAATTGCCCAACAAAAGTTGAAGGAACCAGTCGGGACCATATCAACACTAGGATTCCTACAAAATACAAGCCAAAAAACCTCCTGTGGTTGCAATAGTTGAGAAACAAGCCTTGAAGGGAAGACAGATGCTCCTTTTGTAGCTGGAAGGGAGCGTTTGTGACTCACTACCCAGAAAAATAGGGTTTCTCAGTCCTCCACAATCCCCATTGTATCACTCAGTAAACTATTTTTCGTGAAAATAATACCTCTGTCTCTCAAATTTGTTGCAGTCTTCCGTTGCAAAATATCAACTTTTTAGAGAGAAATAGCGAGACACAAAATTTTATGCTTGAAAAATATTAGTTCTAAACTAAAAAGCACCTTGGCTGCCTCTTTTTCCCAGTACACCTTTACAGCCTGGGCTTTCTGGCTATTCAACCACACCAAAGGGAGTGATATAAAGGTAACAGGCTCAGGGTCCTTAGGTAGGCTTTAATTATATTTTAAAGGAAAGAGTAGCAGTGCAACGTATGATGAGAAAATACTGCCAGTGGTGAAACTTTCAAAGGTTTTGATTTGCAAAACAAAAATATCTTCTTTGCCTAGTAAGCAGCTCTGCCCAGGAGGAAAACAATACTGACCTTTAGGTGTCTTTATAAGCTGATTATGCATAAAGGAGGTATGGAGCACTTTTCCATTTGCTATGACTTCGCCATAGGTGTTATCAATGAGCAAGTAGCAAACCTGTATAAAGCTGTACTACTATACAGGACTAAATATCTGTATTTTGTATCTGAAAAAAAGGCTTATTGAATATATTAAAGATCCCTAAAACATTGTTCATCTTGAAGAACTGGAGAAAAAAGAATAGGAAGGAGTTTATATATCCTTTATACATTCTTTTATATGCAAAGTAGGACAGATGAGAGCAGTCCAAGGAACACCATGTCCTTAGCGTTTACATACAGAAGTGGTGCAACGTAACCATCATTCACCCTCAAAGTACATAACTTTAAAAACTAGCTATAATCCAGTATTGTATCATTTAAGCATCAAGAAAAAGATTTGTTATTTTTCATATAAATTTTAAAGTCTTTTTCTATGTATAACCAACTCTTGTAAATCACCTCCTGCAGAAGTAAGTAAACCCATCCTCCAAAGCAGGAAAACTTCCCAAGTTTCTTTGCATTTGCATGGCATAGCTTTTAAAGAGGATTTACTTAAACTCATTCCCCACATTCCCTTCTTCCCCAGCAGGTAATTTCTCAGAAGAATTTGGCTGGCTTAATTGGTCTCACCCTCAATTCTAGAGGAGCTCAGTTCCAGAGGGTTTATTCAGCAGCTACAACGTACAGACCATGCTCCAGTCTCTACCTGAGAGCTAGTACAACTTCAAGAGGCCTCAATTGCTTTCCGTTTTGAAGCAGAGATCAAATATTACGATATAGCTTCAAGAAAATCTCTTAATTAAAGCTTGGGAAGTACATAATACCCAGGAGGCCACAGAGGCACGATAAGATCAAAATCAAGTTTACACAAAAGAGGAATTGCTAAAATTGCTCAAAATTAAAATTGCAAAGAAGAAATAGTTGAAAAAGAGAAACAATGTGACTTCACATTTTGCTGCTTTGGAAGTATTTCTTCTTATGAATATGCTCACAGAGTACAGTATTAGTTCAAACACTTCAATACAGTAAAACTGTCATTTTTACAGTTTACCACAAGGCCAAACAAAAGTCACTTTACCTATACTTGAATGCTCTATTCAACTCTGTAAATTACTCAGGTTAAGAAAATAAGAATTTCCACTATCTGTGTTCCCTTAATAGATGAAGGTTGCAGAAAATGTAGAAAAAATGGATTAAACAAGACGTGCATTTCTCTTTACCAGTGAAAAACAATCTATTCTGAAACACAGTAAATGCAGCATTTTAAAAATAAGTGAGAAGTCTCTTACACTAAATGAATAAAAACAGGGGTTTAATATTGAGGATTAATGTGTATTCCTTTGCTTTGTGTATGACTTACAGACAGTACAACTCAACGCACAGCTTTAATAAAGTTAAACGGTAAAATAAATCTCGTCTATGAGAGTTTGTTTGAACCCCGTTCTAAGTCATATATTGAGATATGTAAGTGCTTCCGTAAAAGATTACCTTGCAGTAAGTATTCATCCTCCTAAAACATAAATTCTGCAAATTATTTTTGGATGTGCTAAAAGGTAGCTCATTCAGCAAAGAATGAGCAGTTTGAATGATGAAAAAGGGGGATGTAAAAAAAAAAATATGAGCCCTGCAAATTTGCAAATAATATAATAACGGTGAATATGCCTGGAACTGTCTGTTCACACTCTTGATTCTCTTAGCAGGATTATACCCTTGAACGAACACTTGTGAGTTTGAGGAGAGAAGAGGGCATCTCCATGGCAGCTACTAAGACAGTGCTTTTACATACAAGGAGAGAACAAGGAGATTTTACCAGGTAAGTACAGCCTTGACTATGGCGGAAAGAAAGGTGCAGCAACCAAAACCAAATAGTCAGCTTGTAACATGACACACCAAAAAACTGTGAGAGTTTTCCAAACTGCAAATTACTCCAAGGAAAACAACACTTGCAAACACTGAGTGAGGCACCATCCACAGTCAAGCCGGGTAGGCAGGTCCCCGGGGCTAATGGTCTGTACTGGGTTTGGCTGGGATAGAATTGATTTTCTTCATCATAGCAGGTCTCGTGGTGTTACGTGTCAGATTTGTGGCCAAGGCAGTGCTGACAACACACTGAAGTTTTACCCGTTAGCGAGCAGTGCTTGCAGAGCACCAAGGCCTTTTCTCCTTCTCACGCTGCCCCACCAGCATTTGGCTGGGGGCGCACAAGAAGCTGGGAGTGCACGCACCCAGGACAGCTGACTCCAGCTGACCAAAGGGATATCCCAGACGTTGTGCTTTGCAATAAAAGCTTGGGGAGAGAGGGAAGAGGAGGAGGAATGGGGGACATTTGGAGTCTGTCCTCCCAAGTAGCCATTAGGCACGATGGAGCCCTGCTTTCCTGGAAATGGCTGAGCATCTGCCCGCCAATAGGAAATAGTGAATTCATTTCTCATTTTGCTTTGATTGCACGCATAGCTTTTAGTTTGCCTGTTGAACTGTCTTTATCTTGACCCACAGGTTTCCTTCCTTTTGCCCTTCCCATTCTCTTCCTCATTCCGCTGTAGGGGAGAGTGAGTGAGTGTCCCAGGGTTAAACCACGTCATCATCTAAGGCTGAAGTCAGACGACTGGTAACGGTTTTAAACCAAAGGTTAATACAAGTACAATTGTTTCAGTGCATCTCTTCTGTCGTGCTTTAAAAAAGTGAACCTCTTCTAACAACTTTTACCAGTTTATATTGTTATAGTATCTAAGCCAGGGCAGTGTGAACAGCAAGGCATACCTGAGGAGAGTGTAAAACACAAGGCAAAGGCACGCTGATTACAAAGGTCAAGGAAGAGGGGATAATTAAAAAAAAAAAAAAAAGTAGCTGTGATGATAGTATGACATATGACCCCGGAATTAGCTTGTCTTTACATGCTCTGGAAAGACATTGCAGAAGAATTTTCCTACCTCCTTTAAAATTGTCAAACGATGAAGAGAGGAAAGAAGCAGGGAGAGAGAGCAAGTAAATATGACAATTACATAGAGGCACAGAATGTTTTTGTTACTCTAGTGGTGAAAGCCAAGTATGCAGATCAGAGTGTGGTAATTTCTAACTACTGAAAAGGAAAAGAATAGAGCCTTTCCTTAGAGTATGAACGCTGCAATATCCATGTTAATGACTATTCTGCAATTACAAAGTTACAGTGTTTCAGTACCACAGCAATTACTTACCACAGTGTATTTAAAAGGTTTTGCCAGAAATGAGTTACAGCTGTACATTCCCACTCCCAGCCACAATCCTTGTTGGGTAAAGGCACCACTTGCAGATGTGAGGTGTCCACAAAGGAGAAAAGAACCCTTTTCAGACACAGGTAAACATTAGCACTTTGGAGACAGTTACATATACCAAGAAAATACCATTGGAATGTGAATACAAGGCAACTTCTTCGGAAAGTCTTTAGCTTCTTATAAACCTTTTACGAACTTCCTGAATTCTGCAGCCTTTGAGTGCCAGAGGATAAAACACACAAGTAAATGCTCCCCACATTTACTGACTTTTCTAACTGTCCAACCTTTATGCAGTAGTACAACTAATTTTGAAGGTCACTCCAGATGTTCACTTATCTGCTTCTCCACATTGCCAGGCCCCATTCCTCTCACATGCAGGCCAACGGTAGGATACCTTATGCTCATACTAGTGAACAAGTCTGTCTTTAAGAACAAGGAGACTGCACCCAAGAGTACCTACAACAAATGGGTCTCACCGCAGGCTGACCATTAAACCAAACCAAGAGGGTAGTAACTGTCCTCATCCAAAACAACAGCAAAAACCATTTGAAAACCAGAGACAGCTAAATGTCTGTGCCCACAAAAGTTCACTGGCCACTAATGGTGATGCATTTCAACACTATCTGACTTGACCTCGAGCTGAAAGTCCTGACAGAGTTTGCCATTATAGTGTCAGATGCTCAGTCAGTGCAAGCTCAGAAGGGTCACTCTTCCAGTTGGCTTAGTGTCTGGCACATAGCTACATCCCTAGTCAGGAGCAACACAGACCTTGGCCCAGCAGGGCCCTACGAAGCAGGGGAACTCTTCGGGGTATCTACTGTTGCAGGCAGCAATGCTAAAAACTTATCTATACTTCTCTTCCTCCAACAAGACATAGGGGCAGATCCACTGGCAGAAAGAGAAGCATAGTCCCTCAAAATGCTTTAAGTGTCCCTAGACCTCTCACTGCCCATTCAGTGATTGGTTCAGACACAGGAGAACATCGCCAGCCTTTCTGTATTTCTAAAGGGTTGTATGATTACTGGTGATTCTGCAGTCCTACTCTACAGGACACTGTTTAGCCAACAGCTAGGAAACGCTATACGAGGAAAGTAAGGGAATGATAATCACCAGGATTTGGAGGGGAACAGTGGAAATGATTCTTTTGAAGGGGGAAGCAAACATAAAAAAATCTTGCAGCACGTTCAGCCAAGCTTACTGAGGCGAGCATGTGTTTTCCATACTTTCTCCTCAAAGTACATGAAGAACCTGCCAGTAAAGCTCTAAACTGATGTTACACTTTACTACTACTGCAGCCTTTACTTCATCATAAACTTACCTCATCAAAGCTTTTTATATTAACGGGAACAAGGCCAGGTCTTACTTACTGATGTAAATCCAGAAAAAGCATCACCAAAACCCATAGATGCACCTAGTTTCTATTTGTGCATGCAAATCACATACTTCTTAATACCCACTTGTTTACTTAAGTGAGGAATTTAAGTCCATACAAAAGGAGAGCAAATTAAAAACTCCACATTAGGAAAAGGGAAACTAGTAACACATATGTAAAATAAATTATATAGGAGCACTGCTATTAATTTGTAGAGTCAAGCTAGATTTAGGATTTAAATGTTCAGTGAAATATATATATAAGATATTTTTCCTGTCCCTGGTGTACTATAAAGGACGTAAAAATAGTATGACATTTGGGATTGCAGCTTTGCTCTTATTGCTTTTAATATATAAGCAAAAGTACTTGCATAGCTATTTTGGTCAGTCATTGGGAGAAGTTATTTGAGTTTTCACGTAGTCTGGCAACACATCTGCAATTATTTTGTGTTATTTAGAACACATGTTTCATGAAACATAATGCTGAAAGAGCTGCTCTATATTTAAATTGGACCATTTATATATATTTTTTGAAGGCTGGGTATACATGCTTAAGTTAAAAATCATAGAAAGTAAGAGGATATAAATGTATTGAGGATGGTGTTATGATTACCACTGGTTTTTGTTTCTACAGCAGTTTTTATCCTAGGATTGCAGCATGTTAATTAAGGCTTCTGTTCAGAAGAGCTTTCATCTCCAGGAAGGCTGTTTAGCACATGCTTAGTGAGACTCATGCATAAGCTTAAAATTAAGCGAATTTTAATGTGACTGCCTGAACAGTGATGCGAGGCTTTAGCAAGGGAGATTTTTCGTTTTACAATTAACTAAATTTCATACTATCCCTGAGGTCTTCTCAACTCACAAACTCTAGTCTCTTCAATAAATTCTGCTCTACTGTAGTCCAGGGAAATGAAATACAGACAGACATTTTCCAATCTGGTCCTTAATTTGGGGGAGATTTCCTTTTCCAGACCAGCCTAGAATCCTAGTGATTTTTCTGAAAATGAAGACCTGTGTAAAAGGTGGAACTCAAACCCAGGCTACTCAGATTTACTGAGTCTTTCATATTTAACTCTAAAATTGCAGAAAGTAAGCTTGTTATAGAAACATTAGATTTCTGGTCACCATTAATGTCAATGGGAGTCATTAGAATTTACAGCCTCAGAATGTCAACAAACAAAATAGTGTAAAACATTCAAAGGACATAAAGAAAAGAAAAATTTTGCTCTATTTGATCACTGTTACACATGCTTCAGGAGTTTTCCTTTAGGATATATGGATGCGTTCTGTGTAGAAGGATTTAACCAACTAATGTGTCAAAATCAGACAGTTCCATTCCCAGTACCAGGAGGGCCAGTAGACACAAACCTGATTTCCTCTACAGGGGGTACAACCACATTAATGCAACAGTGAACCCAAGTTAACTTCCTACATCACATAAAGATGGCACTTCATTCCTTGTTTCAAGTTGTAACTTGAAGATTATTGCAATGCGCTGTGAGAATGGTTTGAGTGAGTAAAGGGAGTGAGAAATACACTTTCTATTAGCTCATAGGAAAGGTGAAGCACATCTGACCCAGATACTCACGCACCCTGAATTGTCCTGGCACGTTTCAGGAAAACAAGCAAGATCAAGAACAAACAGTTAATATATTGAATCCTTGTTGTATGTGTGTACATAGTATTAAATATTTTTCCTCTTTCTCTAGAGCACTCAGCCTCGGTCTGCACGCCACGAGTTGCATGCTTGGGTTTTGTCATTGCTGAGTCCCAGCAGTGCTCACTGGCCTCCTCTTGCCAACCAAACAGCAATCACCAAGCTCAAATAAACTTTTGGCCTCTTCTACCCTATGTCTGGCCATCAGAGGTAGAAAAGACAGCAGCATTTTATGTGGTCCAGCTGAAGTCTTAACCGGCAGCTGCTGTTTGTAGATCAGCTCCAGAAAGACAGATGTTTTAATAAGGTTAAGCGTTGATAGAGTTTTATATTTCTCTCAACTCTGTGGTCTGAAACACATCTTTGGAAGTACCACTTAGCACCACTTCAGTACTGATGCTCTTGAGCCCCTGCAAGTTATAAGTTCCTTTAGAACTATATGTCAGGAAGATTTCTCAAAGGAAAATATACTCTATTGGAAAATTCCTGCTGATCTCTCAAATAAGCAATACACTAGTAGCTAACTATGGCAGTTAAGTACTCTGGAATAAGTATATTTGAACATCCACTTCCCAAACACAAGGAAAAGTGGCAAAGTTTGCTATTTACTCAGAGATTAACAAGCACAACGAGGCAGGAATCCTAAAAACAGGCTGAAGAGAGAAGAGGGATTTCTGATGAACTCTGCCGACAGCTCCTTCCTGCTGCAACCACTGGGAGCTCCCAGGCAAGCACCGTGAAGCGGTCGCTCAGGGCAACACCTTATGCATACGATTGCTGAAAAACGCTAGGGGTTTTTGTCATTTCAAACCTCAACTTTTCACTGTCCCAGAAACACAAAGGGCCCATGCGAAGCAGAGAGCTGGCAGCACAGCGCAATGCTTATTAAGCCAACAGCTGGATTCTGTCCTGACTTAAATTTCTCATTTCAGAGCTTAGCCTCGAGCAACGTGTCATTACTTGTCTCATACTGCAGCAACAGCAACACAGATAATCACAATAACACAATTTTTGCAGAAAAGCTCATTTCCAAAAGTAGAACGCAAGACACCTTGCCTGGTCCCCGCTAACACTCGCTGTTTGAAACTCCATCTGCTCTAGATATAATAAAAGGCTGAAAACATGGACTTTCCATGGAGCTGGCAGGCACATATCCCCACTCAAAAAATTAACATGATCTTGAACGCTGAGAGCAACTTTTTTTTAAATGTGGCATTCAAAGAGGGTAGTCTCATCTTGGGTTTATAGTTCTGGTGCGTCTGGTGATGAGAGGTGAACCAGCACTGACTCTGGTTTGTCACGGACGTCTGTTGAATGCTACAGATTTTATACTTCCCATGGCCCAAGCACACAAGTCTGTGGGATCTCAGAGATGGCAGCCTTTCTCCAGAAGGTCTCAAACAGCTTTGGATCTGCAGGGGAAAAAACAATGCAGACCATTCTCCTGTCTTTCAGTACTTTGAAAGACACACCTACTGGGACAAACTGAAGACCAGCTCCCAAATGCCAGCCGGACAGACCTGTACATTGACAAAATTACTCTACTGAATCTCTTTTTTGTTGATTTTTGTTTATCTTCCAAGTGCCTATTGTCCGGGTTTGGTTCACTAAAGAACAGTCCAAATTTACAGGCACCCCAAACTCAGGTGCTGTCATGCAACTCAAGCTATGTTGCATATAATTTAGCTCTCTATAGAAAGTCAGAAGCTACTCTGATGTGTCACGCCAGCAAAACATTATTCTGATATAAAGCTGGAAACAGCATAATAAAAAACATTATTAATATAATAATTATCATTAAATTACCAGTTTATTAATGTGGAAAATTTGGCATTATATGTTATTTATTCTATTATCATCAATAATAACAAATATTTAACATTATAAAGCTGCACACTGGTGCAAGGCGCTTTCTTAAATATTTGTTTTGCTTGACATCAAAAGCAGGAAGCCTGAATTGTTTCCCACCAAGAACATCCTGGAAAACCTCTTTGGGAATTGCAGCCCCCTCAAAAATACCACACACCATCACAGAACACTTATTTAAAACAGTTGGAAGAACGTGAGGCTGACACAACGCATGAAATCATGCTTTCAGTCTCCACAGCTTGCTCTTTTGTGTGGCATTTGCCATCTTGCCAAGACATGTATTCCACCTTTCAGACTGTTATTCGCAATGAGAAAATTTATTTTATTTGTTTGAACACTGATCAGCATCGTTTTGTAGAGTATGCCTTGATCTCTTTAGATTTGTATTCACCGAAGTGTCTCGAGATATTGTAAACTGGCAGATGTTGCCCCCAGTGACCAGGAGCTTGTCCCAAACACTGCAGTTAAAAATTAGGTCTGATTACAGTGTTGCATATATCTTTTTTTCCTGAAATTGGTTTTAATCTATTGAAATAATGGCGATTTCCCAAGCCAGCCACAAAGACAAGGCGCCTTCTCAGTAGCAACAACGCTCCCCGTGGAATTCTAGTGGACCACAAAAGGAAATGTGTTAAGGGCTAAATTAAATCCATCCTGTACATGGGCAGAAAAGGACAAAAAGAATACATGAATAGCTCCTTCTTGCCATGCCCTGAGCACCACGAGCTGTAAACAGATGAGGGGAAACAGCATTGTGGCCCTATCCTGAACTGCCTGGGAAGATAATTCATTCCTGCTGCCCCAAAGGGTGGTAGAGCCTGTTATGGAGACACCACTTCTGAAGCAAAACATCTATGAGGTGCACGTTTCTGAAGGGCTGGGAAGCGTTCAGGGGAAATACAGCTACAGGTTCACCTTGGCTTTATCCTTCCTCCCCCTCCATAAATCTGCTACTGGCCACTGAAGGAAACATAGCACTAAGCTAAATGGACTTTTGGTCTTTGGTCTGTCCATTCTTATGTTCAACCTCAGGCAACTTGAGGACTTTTTTATGAGGGACTTTGTTTTCCTGTAGTGCTTTTCTCTTTCTTTTTTTGAATAGTGAGGCTCATCAGACCTGCCACTTCAGCTAACATTTTTCTCTCTCCCAATGACCCACCAGATCATATTCTTCCCACAAAGAGTTTCAAAGTATCTGAAAGATACGTCTAGCCCTCGCAGATATTTCATCTTTCAAATCTGGCTTCTGTATTGCCTATAGTTTTTGAAAAGCACCAGCTACTTCTTACTATTTTTTCTTCTATTATTTTTAATAGTGGCTGCTTCTGAAATCACGCTAATTACACTGTTATCTTCCGTTATATCTGCACAGATGTGAACTGAAAGACCTCCCTCAAAGCCTTTGGGCATATTTGCTCATATCATCAAACAGATAATTAATCTGTTTCAGTACCTAACAGGTTATTCTGGGCTGGAAACCAGGTGAAGATGGTTTCAGCCAGACACTGCTGCAGCGGAGAAGCTGCATCTCTCCTCGCCCAGGCAGTAGGGGTCCGAAATCCCTGCAGAAGGGAAAAGGTAAGACCTTAAACCACAGCGGCTAAAACCCACCCAAGCTTTCAGTCAGAGCCCTCCTTTAGGAACTCTCACTCTTAGATCTCAGAAAAGGTCACGTATTTAAAGGGATATGAAACAAAAATATTGTTGCTGCTTAATTTTCCAGGCCATGAGCAAAAGGGTTCTCAGGGGCCTTGAAGAAAATGTCAAGGTACAGAGAATTTTTTTCATAAAAGCCTTTCCTGCCCAGATGAAAGTTTATTACTCTCAGCCTGCAGAGGAAACAAAGGAAAACAAAGATAACCTGCAAAAAAATACTATAACAACCCCAAGGCACAACAAGAAAAAAAAAAGGCAGAAAGAAAGAATTCGCAGCAAGGTTAGAGAAACCTAAGAGAAGAATTACAATAATGTAGCATAACAGGTGTAAGAAGGCAAAATGAATGGATTAGATAGGGCTGGATCAACATGAGATGCTAGCATGGCCTGACCTTTAGAGCAAAGGTGTACAAACAGTAAATTACTGCCAAAAGCCGTCTGTGATCTACTGCCAGTAGCAGCTAATTTGCTACAGTGGGAGAGGAGGGGTGACACGAGATTACAGCTGTCGTCTATACGTGGGAGAGGACAAAGCAATGCACGTTTCTGGGCAGCACAAACAGAGTTAGCAAACAGAGCGGGCAGGCGGCTTTTTTGGTGCATTCCTCGGCAGGGTTCAGGGATGTTTCAGTGGCCCGGATGGTGTCTGAGGCATGCAAGGAGAAAGGAGAAGAAACCCTTAAAGTAGCTGCGCACAGACATGAAGACAACAGCCCACGCTTGGAGCGGTGGCAAGGGTAATGACTGTGAAATGATGCAGGCAAGGTCAGGTAACGAGTTTTCGCATGCACAGTGCATGTGAGCAAATTACCACGGGAACAGGAAAAACTTGAACGTGTCCCGCCCTTACTGCATTTGCTATATAGTCTATATCGGGTGAGAGACTAAAGAGCCTCACATTACACCTGAGGAAAGATAGCTACCTATGACAATAATTCTTAAAACCATTTTGGGTTGGACAGGGGGTGCACTGTAAAAGCGCTTGTCCTCTACAGAGAAGGAGCGGGTGATCCAAGGTCAGCGGATTGCCAAAGCCTCGCTTCAGACATGCCGGCGAGAAGATAGTTTAGAAAAGAGAGACGCTATCTGCAGGTCATGCTAAAAGATTGTGCAGTATCCCAACCTAAAGAGAGCAAAGAGGACCCCCTAAGGAGATCTCAAAGAGTATTCATGCTTGAGCTTTATTCATTTGGTCTGATGTCATAAATTTATGATCCCAGTAAGTGGGTATCGCTCCCTAGTTGGTCTTTAGAGCTGCTCCCAAGGTAACACACTGACAGCACTGCTCAGCACTTCCATCACCGCCTTCTGAGATGGATACAAACCATAGATATAAATGATATATTTGCATACGAGAAGGACCCTTACTTAGTCAAAACAAAGTTTTAAATTTTAGGAGACAGCCAATATAAATATGACTTTCCCTGTGTGTTTAACTGTTTTAATTAAATGAATTGTGTTTCTCTGTCATGAAGCTGCTGTACTCACACACAGGGGAATGCCACTGTGCTTGGCGGAATAAAAATTCACCTCCCCTAAGAGCTGACAGGCAAGTCCTCCTGCGAGTCAAGTTAGTCTAGAATAAATTTACAATTTATCAGATGCCATAAGAGTTTGCAGTTTTACTAGCAAGTAAGAAATCTCCTTAAATTTATGATCTTAGGAACTAATTGTAACCGGAATGCAGTTATAGAACTATGTATATTATAGGGTGTTGTTAGATACTCTCCAGTTACACATCAACAAAATTTCCATTACTGTATTATTTCATTCTACATTCTTTGGCTTTAAAACAGGATTTGGTTATAGCAGCCATATAATTTCTCTGCTACATTTAGATGTGAGACTCTAAACTGTGGCGTCCTATAAATACGTCTGAGAGAGATAAACTTCCAATATTTGGCTGTTACTTAATAAAGAAGGAGAAAAATAGACAAACAAAATAAAAAGGTTGCTTGGTGAGGTAATCTGGTTGACTTCCTACTACAAAGGAGCAAAACTAACTGATCACCTTTGATGTTTAGGCCACCTTGTAATAGATTGGCAACTAAAGCCTTTACAATCTGACTTCAGCACTTTGAAAAAACCCACTTCTGGGATAGAAATTCATGATAAGATGAAAACACAGGTACAGCCAACGCCCAGTTTGGTATCATGTTTTCTAGTAATTCTGCCAACAATGGTTAATAGGTTTCAAATATATTCTTACTAGGAGGCGTTTCAACACAGTATTTTGAAAGGATGGTACTTTCTGATTTTGGTTACCAAATTTTCTTCTTACTTTTTTTCCCCACATAACTTGAAAATGATCCTACAAGGAGTTATTGACAAATGATGTTTGTTACCTAAAGTGACTAGCAGAAGCATATCCTCCTCACAGCATGAAAGCACATTATACTGATATGCTATAGAGAGCCAGAAGCCAAATGAAAATTTTCTCCCACAGCCTATGGAGTCTGACAATGACAATACTTTAATTACAAAACTGAAATTCAGGCTATGTTGGCTGAAAGGCTTCCCAGAGCTCACCAGTCTTTATGAGTTTGTTTCTTTCTTTTTAAGGAGAAGCGATAGAAATCAGAAGAAACTTCTGAGGCTGTTCAGTTTTGACCCCATGCCAAATGCAGCTTGAGGGCACAAGCTCCGATTATTTGGGGGTTGAGTCTTGGGTTCCACTCAAATTGCCCCAATACCAAGCAAATTTCAGGGAAAATAGGAAGCTTCCAACCACTGTTGTATCCCATCTCAGCAATTCACTGGGAACACTCGTTCTGTGACTCCTCTTTAAAACCGCGCGATAAACCTCAAAGCAGCTAATTGATGGAAATTTATCTCTGCATCTTTGCCTAATGTGGCCACCCAAGATGCTGTGATATTACTAAATATGTAACAGAGGAGAAAGCAACTAAACTCAAGCCAGGAGCAGGGTCATTGCTGGAGATACAGGCTTTTCTGGGAACGTTCCTCCTGAATATTAATTTACAGACAAGAGAAGCGGAGAGACGATTTTGAAGTATGGAGAAATGGGACAAAAATTACAGTAGAGTATATATACTGCATGGCTTCAGGGCAGTTGTGAGTGTGAAAAGGGAACTGTTCTGAGCAGAGGTTAGCTTCTCTACAAATCAAATTCACATCTGGAAAACCACTCTCCCCTGACCTTGTGGGGCCCGGGTACATCCTCCCCCCTCTGGGGGGTGGTTGGCTCCCAAGATCAGTAAATTCACTCACCTGAAGTTGTTCCGGACATTTTTTAAACTTACCTATTATTTTCCCTCCCTACAAAACTAACAAAATTCTTTCCCAGGCTAACATTAACAGATTTTTCACAGTAATTTTCTTACAGTTCACTACAGTCAAGGTAAGAAAACTCTTAGGCATGGTTTATTTCTGAAATTAAGCTTCGTGTTCTCTGCCTGGCTTTGTAGTAGGCTCATACAGTGAAAGCAGGTTTACACATAACAGAAACTGTTGTTTAGGCTTTTGTTCAGCTCTTAATAAACAGACAGGGAACTTTCTCCCTTCAGTGTCTGCTGCCCGCCTAGACAGCTATTCACGTAAGCCAAAAAAGAAAGCTCTCCAGAACTGCAGTCAAAAGCAGATTAGTAAATACCCTTAATGTACGTGAAGAGTGGAGGAAAGTAGAGACTGAGTCTCACTGATATGCTGGACTGACCTTCTGCTGTTATTCACCAGAAATTTGGAATAGATTTTGCTTTATGTTCAAGCTCTGTTTAATGTATGAGAATGGGGCTGAGAACTACTTATATCTTCCTGACTCTTATGGACAGTCTGAATTCACGACATAAAGGCTTAATCCAGCAACATGTGCCTGCCAGAAAGTACATTCAATAGCCAAAGACCACCGCTATTTCTACCTCAAGCTGACCTTTATTCTACAATAAGTCTGAGGTGGCTTTCTTTGCCTCATGCAGATTAACAGATCTTCTGCCTTCTCTCTCCTCCCAGGCTGAATCCCCTAACAGAGCATAACCATAACTGAGCACCAAGGCCAAGCTGTTTACTCGTTATAATGATAAATGATAATAATTATTGAGGTTCACTGTAGCTGGATTTGATGAAGCACATACGCAGTTAACGGGTACAATGATTGAAAACTTCACTGTTCTTCCTGATTCTAATTTTGTCACTTAATGCCATGAAAAACCATGTATTATTTTTTCCACTAAGGAGATTTGTAACCTTGCACATTGTTCCATTAGCATCTGAGGGTCCTCTTTCAAAAAACCAGTGGAAAGAAAGAGTTCAGAGATGAAAGGAATAAAAGGATGAACAAAAGACATGGTGACTTTTTAAGGTGATGCAAACATCTTTTCTAAGTGCTTTTGAGCTGAACTTCACACATGCCTATTCCATTCTCCTTTCTAAACCAACTCTAATGGCTCTTTTAGCTTTGGGATGACACATGCATATGGATGGGAATATCTCCTGAGCTCCTTGAATGCTTCAAAAGCCCAAGAGACTGCATTTTAAGTATTTAACCAGAGCGCTTGCCTTCAATGTATATATCACCTTGCAAATTGCCAGCGCTATAGAATATTCATGCCAGCTCATATGGGACCAGAGTTCCACTAAACCTGACAGCCGCTGCACTGCCATCACATATGTTCTGAAATAACCCTTGCTCAAAGCCTGAGAACTACAGCTGTGTAGGTTTTCGTGTAACCAATCCATCATTTGTTTTGTTTGCTGCCCAGCACTAAGACTTGCAAACCATGCCTAAGTTTTCCTGCAATGCAATTACTTGCTGATATTGTGCCAAGTTCAGACTAATGGTTTTCATGCGTCATTAAACGTATTTGGAGTGGGGATCCTACAACAGGTTTCAAACTAACTTGAACAGATTTTGTTATTAAGTTTTTCATAAGTAGCCCACTTCTCAGCTTGTGGCTCTGTCCTCATAAACATTCATAATGTATAGTTAATACATCACCTTCCCAGGAAGTGGCTTATTTGCTATTGAGGGTTTTGTTTGTTTTTTTTTCAAGATGAAATTGATAGAGCAAGTGCCCATTAATGGCCCTCCAAATGAGATAAAGATCTCATTTTCTGCCTTCCATTAGTATTGTCTGGCTTATTCCTCCACCTGGCTCATTGTGTATGTGTGTGTATATATATATACACACATACAAATATAAAAAAATATATATAGCATTATAGGTCTGTTGGTGTTTTTCCACATGAAGGAAAATAACAAACCATTGCAATTTTTTATGAGCTGTTACTAAGGAATCCATGGAAATGGTGCTCCAGCCTTGTCTAGCCTTTCCTCACCTCACCATTTTCTACTGCAGAAAAGGAAGCAACTCTGTAATAAAAGAACTTACCTTTTACATGAGATTCCCGTTATAGGTATTTAGCAAAATAGGAGGGCTTAGAGGTGGCATGACAGCATACTCCAAGAGGCAGAAAGAAGCCTGAGCATAAATACGAGGCTATAACATCTGTCTTTCCTATGATGACAAAATAAAAGTTCGTGTTTTGGCTAAGTCTACCTTGAAACTATAAGTCCAGATTCCTCACACGTAGCAGTCTATAAGCAGCTTAAACCTAGGGTAGGCTCAGGAGCTGGATGAAAGTGTGGCTTCTGCTGCAGTTCAGGCTCCAACCTTCCTGTTGTTAGGGGGTTTAGAGGAAGAACCTGGGAATGAGGGCATAGGCTGGATGATCTTTCTCTTCCAAAGTCTATTTACAAACATATTTTTGGTCTTTATTTCCCGCTTGTCTCCTAGGCACTTGAGTATATTAAAAGTTGAGAAACTTAACATTTATGCACATATCATAGTGCTTTTTTTGACTTGTTAATAAAGGTTACTATTCAATTTTCTTTTCTAGCTCAATGGAAGCTATCATCCTGGAGGGTGAAAAAAGGAATATGTCTTTACTTCCTTTAATTGTACAAACCATGAAGATTAGCACTTTCTATATCAATATAACTGCATCCACATATGGGAATATTAAAGAAGGTAAACTTTTTTTTTTATTTAACCTATGCCAGGATAATCAAAAAGTTATGAACCGCATGCAGAGAAGCTGTGAAGGCAGAGATATCTGGTAATAGGCTGTTTTCCATGGTTGTATTCTGCCTGGAACAAGTTTCCTCCTAATCTGAAATAGCCCGAGTCTACTGACTGCCAGGGCACATTGCAAGGCGCTTGTATTTGTGCAGAGTGAGGTAGAAGATAGGTATTACATCTGTGGGGGGGAGAAGGGTTTCAGTTTCTGGCAAAGGGCTGATTTCTGCTCGCTGCTAGGGTAAGCTGCTATTTAATTTCACGGTGAATTGTGTCAGAGCTCTGTTTTTCTTTGCAGTATAAAACCTAGTAAATTGCCAAACACAATATATGCTTGCTTTAAACAACCTATTCTCATTGTCCATTGAGGGACAAAATTCTAACCTACTAAAATGAGTATAATCCCTTAAAATCACTTTACCCTGCGGAGGCAGCAGCGCATCAACAGCTTACGTACAGTATCAACCTCTCTTTTTCATAGTTAAATGTTCTGAGTTTCACATGAACTGACTATTTCTATTTTTAATACACATATCCCCGGAGAGCCCTATCCAGTAGAGAACGGATATAGTGACACCCATTTTAAAGATGAAAAACTCTGACACAGACAAGCTATGGGCCAAATAAACTATGTCTAATAGGATTTTCAGGAAGTCTTACATGCCTCTTCAGAGGCTTCAAACACTGTGACAATCTGGCTTCTCTCCGCTACGTCACTCTTCTTGTTTTGTTCTGCGTGCATTTCACCACCACAGGTGGAGAGGACTGAAGCAAAGCAGCCTAACACAGTTCCCAGACTGCAAGAACATTTTACACTTTAAAAACATCACCATAGCAAGAACAAAGTATACCAAGTCTTTAAGTCATGTGTGATACATTGGTAGTTGCTCAAGGTTATCAATTCGAACCAAGTTATTCACCCAAGGGAAGGCAGTAGCAGACAGAAGTATAGTTATACAGAGATCACAAGAAGTCCAGAAGCACAAAAGCATAAAATTTGTAATAAAACTTTGCCTCAGCCATCCTACCACAGGGGGATGTCGCATCTTCGGTGGCAGAGGAGGCTGATCTTTTTATCAAAGTTTCTTCTTACTATGACTTTTTCAATACAAAAGCTGATTTTCACAATGCCATTTTTCCTATCAGCTGTACAATTTCTCTTTAAAAACATCTGCTGATCACTTTCCCTCTCGCATCTTGACCCAAATTTTCTGATTTCTGACTGACAATGAATACATTCCACCAACAAATGTTGGCACCGGAATGTTTAAGTGTGTAAAACCTGCCACATTTGGTCAACCCAGCAGCCTGGAGTAGGTGTTTCTGGTACTCTGTTGTCCATTACTGTTCTTTTTCAAATTTTAGAAAAAAAATTGAAATTTTTTAAAAAAACCCCACTCACGTAATACTGCTCTGCTTTGCTCTCACTTCCACTGCTCGTTATTCTCATGACTAAGTTTGATTTTTTTTGATCACCAAACAGCAACATTCTTAACTTCACTTTTTCCTGTGAAATACTCGATAAAGCACCCAAAACATTTTATATAAGAAGGCTTCCTGACCTTAGGAACATTCTTTTCGTGACTGGGGCTGCAACACCATAGTAACTTCGGTGCCCTAAATTGAGGATGCCATAGTCTCACCCTTCATTTCCCTCCTGTCCCCTTCCACAGCACCCTCTTTCTTACTTTGTGCCAACTCTAGACCTTCCACAAGAGCAAAGTGTGCAGTTCAGGGCTTTTCAGATCGATCAGAGCCTTGAACCCTCTCCTTAGTAGCCAGGTAAGCACAGCAGGTTGAGGTTTGGAGGTGGAAATGTGACCCCACATTGACTGCCTTGGTACAGACAGTGCTCTGAGACCAAGTTCAGATTGAAATGCTTCAGTGCTGAACTGACATTACTTTCTATGACAGAAAAAAATGTGATGGAAGCACTGAATTCAGTGGGGCTTGGATGGAACAGAAAATAAGTGACCTGTTAAAAAATGGTAATTTCTTTATAAAAGACAATATCCCTTCATCGTCTCCATTAGAGTACACAATGTTCACAGGCATAGGTACATCTTACATAAGTTACTGATGGTCCAAACAACATATGGTTCAGTTTGAATATTTTATTCAGCTCTGTCATGGGATTTAACTTTAAGTGAAGTCTTAATTCCATCTGAAAGGCCCCCAAGACTACTTCCCTAAAAACAAACCCAAATCAAAGACAGTCTTGGACTGAATCCAAGCAACCCGTTATAATTCAGAATTCAAACGGCAATGTCACAAAGAATGATCTAAAGTCACAGGAAAAGACAGAAATAACAGAAGAAAACCTTTTCTCACACTCTGTCTAGCGTATTTCATTTGTGTGAGAAATTGTAATGGTAACAGTAGTCCTCAGCTATTTTCTGGGGATTAAAACAACATACGCTGTTCAAGAGTATCATCTTAAACCGTCTCTAGCAGGCTTTGTCTGCATTTAAGAAAATGAAACACAATATATCACTACTGTCCTCATCAGGGGAGATAAGAATGGGTTTATATGTTGTCAAGTACTCCCTTAAGGTAGGCTAGGACTAATAGAAATAGGATATGAATGCTTATCTCCCCAGTAAGGTCTTATTCAGGTTGTGGTAGCCAAGAACCTATAGAAAATACCATATAAATGAGCATTGGATATGAAAGATTTCATCTACATTTCAGCTCCTGAGGGGGAATTTTCCCTGCATACATATAAATTCTGTAAAAGCCCATCCATGTTTCTCTCTGAAATGGTTAACAGGAAAACAATTTAATTTTGTGGATTTTACATTTTCCTTGTAAAATTGTCATTCTGAAGATGCACTTGAGAGAATTCCTCATTGTTGAGGTGCCTGATTATCACCCAGTTTGACTGATCTTCCCGCGTGTGCTTTATTTTAGCTAACCTTGCTTTGTCTTGCTTAGTGAAAACCCTTGCTTTACCCGACTATCATCCAGGAAAGAAGTTAAGCACATGCTTAACTTGAAACACACAAGCCCTGGCCTCTGCTCTCTCTTCCACAAGCAACCCATTTAGCAGAAGCAACCCAGCAGCAGAAGCAAGTCCTCAGAGTGCCTGTGGCTACCCAAATGTCAGGCTCACCAGTGACTTCAGCAGGCTGAGATCCCATTTTTTTGCTCTTTGCTCATTCAAACATTCATTTATAAACCTATAATCAAGCACACAAGGGTTGCCATTTTATGCACTGACCAAAGCATCCTGAATCCCAATGTTACAATTAAGTTTCTTTTCCAAGATCTGTCTTGTAAGTAAGCTGCTAAGGTCCTTTTGATGTAGATTTTTTGTTGCTGGCACTTGTTAGTGGCCTATATTTAATTCTTTTCCTACCGATGTTGCCTAGCAGAGGAAAAATATATAGGTGCCTAATAATGAACTCAAAGTAAGATTCAAATCATCTAGGTTTCATTTTCAGTTCTGTGAACACAGGGCCTCAGAGCATTCTAGTTTTGTCATTTATTTCATATTTGTAAATCCTACTCTGAGTGTAAGGGGATTATAAGAACTGCTGGGGACAAGGGAATAATAATCCTTACCAATATTTCCTTTGAAACGCAGACCTTGAGTCCCTAACGGTAAATCTTTCCAATGGATTAGTCACAGAGACTCACTACAAGAACATCATATCTCTGCTAAAGTTAAAAGTCTCTTCTAAACATATTTAAAACCATTTACTTTGTTTATAAACCAGATATTTTTCAATTGATGTTGTTCTGCTTACTGATTACTGAGAAAAGTTATTAAGTTTTCATTTAAAGACGTTCAAGGTTAAAAAAAGCTTTTCTTTCATTCATTAACTATCTGCAGGAAAATGGTCTTTTCTACTTACTTTTCAACTGGAATAAATACTTTACTGTTTCACTGTTTAAATGGCATTAGAGGAAAACTCAAGAAAGGCCTGATTTGGGGTCTTTTGGCCAAATCATAAAAATAAATATATGAGAGACAGAAAGTAGAAGAGGATTCTTCAAATGATGATAGGAATCAGATAAGTTCATCAAACACTTGATTTAGGTACAGTATTAACAGGCTAAAGAACAGTGTCAGAAACAGCATCCTAATTAGGGGCGAAATGTATATTCATTTAGTGTGATAAAGACTGCCCTTACAGCAACTCTTTCTTTGAAGACCAAACCATTTTGCCACTAGTGTTGCAGTGAGCTGTCACCATCATAAATTAATTACATTTACTAATTTAACTGAAGTATAAATCTTCTGAGTGATTTCAGTCCAGCGTTGATGCGAAGTAAAATGTTCACTTGTGAAAAAGAAAGCAAGTCCTTTTTTAATAGGATTTGCATTGAATCACATGAAAGAAGGTGCAAGAAACCCACTAAAACTAAAAGACAACTTCAGACCGGGGTTGGCAGCCTTTGCAAACCAGCTATCTAGATCAAGGCTCTAGAAACTTAGGAGGGAAAGGACTGAGATTCTCCCCATCAACTACTTATGAAAGCATGAGAAAGAAGAGCTATACCATCATTTGTTAAATCAAGTATGTCTGGAAAATGAATGGGATTACTCCCGAATACAGAAAATTCAAATACAACAAGTGCAGTACTATAAGGCAAAGAGAATTAATCCCAATAATAAAGTTCAGGTTATTTTCATCAGCCCTTGTAGCAAACTGCGGCATAAAATCCATTGTTCAACAGACACATTTTATCAAGCCAACCTGATGGCAAATTCTAAAAGCACTTTAATAAGATGCTTTCACTTTGTAGATGGTCCAGGGAACATATGCAATCAGAAAAGCTGAAATACTATTACTATGCATAGACTGTACTGTCATCACTTCGAGCTCTTTGTTTTGTTGGGTGTTCATTGTTTTAATTTTACAAAAGCATCATCATGTTCCTCCTTAATCTCACCTCCGTTTATACCCACCAGCAGTAAGAATCTCACTAATGAGATTTCTAATTTTTGCGAGACCTGTCTCTATGTCTCTCTTGCTTTCTCTCTCTGTCTCATTATTTTCAAATGAAATGGCATTAACATTACCCTTAATAAAAATATTATTCTCTGATGCAGTCTTTACAAGTCCTGCTCTAATACTTTCATGAGATTTATCTTTGAGCAAAGACACCACAGTGGCAATTTAAGACTCAGAACACTGACTGTGCTTGAACTTCTTCCAGTCCAAGTACAGTTGGCTGAGAATTGATTTTCCATTGCAATGCGGTGTTGGCAGGCCTGCACTGTATAGAGTAGGCTGCCTGCCAGCCTTACCACTGCCATACAGGAGTAATAACGTAATATTATATAGACTTACAAGTTTATTTCTTTGCAAGCTATCACAAAAAGAGCTCAAACTTTTTCTTGACTAGAAGCGATATTACTATTTGATTGACATCCTTTCCAAGGGAAGCTAAATCATTACAAATTCTTGACTCTGAAATACAAGTTTAATTGACTCCATAGTGGAGAAACTCTACTACAGATGCTTTTGTGCAGTCTGATCTAGGTTCTCCACAACGGTTTCTAAAGCAGGGAGGGTGCATTTGTTACCTGGTCACAAATCCCAGTCTGACACCTCTTGGTCTTTATTCTAAGACAAACACTGAAATTCTGTGCTCTACACCGGTGACTGCGTTTCCCCAACGTCATCTTCTCACGGGTTATACCCCACAGGGTATATGCAGATACAAAGCAACAGTTTCAGAAATATTTTAAGCAGGAATAAGGTAGGAATTTCACTTAAAGACAAAGAACTATACTTCAAGTGAGCTATCAGACACTCACCTAGATCTAAAATGCGGACTTTGTGCCATTAGAAGTGTTGGAAGTACAGTGAACAGGATGAGAAAACCCACTGGGGCCAAAAGGGACCGATGAGCTTCCTGGATTCATTTCAGCTCCAAACTGCTCCCCAAGAAGAATGTACTGGTACAAACAAGAAAGTGGGAAGCAACAGAGAGGAAAAGATGGACTGCTTTTCTTTTGCTGGTGTGCCGGCATAAAGCGCTCATAAAGCTACCATCTAAGGGTCATTTTGACGCTTGTGCTACCCGGCGAGGCTGTGGTTACACAGGCATTTTTCATTTCACATCCGTTCTCACAGCACCATCACATTTTATAATCCCTTTGGTGGTACAGGTGAAAATATTGGGGAACATATGTAAAGGAGAACTTTTTTGGGGTAAGGAAGTGAGTATGTAACAGACACCATGACTTCTGGTGTACAGATAAATTTGAGGGATATAATTCAGTCTCAGTCTGTAAGATATTCAGGGTATTTTCTGAAGCTTTTATTTCTTGATTCAAAGCCTTCCTTTCAACACAGTACTGAAGAACAGATCTAGAAAAATAAAACAGAGAGAGAGAGTGGAAAGCTCTACAGAGTTTGAGTACTAAAGTCCAAATCTGTAATTCTGAAAATTCCCATTCAGTCGCCAGATAAGCTTGGGCATGGTGTAGGAGAATTCTGTACCTCTTCTGTACTTTTGACTTCAACTTTTCCTGGCTACCTAAACATGTACCCTTGCTCAACCCATAACTACTATGATAATGTCAACAAATCTGAAAATGCATTCTCCCAGTGAGTATAGAGAAATTCCTCTGCTTAAATTTTTTAAGGATTTGCAGACTTTCTCAGGGCATAACAGGACTCTATTCCTCAAAAAACGGAACTTTGGTATCACTCTCAGGACTTCACTGTATTTTGCATGCGTAGGTTAGGAAAGTCATTCTATGAAATGTTGGCAGGTACAGTAACAAGAGCATTAATTCACAAAGCAGAGAAACTGAAGCCCAGTGCTCTTCCCCACTGAGCTCCCTGATCATTTAAATGCCCTAGCCACTGAGGAATGATATACAGTCACAATCTTTCTTGTCCTCTCCTTCTAATCACATGTTTTCCCGAGGGTGATCAAAGACTGACTATACATTATTCTTTCCTGGAGTTATGGAACTACCATGGGAGGAAGAAACTGAATTCATGTCCTCATCTCCTAGGCAAGTGCTCTAAAAAAAATGAACTACTGCATAACAAGAGAGGACCTTGCAAGTAAGCTTTAAAATAAGAACTTAAATCTACTTAAATCTTTCTTAGATCTTTTTTAAAAAAAAGAAAGGACTTTTCTTTACCAGCTTAAAAAAATAAACAGAATTTAAGGCATTTACATGGTCAGAAATATTTAAGTACCTCCATGGTGGTATCATCTACCTGCAGCTGGGTTTTGAACCATTTTGAGTGATTCCTTGCACAGAATTCATGCTATTCTGTATTTTGTTTTGAGAAAAGAGACTTCCCCCATATTCACTCACTCTTGCAGGGTGAAAGAAATCTAGACTTCACTGTGGGTATCAGGGGGTGATAATTATGCTGCCTATTGTAGTGCTTAAACAAGACTTTCTATGCCCAAAAGGACTTGCAAGTTGCAGGCAGTGAGTAAATTCGAGCTATCAGAACTTCACCCTTTGTTGCAGTATCTTGCATGCACCTGCCCAGTCACCAAAGGCACAAATTTCAAGCTGTGGAGAGAATATCATCCTCTCTTAGCCTCAGGTTACAGCAATGGGAATCACTTGTGATACAAAGAGTAGCTAAGCTGAATAAGGCCTAAAGACTTAGAAGTGTACATAAATGTACTTAACATTTTATGTGGGCATCTAGAATTGGACATGGATCTAAGTATTAAACTTAAGTGACAGAAAGGGAACTGCTTGGGTGCTTAAAATGGAGAGGATGCTGGAGTTGATCTGTAAAAATCATAGCTCAATGTGGGTGTACAAAATTAATCCCGATTTTCCGAATTTCAATAATTTTAGCTTAAGTAGTTGTTTACTTTCAAAGATACTCCTAAACTTCCTACTGAAAAGAAGATCAAGGTACAAAGAACTTATTTTTTAGTGGTGTGCACAAAAATAATATATTGTGTCCTCTTTCAGCTTCATCGGTACACAACCAAATAATATCCTCAGAGCTGTGCTAGCATCATTCGAAGATGCTGCTGCAGGAAGATATTAAAGTACTATTTAAATGGAAGTTGTTAAATAAAAACAGTCTTGCCTGGATTCTGTTACATTTAAGAGACAGGAAAACAAATCAATGTTGCCAAATGGGAAAGGATGAGATCAATAGTGGGACAAGTACATTTCCAAGGCATTAAAAATCTGAAAAGTAAAAACAAAAGTTTAAAAACTCTGAACAATTACCTGGCTGCATCCTTTTAAATCAAGGTTCATGGCATTTATAGAATGCTAGACATAAGATAATACCTAGTATCTGAGTGCTTAGCATTGCAGTTTTCTGATAATGTACCTCTAAAGGCCTAGACCTTCAACAGAGCATTATATTCACCAGCCCTGATTTATGGAAGCAGTAATTCCCCTTCTCCCTATATTTCATGCCATTAAAAAGAAAGATTGGTCTGTCAGTTGGAATTCTTTTTCTTCAGGTAGAGTTAAAAGAACTGTAAAAACTATAGGCAACCCACATTTCGGCAAAGTTATTTTCTGAAGATTAGCCATATTGATACTGAATAAAAGCCGGAGTCGTCTTGAGCGTTTTTCACAGCTCTTTCTCTTATTTTCCTGTGCAAGCTTCCAAAAGGTACATGGAGTGATGCCACTGGAGCTGGGGTGAAGAAAAGCGTACTGAAGTTCTAGAAAGGCAGACAATTTTATAAAAAACAGAGTTTGGTTACTGGTATATAATCCTAGTTTCTGTTACACCAGTGTGTCATATCTTAGCATGGACATGGAGCCCATGTAAAATGAATCATAGAATACCAGGTTGGAAGGAACCTGTAGGATCATCCGGCCCAACCTTTCCTGGCAAAAATTAAACTGTTTGATCATAGAAGTAGTTTTTCTTCCTTGTAAAAGAGACATAAATCACAGTTTGGGATATTCTTACAAGTCTATTTTGGGTGCATCCACACCTAATTCTATTTCCTTCTTAGCAAGGGCAGCCACAGCACTAAAAGAAAGCAATTGCAAAGCTTAACAGAGTTTCAGAGAAAACAGATGTGGTAACGCTCACAGCAGAGACTCACTTCCTGGTTCCCAAACGCCAGACAGACCTTTTCCATTCATCTCCACAAACATGTCAAAGTACCTTTCTACAACCACTAAAATTTGAGATGCAGCTGTAGTTAACCCCCGCTTTCTTCAGAAGTTCTGTGCCACTTGGCTTGAGGCAAAATAATATCGCGTCCCAGCTTTCTTTATCCTCCCCAGCTCACATGTAAAGCAGGATCTGATTTTTACAGCAGATGTGCGTAGCAGTTCTACATCTGCTCTCTTTCCTCCATCTCTTTCCCACGGGCACGGTCAGCGGCTCGGCAGCACGAGGGAAAGCCCCGAGAGAGAAGCGAGCAGTCCTCTGGCTCTCGGAGCAACATCCCGGTGGCGCCAGTGGAAAATCAGGGACTGGTTTTGCTGGGCTGAGAGTATACTCTGTCAGCTTAACCTGGAAGTGAGATAACTGATGGAGTGAACACAGCTTGAACATGTGGGTTCAAAACGGTTTTGGTGTGTACATGTAGATGCAACTGACCCTCACAGGCATACGCCATGTACCAGGAAAAGGCAGGGTAAGAAGATGTAAGAGCACACACCATGTTTCCATGTGTGGAGAGCACTATTTTACACCTCTTCACATCTGCCCGCTAGAAGGCTGCTTTCCTTGGATCCCATATAGCAATTATGCCACTTTACTGACCAATTTCTATCATTATATACCAGCTTTTGAGCGTTTTCTAAAGTCAGAGGCACATCTATATTTATTTCACTCCTAAGTTTCAGCCTCTGACTTCATATCAGCAAATTATAGCTATCATTCTCACTCAAACAGCTTGGTTATTTAAGTGCCCATTAGGTCAGTGAGACAGGTGTTTCTATGGTGCTGCTAACCTCATCCATTAACATTTCATTTATTTTGGAGCCTTTGTCAATTCTATGCCTTTATTGCCATTTCTCTCAATCATAAAGGAGGGAGAAGTGTTTAACAATTGCCAGCTAATTTCCAAATCAGAGTAAGGTTCTTGCTGAGGCACATTGTAGATTTGTGAATGGAAATAGGGGTAATATTTTAGCAGCTGTGGACACTAGCACCACGCCTACAGTGTCTCTTAAAATAAAGACAAAATCATTCATACGCTCTTATATTGCTGTGTCTGTGAAGTCATTTAGTATTTCACTAGATTTATTCAAAACTTTCTGATATAAAGGGAATAAAGCAAAACGGCAACCTGTCTGCACTGCATTGAGAGACTGGTCTTACTAGGTTTTGACAGAAGTAGAAAGCTGTCACTTTAACAGTATGGAAGAGAGAGAACTGATATTACAGACAACATCGAGAGGCTGAATAGAAACATATCGCCGATCTATCCAGAGCAAAGATTCTTCAAGTTCTTCATTAACCACTGTCTGAAGGAGCACTTCATTCGTCCCTCTTAATTACTTTAATCTCTGTGTCACCCAGAGCACTTTCTACATAGAAAACTAATTCTGGGAAATGGTTTCCATGAATGTTTTGTGACTGTGCTCTACAGCCAGTAGAGAGAGGCAGCCTAATTACAGTACAATAAGCCACATTTCCAGAAGCTTTGCAAACAAGTGCTACACCCTCTGAGCATCACCCACTTAGAAACGCCTGCTGAAGAGTTCATACACTATGAATTACCAGACAGGTAGGTATTCGCTCGCTTAAATGGCAGAGTTCTGCATTCACGTTCATTTAGATCCAATGGCAACATTAGGATTATCACCAGAAGCTAATAAGAGAACTTCTGCCAGGTAAGACTTAAGCAGCTTCACAGAACCATTATAAACCTGAGGCAGTACTTTGGAGCATGTAAGAGAGGATTGTTTTTCTTTTAAAGGGTTTTAAATTGTGTTACTGTGGTTTTATACATTATTTAATGACCGTTAAGAGTAATACAAGTCTCAGCCCTCCAGCCACACAGCCCCACCACTTTTTGGGTTTTTTTCAGTGATTGGTGGTGGAAAGCATCCTAAAAACCTTTTAAATCATGCAGTTAAAAATATAAACCAATTATTTCAAAGCCTAATGAACACATCTCCTTTGCTTTCATTCATTCACCTATCCATTATGCAACCCACCTTCCTACAAAGTCTGGACTAGCTACCACAAAAGTGGAAAACAAGAAGGGGACAAATTTGGCTTGACTTTCAGAAATCTCAGAGACAGCCAACAGACTGCTTCTCAAACATTTCCTTATACAAACTGTCCCCCAAGAAACTCATTTTTTGCTTTTCCCATTGCAGTTCCCCAGTCCCATACACCTGTTCCCTGTCACATCCATTCTCCATCATCGCCTGCCACGTGAAAGGAATACTGCACAGTGCACCACCTGCAATCAGAGGAGAGTTTTCAACATGCAGCCAGCCAGCTTTTTGTGGGTCACCAGTTAAACTGCTGGAGAGCCTGCACCAGGATTTTGTGGCCCACAGGGTGCAAAGACCTGACAGAAGTAAAGTTTTTGCCTATGTCCTTCTGGAAGGAAACGCACTCATCTCAATGCTGACTCAAGAGGCAGTGGTACCTAACTCCTAAGTAGGAGCCAGCTTTTCCCTCATTGACTGAAGACTTTGCAAGATCCAGCCTCTCCCAAATCTTGGATCCTGATCCGACACGTAACACGACTCCTCCTCCTTCCTCCCAGTTAGAACAGTACGCATCAGGAAAAACAGAGCCAGCAGGTATTATTAGCCTGATGATAATAATAAAAGGCATGTAATAGGGATAGAGAAAAGCTACTACAAAAGACATAAAATAGATGTTCTAGACGGGTGATCAGTGTTTCTGCACCAAATATTTTCCTACACGTTTCTGAGATGAAAAACTGCTCGCTTCAGTTAAAAGTGCAGATTCTGTTTTCTAAGACATTGACAAATAATTCTGATAGAGACCAACTATTTCACAGTCTCTGTAGAAGCCTGTCAGTTTTATAGCACCTTTCCATCTTTTGAAGCTTACAGTATCATCACATTGTTCTGAAAATGTTAAATATTCATCAATACGCACATATGTGTGTTTGCTTGCTCAGGACAAGTTTAGTTCCTATAGAAATCGGGTTTTCCATCTTCAGATTATAAGCAGCAGCCAGGATTGTCTGACACAAATTTCCAAATGCATAAAAATAAACTAAAAGAAATACAATAATGATTTAAAAACAGTAACTACAAGGGAGGTATTCCATAAAATGGGAGGCAAGTTACATGTCCCACTAATTCTATTTACTATTGTCTTCAATATAGGGAAAAAATTTTATTCATCTTTCTAACATCTAATGCAGGGCAGTAACAAGAGAGGCATAATAACCATATAGATTGGAAAGGGCTTAAAGAAACAGAAAACCTAGAAGTGAAAGCAAGTCTTGTGTTCTATATTCAATCTGTCAACTTTACCCTGTACATTTAATTATCTGTGGACTCTTTATATTCATTTTATAGCTAATTCCCTTTACGCTCAGTAGGGAGAGTCTCTTTACTAGGCACAACGTAGTAAAATTCATGAACTTCTGTACTAAGACATTGCAAATTGTGAAATTCCCTGTGACTCTGTTTCCTTAACGCACCCTGCCTCAAGAATACGGACAGAGAAAGTTTTCTTGGTTAATTTTAGCAAAACTCATCTAGGCTGTCCCAAAATAAAGAATTAGGAGCTCAACTTTTCAGAGAAGATCAATGCCTAAAAAGCCATCAGAACATGACCAGCTGGAAATTTGTGAGAACTGCCATCCACTTAGCTATGAGAAGGCAAGACAAATGCAAATCAAAGTAGCATTTCTAAGAAGATCCTTTTGAAATGTTTCTACTGAAGAACGTTATAAATATTTTATTGGAAGAACAGATAGAAATTTCAATTGTCCCTTGAAGAGATATTGTGCCAAATTTAGAGATTGAATTCAACCATTACAGTATCAAATGGAGAGACTTTAGGCCTGCTTTTATTGGAAATCAAAATGCAATTTTAAACTGTGGAGCCCCTACTGAGGCCTCTATAATAGAAACATTTTTGAGCTGGACTCAAATGGTTTATTCCACTCATCAAACTGACACTGAAAATAAGAGATTTAGTCTTGGAATAAAACAGTAATTTTTCCAGACAAAAAGATTGCTGGGAAGATTCATTTTTATTAAAGATACAGAAGAGGGCAGCTGTTGTCTTTGATTATATTTACAAAGTATGAATCAGTCTTAACATACAAAGATAGCAAACCAGAATAAATTAATGCTCACCATGTGGGGACATATGCAGATGATAAGGATGATCAGAGCTCCTCATTTTAATTATAATTTCAGCATGTTGCTGCCACAGATGTCTGCCAGGCTTAAGGAAACAATTTCAGACTATCATTAAAAACTTTATTTAGGAAGGGAGAAAAAAAATCCAAGCTGGAAATAAGAGGTTTTGCACACAAATATATTGAAAAAGGAATCAAGTGTTCCGTATCTGAATTCACACTATTTGCCAAACGACACTTAGGCTTTCTCCTGACAGTGAAATTCTCATGTAGTTAAATTTTGAATATGTGCAACACAAGGAAACATTTTGTCCCTTATGATGACAAATAGCTATAGCAGCTCTTGGGTCACAGCACCCAGACAGAGCATCCAAGACGACCGATACTGGATATTAGTCAAGCGATCACTTTTGCAGATGCAGAAATGAGGACACATTAAACTGAACTACGCTTTTGGTTTAAGGCCATAGAGAATAAAAGTCTTTAAAGTTACTGCAAATAGGGAAAAAACCACTTCCCTCCAGCATTAGAGATGCATGCAGATTGTTACAGTATTCTAAAGATTACTCGTTAGATCGTATTAATCCATTTATTTCAAATGGTACAGTAATTTTTAACCTCTGCCACCCCACGACAAAAAGCATAAATAACAAACCAAAGTTATTTACAAATTTATCTGTGATTTTGTATGAAGGATTAATGTACTAGAAGAGAAAATTTGGAGGGCTTTATGCTGTGTAGAAAGTGAGCAGTTCAAATTTGCATGAATAAGAGAAGACAGAGTTAAACACAGAATAAGTCTTTGACTTTCTGAACACATTCTGCAGGGTATGGACTTACATTATAGGGGAAATTTATATCTGCCTACTTTTCGCTTCACTGTCTAGTTGAATATTGATACTCTAGAGGCTGTCACAAGAAACTTTACATAAGTCTATGAATTTCATTACAAATTTGCAATACTCTGGTGAACCCAAATACTGTGAAGGAGAGAGCAGTGATCTCTGAACAGGACTGTGAGATGCTACATAAAAAATAATTTATCTATGAATTAGTAAATTGATCCATCTGATTGCAAACTGTTTTGCAAGAAGCATAAGCATCTAGTCCTGTCTATCGATGAGAAGAGACAATGTTTTTTGAGAAAATATCTGGAATGGAAAGACTGACTTCGTGTGAGTGTCCAAATAACTCTGTTCCCCCTTTGCAGTAAATTGCATAGCAATACTACATATACATACAGACACATACACGTAGCATGTATTTACACTATAAACGTAATACCTTCATCTGTCTTATGTAATCAGTTACTACTAAATATGAGATTAAGATTGGTGTATTGTAATCACACTCAGGATTACTTTTGCAGTGGTAGAATTACAATAGATACTATACATGATATATAGAATCATAGAATCGGTGAGGTTGGAAGGGACCTTTAAGATCATCAAGTCCAACCATTAACCTACCCTGACAAAAACCACTTCTAAACCATGTCCCTCAGCACCTCATCTACCCTTTTCTTAAACACCTCCAGGGATGGGGAATCCACCACCTCCCTGGGCAGCCTATTCCAATGTTTAATAACCCTTTCAGTGAAAAAGTGTTTCCTGATATCCAATCTAAACCTCCCCTGACATAACTTGAACCCGTTTCCTCTTGTCCTATCTCTTGTCACCAGGGAGGTCAGACCCCATCTCTCTACAACCTCCCTTCAGGTAGTTGTAGAGGGTGATGAGGTCTCCCCTCAGCCTCCTCTTCTCCAGGCTAAACAACCCCAGTTCCCTCAGTATGTATGTAAATACAATACATGAATGTTTTATGTCTGTCTATATTATTACTGACCAAATAAAACAATGCATATCCCGCTATGTCAATAGCCTGTTCACTCTCTCTAGTCTCCAATTCCATCCAAAGAAGTCAGCTTTAAGTCAAATTAAGTCTCTATTTCTTTTTGCCCCTCAAACTGCAATACCCGAAGAGGTTTATTTGTTGTCACATCTAGTATTTATAAACATGTAATAATAACTTCCACTTATTATTCTCATTTTACAGAAAAACACAAGATGTGCACTGAAAAAACAGTAATTAGGACTGGTGATTGCAGAAAGGTCAACAGTGACCTTCACACCAGAGGTGAATTCACAACCAATAGAGTCAGTACTTGAGGAAATCACCAAGGGAAAAAAAAAAATCACCTGGAGTTTTCTACTTTGGGGAAAATTAAATACACACCTTGTTAAAAGAACAGATCTCAAAGCTACGCACCAGAGTAATCTTTGCGATGTTGACAAGAATCTATCAGAATGTGCTGGGGATGCAATAGAAGGGAAACAGAGAAGGGAAAGAGCGAGATGTCAGATGCAAGCCTTCCCTCAGATTGTCCCAGACGAGTCTGTCGGTAGTTCATTCAATAACTCATGCTTGCATTGCATATTTGAACGAAGAGATACATTTATACACTCTCCTCTCCCTCTTTGAATGACTAAGCCAAACCCCAAGTTGTTACATGGCGGTTACCTCCTTCTGATGGTGCCTTCCCTATTGCGCTCTTCTCTCCACACCCAGCATTTTGTCTCTGCCCCTCTGCCCAGTGTGTTGTTATAAGTATATGGTCACCCTCTTCTCCCTCCTTAACCTCCTGCTTCATCTTATGCTGTCTGTAGAAGACCTTTTTCCTTCTCAGTCCCCAGTAGCAGCACATAACTAGAGTAAGCCCAGCTGGCCCACGGGGCAGGTTAATCCAGCCAGTCATTTGACTCCCTCCCTGGTTCTGAGAGGTATACTCAGAAACCCCGTCACACGCGTTGTGCACAACACCCAAGGGTTCACCAGGTTTGGGTTATTTTGGATCAATTTGTTATCCTTGTCAGACCCTGAAACTCATCATCACTGGTCCTGAAGGCTCCTCTGGGGAGCGCGTCCGGAGGCTGTCATTCAGAGAGCAGCAATTTCCTCCTTCCTCGCCATGTGGGTTTATTTTGGCAGCTATCTATAAGCTCTACATACTGGAGAATATAACCTGATCATTTCAGGGGAAGATTTCATTCTATCAATGACTTCTCTTTCAATCTACCAGGGTATCATTTTTATACCCAGTTTCTGTGCAGGGTATACCAATATTTCAAGTTTAGACTTCTGCTGCAGTCACTTTCTTGGGGAAAACAGGAGATGATAAAAGTTGCTCCTACCAATATTGTATTAAGATTATGCATACATAACTTAATTTTTTCTAAGGCAGCTAATTTCTCTTTGCTATAGCATAGGTTAATGACGGAGAGGCAGTCTCATAACAAAAACCCCCAACTTTATCATAAATTTGTATTATAGCAGAGTCTGTATGGCTTTCACATGTGGTTAAAATCAGACTAATTAACAATAACAATACTCCATGATAGCTCATTATCTAGAAGCAAATGTAAGCTCAGTACCACCATTAAGAGCCACAGACCAGCTAAAGCGATATTCATGTGAAAAATCATGAACATCAAGGGATGCAGCTCAAGTACTGTTGATGGCAAGCACAAAGCTTGGAGCATCTGGTTCTGTGTCACTACTCTGGAGCAGCAAGATTTGTCAGACACTGTTGAGCGTAAAGTTGTTCATAGGCCAATTAAACCACAGCCCTCAGGGACAAGTATGAGATAGTAGTGAAATAAAAAAAAAGAAAATTCACAGACTCCTCCTTATGAGAAGAACTATGACATAGCGCTGTACGTGAACTGAACATTTATTCCAGCACAGCAAAAATCTAGGTAAACCAATTATGAGGTTTAGAAAATAAGGAGAGTGTCAAACCAATTCGGCTTTCTGCTCTCCCTGGTCAGGAGAATGCCTAAGAAAACCTTCACTTCAGATATTTGAATAGTCTTTTTTTAAGGCCAGGTGGCTTACGTATTTAATCTTAGATTTATATTTAAATATCTTGCTGAAGTAAGGTATTTCGTTCCCTATGTTGATAGATTCTTTAAGAATTATTTAGGTATGTGGTTCAAAGCACTTAAATTATTCTATCAGTAATCAAAATGTATATAATAATTTCCACTCTCTCATTCTTCTACATTTTTTATTATCGTGTTCACTATAAATAACCATAATTTATCTTCTGATACAACCAAGCCATTAGGAAATATATCTATAGATTCAGTCTTTAACTAAAATTAGGACATTACTCTTACCCATTTGAGCTAATCAAAAAGATGATTTTAGTCTCTCTGTTTAATGAAGAAAAGTATATTGCAGAACACGACCACTGGTGCAACGCCAGGGAAAACACAGACAAATGACAGTAGCTTTTAGACACATTACATGAATTTCATTCCAGCAACACCACAGCCTAAGAATTTAGAAAGAAATATCCATTGAATCCAGATTTTTTTTTTTTTTAATTCAAGGCTATGTAATCAAAACAATTGCCAAAATGGAATGGACTTACAAGTGCCACACTTCTGTACATTAGAAGATTCTCATCAACTTGTAAAATTTATTCAGGAAAGAGTTGTAATCAAGATTTTAAATGCTTTAATTTATATGCAGTACTGACTTATTAGGTATAATAGTTCATACAGAGCAAACAACATGTGAAACAGAGCATAGCAAACATGTTTTCAGATAGTTATGTTGCAATCAAATCATATGTTGGTGACATGTTTGCATTATCCTCTACTAAACGTATCCTGGCTCTACCTCACACAATGCAGCATGGCTGAGCTGGCCAAAGAAATTTCATGGGACATTCTTCCTATGTTTACTAGACATAGGGATTTAAAACAAAAAAACAAAAAAATCAAACCAACAATGATACAAAAAAAAAAAAACACACCCCAAAAATCCAACACCTTTTTATTTGGCGATATTCCCCAGAAAGACATAGGACAAGGGTTTCAATTATTCTCCTAATACATGTCCAAGAAGTTCCATGGAAACTAGGACAAGGGCAGAAGCATGAGAAAGAGACCCATTTCAGACTATTCCACGGTGGTTATCCCACTCCTGGCTCATAAGAAACCTAATCCTTTAGTTTAAACTGTGAAGAAAACACAAGTGCTTTGTTGCCAGCATAAAAGGATGGTACAAAAGTAGAATAATTTTTATTAGGAATGGAATCTAAATACCCATATTTACCTCACTCTAAGTTTTGTTCTGTTTCTTTGGCTTTGTGAGGTTTATTTTATTGTTTTTATTTTCAGTGAGTACATAGGGTTTCTCTATCAAAATATATCTCCTCCTTGAGATTATTCTCTAGTCCTTACTCAGATTTGAAACTGGTATCTCTTTGGCCAGAACAATATGCTTCATCAAGGACTACACACTTTTTTTTCATACAGAAAAACACATCTACGTTTCGCTATCTTGAAAGCGATTAGGCACTACAACAGTTGGATTCCTGTGACTCTTGGAAACGTCCAGGATCAGTAAACAGTAAGGATATTTTTAAATCTAGACATTAACTTAGCAGGGGAGAAAGGTGCAGGAATTGAAGAATAATAAACTTGAAATGTAATAACTGACAACAGCCAAAGGAAAATTAAATGCATCCTAGACAACATACCCAGGCATATCTTCTTTCCCCCTCAAAACCCTGAAGCCCATGGACATTACAGTTCTTCACACTACATGAAATTAAAGTTACACCTGCAGATTGTCATCCATAATGCTCTCGGAGCACCACAAAATTCCTAACACTGTCTCCCATGTTCTCTGGTACAGAAGCGTCTAGAAAATTTTATGCTTTTGAATGCGTGTCTTAGTACGGGCACATCCCTCTGCAAGCACTGTATATTTAACATCACTGCGGTCTCCTTGGCTTTCACTCCAGATACATTTCTTAGCACTGATTTTTGTCCTAACTGAGCAGTCTAAGAAATAAGGCACTCCCGAGCCTGTGACAGAGGGTACCTAAATGTGATTCTGTGTTCTCCTGTGTTACTCGAGATTTGAAATGGCACCTCCCTTTTGTTCCATCATAGCAAATCTTCACTCTTGGATTAGTCTCAGCTTGGCTCATCTCCAATGCATAAAGACAGCAGCTTTTCCACTTACTCAAAATGGTTTAAACTGAAGATAATGAGTACTTTACTTAATATAGCATATCTACTCAGAAATCCAGTAGTGACCATACATTTAACAGCAAAACCTACAAAGCTTTTAGGGGCTTTCCTCACCTTTCTTCTCTATTCTTTGTCCTATTACCCACTATTTCATTCCTCTTCATTTCATTGCTAATTATTACATAGAATTACAATAGTTTAGACCTGAGAGAGGCTGATTTTTGCATAACTGTGGAAAATATTAATAATATACGATGTTTTTGTGCTATTTCATTGGGAGAGTAAGGGAGAACTTCAAAGAGCTCTAACTCCCCTAGGGTTTACATACTTTAAAATAACAGTATCTCTGTATTGCCAAGTGGGGTTGGGGGGGGAACGACAGACCTTCAAATTAATATTACATTGGCAGCAGGTTTTTACAGACTACTTTCAGGGCTGTGTGCTGACTCCCTGGCTTAATGAACAGTTTGATTTAAAGCTTAACATTATTAAGTGTTCTACCAGAGTAATAAATAATGCAGTTTATAATATTCCTATCGAGCATATAAAACTGCATTTGTCTTCCATTAACAACACACTTTTTAAGTAGCCTGACCCCCTCAGATATATAAGAACATGCAATTAGTGCAATTTGTCACAGGTCCTTTACATTTTAATAAGATGTAATTAATTGTCTGTTTAGTCTAATTAACTTTGAAACCCTGACAGTTCTTGCTCTCTGGTATAAAGCACAGCTCCTTATTTGAATTGCTAATACCGGACAGAGTACCTCCATACAACAATAAGTTTAAATGTGTATACCTTTGCAGACTAAGAGACACCAGGCTAATATATCAATAATTGCACTAACTTTTCCAAAGCCTTTTTTTACCAATCCGGTCCAAAATATAGGAGTCAATAATACGTGGGAGTCAATGAAACAGCTAGAGCTACCATAGAGTGCCATTAGAATTCTATGATGGTCCCACAGTTGAGTAATTCTTATTTTTTCAGTCACATTACTCATGTGCATCTCATAAATGATTTAACAAATGCATTGCAGACTCAGGCCAGGGATGTAAACCCTTTACGTTCTTTGAAGTTAACCTGCAGCTCATGAAGAAACATAGTGACGTATTAAACAGAGGACACTGAAAACATGACATTTTACTAATCAGAGAAAGGTATCAGCTGCATGGAAGTAACATCGAACAGAGTTAACTGTTAAAAGCTCTGGAACTCAGATTTGGGGATTTTTTTCCGCTGTATGAGATTATGACAATGTATCTTGATTTTAATGCCAATTATTACCCTCAATTACTACAGATTTATTTGATATTCTCTCCATGATGATTTTAAGTACTTAGAGGGTTGAATTTGCAGATGATAAATGACTCTTAATTCAACTGAATAACAAATAAAGGGCAGATTCTGACATCCTGTCCTCTGCTGAATAAAATCACTCTCTGCAAAAAATACTGCAAAATTTAATGATCTTCAGAACTGCAGGAACAGGAGAATGTGAGAATCTGTACAGAAGGGAGCATGTGAAGAATAGAAACCATTCGATGAAGTGTTGATTTATGTTCAAAAAGAGCATATATAATGCATTCAGTGGAAGCTTTTGCAAGTTGAAATAATATGGTGGTTTTATATCCTGAAAACAGGAATAATTTTGCAGTCTGGGGTTCTTTGCCTGGCCCGCACAGAAGGGCAAGTAAGGGGATGTATAAATCTCGCCTGCTATAACATATAGACACTGACAGGGATAGAATGAGCACCAAAGCAAATATGAAGTAGAAATTATTTTTTATTACTTTAGGTATTTCTAGATGTCAGATAAAAATGAGAGCATTGCTAAAAATTTTACAGAATGACAGGTGTGCCTTATGGATAACATTCTATGGTTTGATGTATGAGGCAGAAAATGTGAAAAATATTGTGAAGTACCACCTTGACATGATGATGGAATACCACAGGAAGCGTGCTAACTCCAGAGGAATGTAATAGACCACTGTTAAATAAAAGGAGGCCGCCTCGGGTCCAGCCAAAAACCCCCTCCAAAACATCAAACACTGTCTTCAGAAGAACAGAAGTTGTAAAACTTTGTTTCTTTTTTTACACAGCCGCCCAAGTTCTGATGCTCTTTTTTGAACAGAATTAGCCCTCCCAGTTCCAACGGGTACAGAGGATTTTGCAAACATTCCTACTCTGCCTTTTGCAAAACACCAGAGGATGCAGCTTCTCCAGCAGTACAGAATTTATAGTACAGGCTATTACAACGGACTATGTATTTTTTAAAAGCACTCAAATATAACACATGAAGGCTCAATAGGTAATAGCTATGCATCTGAAGTAATTTAAAATAACTATTATAGTTTCATTTATCAAAGTCTGCTCCAAGCCTGACCATAAACAGCGAAAAGTTGAAAATGAGTAAGTACCATACCACTTAACATCCAGTTAACTGTCCACTTAATATCACGGATACATACCATAAAGCACATGCATCTATACATTTCATACTTTAATATGGAGTATCGTCCCCTGCCCTCTCCTTGAAGCAAGGGCCGCAGGTTGAATCCTGATCTGTGCACCAGCAGAGCAAGAATGGCTGGGGCTGCCCTGCAAGGCGATGCCGCACGCAAATGCCATTCCTAGTTTAAGACCAGGCTTGGAAGAAACCTGCATCAGCAGCATTCCCTCACCTACCTGGCACCAGGTCTGGCCAGGGCTGCAGAGCCTGCCTGCCCCACGCTCTGCCACCATCCGATTGACAGAGCCCTGACCTCACCGTGCAGGGGCAGGCGAGATAAGTGTGGTGATGATTATGGAATCATTTTGGTTGGAAGACACCTTTTAAGACCATTAACTCCAACTGTTAACCTGGCAATGTCAAGTTACCACTAAACCATATCCCCTCAGCACTACATCTACACGCCTTTTAAATATGTCCAGGGATGGATTAATATCAGTATTAGCAATTAATAGTATTAGCAGGCACTGTACATATAGAAATTAAATATATGAAAACACTGAAGATAGGTCAACGTACTACACACAAGACTCCACCTTAGTGGAGTTCACTCAACTCTTAGACCCAATAAACCTCATCTGAAATGTTGTGTCTGGCATTGTGCACCCCAATTTAATGAGTAAACACTAACTAAAAGTAGCTTAGAGAGTATCAATAGGAATAAGGCCTACAAAACCTGACCCAAGCAGAAAGGCTGAAGGAATAAGTTTACTAACTTCAGGAATAAAAACCATAAGGCCGAGTCATGTGACAACAGATTCCCAAATACATAAATTTTTTTCCAAACTGATAATTAGCAATAGATGTCTTCTGGGGAAGAAAGGAATTAATCTTTGCATATTTGGGATGTGGGAAGCAATCCTTAGTTTAGACATGAGGAAAACTGATTTTTAACCATAGCATTCTAAATGCATCTGTCAGGCTTTCAGTGTATTTGTTTCAGAGCAAGTAAGCAGATAAGTTCATCTTTCAGACTCTCTTCTAGCTCAATCTTTCAAAGAGTTCTAATAATAAAAAGAAAAAGTCATTTCTAATATGCAGCAACATTTGAATGGAAACAAACTTCTATCAATAGTGACTTACGGATATTCTTTAGTTTCATAACTTGTATTTGAGGTGAAATAATTTTTGTCTGCCTATAAAAAAATCACAGCAAGAGTTCTTAGATTAATGTATTCTAAATTAGTGTATGCCAGAGGAGAAAATCCCTTGAAGAAGTTTAGCATTGTCGACAGTAGCTGACATGCAGGTATGATTGATGTCTGCCTTCCCTCCAAGGATGAATGGAAAACTGGCAAATGCCACATATACATAATGTGCTGAATTTTAAGCCAAATTGGTTTTCAGACATCGTACTTGACATTTCCCCCTCATGCTTCAAATTATTCCTTGGTACAAATTGCATGTTTATATAATATGTTTTGCTGTACAGTCTGGTTTGATCACATCTCCTTTAGGCTTTCTCCAGGCAGCTGTAGTTATAAATAGGCCAAAAGCACTGCTTGTAGTAGAGATGAAATAGAGATTACCCCCGTCACAAGAAAAAAGCCAAGGAAAAGCTGAGGCCTTTGTCTTGAGCCATTAGCAGCACACGGAATTTTCATTCCACTTACTCTAAACTGCCACCCAGGCTACTACTGTTTGCTTCTATTAAGAGGTGGTAAAATAATAAAGGAGAACTTTGGCCTTTCTGATATGTGTTATGCAGCTAAAATAACAAAACCACAGGGAGGCATTTCAAAGGGCTCATTGGCATGTGGATGGCCCTGCTGTAGCAGCCTAATAAGGCTCAGGCAAGATACAGCATACGTGACCTCAGGAAGACAGATCCCATCTCTGGACATGAGAGATGCGAGTGGAGGTTCTACCCAGTGTCTCCAGTGACACCGCCGTGCTGCTGACTCTAGTTTGTCATGCTCCATGCCTGTTGCTGGATAAGATAACCTGATCTATGCTTGAGGGCTTCCTTCTATTCCTGTTTCTGCTTCATCAAAACAGGGGGGGAAAAAAAAAAAGTAGGGTTTATAAGCTTATGGGTTACATATTTATTCCTGGGAGACGTACACAAAACCTAAGGCAAGAAATGTGTGAGTGATATTTGCTGTTACAGTCCAGGACTCCAACCGCAATTGCTAAGTATCTGTGTTACAAGACCTCGGTGAGCTCAGGCTTAGCTATGGAGTGGAAAACCAGTGACTGCAGCAGCAGCGTCTGGCCATCAACAAACAGACTGCTGTTTGCTTAAACACTTCTACGCACAGTGCATTGATTTGCACTCTGACATATTCACGCGTAGCTAAAATAGATAAAATCCTGAGTAAAGAAGGTGGAAATCCAGATATTGATCCCCAGACTCACATTGACAAGCGCAAGTTCAAATATAAATATAAACAGCCTCAGTTTCATCTCAAGTTAAACCCCCAGGCATGCTGAGAAAATTTAAACTGTGAAGATTTGCCTACAGGCAAAACAGTTTGCTGAAGCTGGAGCGCTCCAGTTAGAGATAAGGATGTGCAAATAGCTGTAGAACACTCAGTTTAACAGGTCTTGGCCCCCTCTTTCTCTTCTCCACCAAAAGCCACAAACAAACAAAATCCCATCAAAACCAAAACAAAACACAAAAACCCCCAACCAACACGCAGCTATCTGGCTCGGTTAGGTTAGCATATGCATTTCCTGCAGCCCTGAAGAGTTAAAACACCAAAACTAATCTTGAAATGGATACAGCTTCTTCTTTCAAAACATGGGGACAGAAGAATCAATGCTTCACAAGTTATCTGTTTTCAAAAAAATCAAGCTAGCTTGCATCGGCTTGTTCTCCGGTAATCAAGTTTAACATTATAGGTGAGTGGTTCATATAAAATTCTGATCCCATGATCTACTCAAGTATATCATTAAACCAAATAGCAATTTTTTTTCCCTTCGTGTTTGAGTTTATATTCACTGCACTGATCACGACAGAAACTGTCCGTCTGTCCTGGAGTTATGCCTTTGACGTACATACAGTAACTCTGTGTTGAGAATACAAAAGGAGAGATAATGAAGTTGCACATTCCCAACTCTGGCAACTGTTGGAATCTACAAAAACGGATTGATGTATCGCACCCCCATTCATTTTAGGTCAATTTTGTTTGTGAAGTGCTGATAAAGCTCCCTATCCTAGATTCTGTGTGCTGACTATTAAATGCAGGAGAAAAAACGCCAAGAAGCACGCAGAGGGTTGAAGCTGCATCACATCAGATGGTGTAATACAATCCTGCTGAAGACAAGTTGAGACAAAATAGCCCTAAGCTACAGTACCCAATCATTACAGTAAAATCTAAGTCAACATTGAATGCTATTAACTTTCATATCTATGTTATAGAAGAAACATCCTGATGGGAAGATGACACATGGTTTTAGCTATTATTGCCATCTTATTTCTCAAAATTGGATGAAAGCTTTAAAGGTTGAACCTCTCTTTGAATAATTTCCATGTTTTGTTACCATACTTGGCCTGCTAAAAGTACACCAATGGGGCCTTTCTTAACACCTGAACTCTATGCATAATTAACACATACTAGAAACCACTGAATCATAGAATCGGTGAGGTTGGAAGGGACCTTTAAGATCATCAAGTCCACCCATTAACCTACCCAGACAAAAACCCCTTCTAAACCATGTCCCTCAGCACCTCATCTACCCTTTTCTTAAACACCTCCAGGGATGGTGAATCCACCACCTCCCTGGGCAGCCTATTCCAATGTTTAATAACCCTTTCAGTGAAAAAATGTTTCCTGTTATCCAATCTAAACCTGCCCTGACATAGCTTGAACCCGTTTCCTCTTGTCCTATCCCTTGTCACCAAGGAGAAGAGGTCAGCCCCCATCTCTCTAAAACCTCCTTTCAGGTAGTTGTAGAGGGTGATGCATTTAGATGGTACAATAAACACAACAAATATGCACGTTCACATTGGTTATACAGTAATTCATCTCCTTGGTTGCCATTGATTTGCCTGCGTTTGCCAGACCCTCTAAAACTCAGGTAGCAGGTTTTGACATTGGCACTCAACAGCCCTGTGGTCGCTGCATCCTGAGGCTGGGTCGGCAGCCAACAGCTCTCCCTCGGAGCAAGCACATCCATCGTGTGTAACAACATCAGGCTTTGCTCTGAGTAGGCATATCTAGGCAATTGCAGGGAGGCCTGTGCAGCCCTCTGTTCATCCCTACCTTATAATGAATTTCATTTTAATCTAGGACTCCTGCTGTCAGAAAGAGGTAGCTCACCAAAAGTACTAACCGAACCATCTAAACGTCCTAAATAACCAAAGCAACCAAAAGAAGCATCAGACAAAAGCACAATATGCAGGAAGTTCTTTAACCCCACTGGCTTTCTCTGCCACCAGGCTCCTAGCACATTCACTTTTGGACTTGGAAAAAGGGAAAGAAAATTCACATCCCTCTTTTCAAAACATTCAAATCAAAACCACCAATAACATGAAGAGTGGCGAGAAGAGGAGAACTGCCGCTGACTGGTATCATAGGCTATAAAGCAATCATTCCTGCATTAAAAAATTAAACCGGATCAAACCAACATTGTCTCAAATTGGTTTAATAACCAACTTAAAAATTGCCTCATGACATTGACTTATACTTCCGAGTCCGAGGGTGATACCATGCACACTTCAATTTATACCTATCAACAAACACTAATGATTTAGACAACACGCTCACATGTAAGACTTTAATTCTATCCCTTCTAAAATAAGCAGAATAATTTTCATTTATAAGGCTATAGGTGGGTTATCTTAAAATTTATTAATTCATACACGTGTGAAGTGCATTGCAGAAATAAAAAGAAAAAAGTACTATTAAAAAAACATTTACCTGCATTTCTCACGGGACTTGCAATGGATCACAGATGGATGATTTTGGACTTATTTTGAATTACACACATTGAATTTATAATATATGGAAATCTTAATATTTGCTCTCTGTGGAACTGCTTGGCTGATCAGCAATCCAATAGTCATTTCCTTGCCCTAGAACAAAACCTAAGGCATTTATTTAGTTTTTATTTGTTCTTTATTTAGGCAGACTTGCTGACTACAGTGGGAGTTTAGCAGAGCAAGAACTGGAAATAAAAATTAAATGAAGACATTAACATCTGTTCACCTGGAAAGAGTATCTGGATTTTTCTTGGTTTACTTTATAGACCTGCTGCTGAATAAAACAGGCAATAGCACAGTTATTCACGGAATATTGTAAAATTGATAGTTTTATACAATCCTGTAGAGAGATTAAGGATAGAGAGGGTACCCGTTTTTTTTTCTGAACTATACATTGAAAATCCGTCATCAGACAGAAGCAGTCTAGCAGAGCTTCAGCCGTGTCAAAGGGGACTACACCAACACCCCTGGCATACTCAAACACCTCTCTGTTATACTGCAGGGACAAACTCAGGTAAATAGAAACTATAAAATTAACCTCATTATCCATTGCTGAGTTTCCTGCTGAAACCATGCCATGACAGTACCTTAAAAGCATCCTTTGTTTTGTGCGGACCGAGTGCACTTCTTATGCCCTCATTCCTCCTGTCTTCCTGTAATGCTAAAAATTACAGGTTTTGGCTCTTCGTCTCTTGTTCCACAGGTTTCCCTTTTGTTTTGGGTTCTCAGGAGAACACTTTGGATTTTGCAGGGACATATGGTACAGATGTTCCTTGGATCCTTCTAGGCTGTATTTACATCAGTTGTCTGTTATGCTGTATGAGTAGACTAAAAGGCTTCTTGTCCTTATTAATCTGTGTCCTTTAGGAAAAAACATTAGCTTTAAATGCTCCAAGCTTGTTGGTTTCTACTCTGCACATTCCAGTTTCTTTCTTCTCACTGGAACGGATTGTTTCAGGAAAAGGGCAATATAAGCAAAGCATAAAATGTAACGTAGATGTCCTTTATGACACACTTCTCCAAAAAAGATCAAAACAAAACTTCATGAATTCAAACCTTCCCCCTCCCTTCACTCTACACCAGAAGATATCACAATGTCAACTCCCTGAGATCTTTAGTACATGCTTGTACTCTTGCCTGATGAGCACCGACGCTGCTCATGCAAACTGAGTACACACAGCAAGTTAACAGAAGGTTTCCAAATCTGAGCTATCTGCCGGATTTTGAAACAAAAATTCACCACAAACCAGGGATATTGTACCTTAAAGTCCTGGAGGCAGTGAAAGACCAGTTTGTTCATGGGAAGGTCTGAGTTATTTCTGTATCTGCTTTTGTTTCTTTAATCGACCAGTTATTTCCATTATCTTAAAAGCATCAAGCATCTATGCAACACAGCAATGCTTCTTTGCAACACCGAATTTCTGTGTTTCTTTTCTCCTCAACTCCCATTTTGCTTTCTTGTGCAAGAATGTTTCTTCAACCATAAGAAAAAAACACCATAAAAGGAAAGCTTACTGGCTAATTTCAGTCAGCTTCTTTGTAAAGTATTTATATTTTATATCCTGCTCCTTCCCCTGATTCTGTCCAGCAAGCCGCAGATGACCAATTACTCATTTTCTCAACCATTAATTCTAGATCAGGCCTTAAATCTCTTTGAGAGATCACTAAGCCCTTGAAATTTCAAAGTTTGACAGCCTGAGCTTCCCATGTCAAATGGTTATGAGCACACTTCTGCGTCTCCATGGATTTTACAGCACCACTGCTGTGCATTCTTAATCTGAAACCGCTTTCTGCCTGAGGCTGGAACGCAAACCTCCCTCCCAAACAGATGCAGAGCCTGGTAGCGATCTAACTTACATTAAATGCCATCGAAGGTATATTATGTTTGTACGTCTCTGGAAATTAGCTGATAGATAAGGAAAAAAAAAAAAAAAAGTAGTACCACTTGGTCTGTTTGGTTTAGCCAGAAAATTAGCCAATAAACAGGGATAAAACCCAGCAGAATATCCCAACTGCTAATTGCTTGGGCTGTTAACAGACTCCAGTCTTGTATGACAGTAACCACCCAATACAGACTACGAATAATCCAAACAAAAAAATACAATCTGTCATGGATCTAGGAGAATATTTTATGCATTTCAGAGCTGGAAAGATTGATTATCATTGAAGCAAGACACTAATGAATTGGAATTAAACTAAATGGGAGTACATTTATGGATATAGGGAGAGAATTATGGTACAACTGTGAAAATGTTTGATGTGCAGAAATTCCTGTAAATATGCCTAGCTATCTCTTCAAACTCCACATTAATTATTTGCCAGTGTGAGCAAACACTTTGCCTGGGAGACTGAAGATGAGCCCAAACGTGTAGCAGTGGCTGGGGGAGACAACAGTGAAGCTGTTACAGGTATTCTTTACTCCGCATGTTTCAGGGCTGGTCTGTTTGCTGTAGTTCATTATCTTTCCTTTACCACTAGCAAGAGTAATTTTTAAAAGATATCACAAATTTAATTTCCATTAGCCAGTTCTACAGACAGAGCTCCTCCTGACTGTATATAGTCACTCCACACAGGTAAGGAGTATCTGATACTAGATAAGGAAAAAAAAGAAGTCAAAGGGAAAGAAGTGAAAGGGAACTCAAAGGCCTGCCATCCATCTCTATATGCCTTTTATTGGATTGAATTAACCCTGATATAATTTCTCAGCTACTTGTTAGGCCTATCTGAAAGACAGTCAATAAAAAAAAAAAAATGTTTGGTTTTACGTGTTGGGGCTTTTTTTGTTCAGTTTTACTTTGGTTGGTGGTTGTTGTTGTTTAAACAGATCCTTTCAGGTAATCAAATCCCTGACTCGGGGATACTCAGGGCTGGCAGAGGTTTTAGTGACTTGCCTAAAGACAATTGCAATTACCTTCCTTTCCCAAGGCCAGGTGAAACCCTGCCACTTCAGCACTACAGCAGGCTGTTCTTGCTCCCTTTCTCTAAACTTTAAGAATATCATCTAGCCAAGTTGCCTCTTCTGACTTCATGCATTTGCCTGCTTCTCTCTAGATCTAGAAAAGTGCTTTTGTGCTTGTTGAACTGCATCCCTTATCACTTGAATTTGTCAAGTTCACGCTAATTCCTTCCTCAATAGTATTTGCAGCTCTTCTCATCTTCCCATCACATGCCACCATGTAAGGAGAAGAGTACTGTCCAATAAATGCCAGCAATGCTATTTCAGCTCATTGTGGCATGCTCCTTACAACTTCTGCCTTTAATTAGACAACAAGGGTTCATAGGCAGTGCAATATAGCTAAGGTCTTGATCCTAGCATAAAACTCCAACTGGGATGTCAACAAATGCCTCTGTGATACTGAAGAGGAGACCAACTTCTGTATCACACTAGATTTATGAAGTACTAGAGCATAGGGTGAGGGTATTAGTCAGATAATAAAAATGGGATTATTTAAACTACTTCTCAGTTTCTTGGACTTCAGTCTGTCTGCTTGTGCTTTAGGAAGGATTCAGTTTTCACCTGACCCCTTTCTTCTGATTCCATTTCTTTCATTTGCTTGGCAGAGGAGCCAAATTGAAATTTGAAGTTGCAGGGTGAATTCAAGCTCTCCCCACTTCAACGCTCAAGGCCTTTAAACAATGTCCATTTCATGAGCTCTACTTGAGACACTCCAGCTACATGATAAAATAACGTTATATTATGTACATATAAGGGAGCATGAAGCACGGGTAAGAAGCTGCTAGTTGGAGCAGCGCACTCGGGTACGATGCCCTCACTTTAAAATTAACATTTGTTATAGGAAACCTTTGAAAACCATTGTCTCACACTTAGAACAGCAACAAGAGTCCATCACACCCCCAGGTCTAGTTTTCCCACACTCTATCTCCGATGGAAATGTGCACTACTAGTCTTGTTTTGCTTCCTTCAGCTCTTTAATTTCTGTTATAAAATCCAATTGCAATAAACTCATTGAGTTGTTTCTGTAATCGGAGGGCCAGTCCCCCATCTTTTTGTGATGCGTTCTTCCACTTCTCTGTAACCTTACTAAACTCTGAAAGCGAGAATCCATGCAATGACTGGACTCTAAGGGTTTATCAGTACTTCCCTCCTGCAAATCCCTGCCCTTTTGGCAGTATATATAAAAATATAACAAGTACAAAGCCAGATTGGAACAGAGAGTTTAGCTCAGAGTATAGGAAGACAGTAACTGGTATTTTATTATGTATGGGACAGTATACTTTATACTTTCACTCACTTGGATTGTACCTTGGAGTTCAGGCGTATGCAAGAGTATTTACTATTTATCTTAATGACCCTAGAAAATTTGAACTTCCCAGTACCTATTCAAGGCGCTACAGAATGAGCTGCTCAGATTACAGGGTTTACTATTTATTCTAAATAGTATTCAAGTATTTATGCAGTCTTTTACTTCAGGTTTTATAAACTATTTAGCAAAATAATATCATATATAAGAATTTAAGTATTGCTATTGTTATTAAAAATAGAATGCATTTTATTGGTTTGATTTTTGCCAGAAAAGCAATTGTGATACATTACCATTCCTGGCACGGTTACTGGAATTGCAAATGGAATTTATGCCATACAGAGTTACTTGCTTTCTGCATTAGGCAGAGACATTTGCAGCACCAAATGACTTTTGACATTTAATTTTAAGCCCAAGATACCTTAAAGTTAACTATCCAGGAGTAACAATGGTAGAGCACCAGAGCATTCCATTTCTAAAAGTGGATTTTTCTGGTTGTTTTAAGTAAATGAAAATACATCTTATGGTCAATACCTCATGCTTAGAAATGGTCTTTTCTTCAGCAAACTATTCAGTCTGTTCAAGGACTGACTTTGGGTTGAACCCTCTGTGCATTCCATTTTGCATTGGGTTTGGTTGTTTTGTTTTGGTTTTTTTTAACAGAGAACTAAAATATTAAGATTTAGATACACGTTCCAGTTACCTTAGTATTTTTTTTTAGCAGTGGACAAGGTTTTCCAAGCAAAAGTTCTCACAAAGTCTGTCTCAAGCTAAAACAATCTGTGAATTTGTACAGAAACAGATTTGTTTCAGTGAAACTAATAAGGAAAATATCATGCTCAAGTCATATTTCGTGCCTTAGCCCACCATTATACTGGGGGTACATTGTCCAAAATGTTTGCTGCTTTCATTTAAAGGTATATAAGTGTCGAATAGGCAAAATTATTTAATTCCTTTAAATGCAGATATCCCATACGAATTTGTATTTTATCCTGGTCTGAACCCTATAATATTTGTTGTACCTTAAATAAACAATTGTCTACTTTCAAAGCAAGGTACTGCCCAAGGTATTAAGAGCGTCGGAAAACAGTGCCAATTATTTGAAGGCAGCAGTAATATGTGTGCAGGGATATGGCATTATGTATGCACAGTGCTGTAGCAGCTCTTAAAGAATTAATTTTACTTAAGTTTTAAAACTTCCTTAAAGACACATTAGGCAACAAATTAGTGTCTCACAAGAAAGTGTCATCATTTGAGCTACATTAGTACTGAGATCAGTTGTGTGCACAAGAAAAAGTTTCTTTGCCTAGGAGAGGCCAAATTAAAAAGCTGAGCACTTAGAATAAGAGGGATGTAAATTAACTATATAACATTGACACGCAAGGTTCTTCATCAGTAAGAACAATACTTACTGTTTTAAAAGAAATGTTAATAACCATCCCCTTTGACTATTTCTTCCATCAGTGTTTACCAAAGCCATAGAACAGATCAGATGAATTTTGTGTTTTAGCAGCATAAGCACAATCAATTACAAGATGATATCTGTTTGCTCTATCTCACAAATGAGCAGTTCTCAGTGACACTTATAATGCACGGTTATTTCACATGAAATTTGCTCCTCAAGCAAATTACCCAGCTTAGAATTTCACTGAGGCTGTGCAAGAAAGTCAATAAAACAATTTGCATAGGGCTGAAAGTAGAAACTTGGGTTATCTCTTATGTGAGCCATAATCCATTTCTGACCCAGTCTGTGTTTTGCACAATAAATAATCCTTTTCTGACCCATTTCTGTATTGCTTTCTCAGTCAACAGTTATTGCTTTAATTAGCCATTGCTTTTTAGAGTTTCAGTTTGTTTTCTTGTTTGCTCTTTATAATAATCAGAGATGGCTACAGTCTAACTAACCAAACCACCGAAGCAGAGGCAAAAGGAAGCAACTATGTGTGTTTATTCTAACCTCTTCAGAGACCTGGATTACTTGGATTAAAAAGAACAGCTATTCAAATACAGGCTTTTCCTCACTCAGACACATCTAATAATCTGACTATAAATCCTAGAGCATTAAACAGAAAGCCAGAACAACTCTCTACTAACAAGGAATGTGTTTCAACCACATAAAACCCTTTCCTGTATGGAAAACAAATAATTTTATCAGTTTAGAGCAAGATTTAAAGTGTGAATAACAAATTAACACATGTCAAATAGGTCAAATTTTAAATACACTTCATCTATACAACAAAAATTCTCCCTGCAAATTAAATTCTGAGACAAATGAAAGATAATAAATAAAGTGTCAGCTAGAATGAGATATGTCAAAACTGCAGTAAAATAATTTAAAAGCTATCTGTAAAAATGGTGTATCTGTATGTCCAAGTACTCATAGTTATATTAAAAAAAGTACTTTGTTTCTTATTAGGAGTAGCTAACTAAGTTCAAAAGTCTTAAGTTCAGTAGAAACTAAAGCAGTATAAACAGCTCCTACATGGGCACATTACAATTATCTACCCACTTCATGGCCTACTAACTAGAGTTAATAGAAAGAGAGAGCTGTCTTTATAAAAAATTCATCCTCCAAGCTCAAGTCTAATTCACATAATGTATTTATTTATTTTAAAAGTGGGTATGGTACCCTAATAACTACCAGTGACAGCAGCATTTAACTCCCATTGTGTCCCATTCAGCCTTGGGGGTAGGTCCCCAGTCTGAGAAGCACATTCACCCAGGGCCCCTACTTTTTGGTCAACCTAACAAAATAACATAGTCTGGGTGGAGAACCCACAATCCATTCAAATTGGCAGCGAATGGGGAAAAAGGCAGAAAGTCAACAGTCTCTCATCAAATACCTTGAAGATTTTTTTCACAGGTACGTGTCTATTTTAAGTATAGCATCAAAACGTCAAAGCAAAGGATGTTTGGTTTCTTGATAAATCCGTATTTTTTACTGGAAGGATTTCTCAGCTAAACAGCTAAAACTGTATTTGCCTTCGTAAACCAGCTCTGATGAACATTTATTATTACTATTAGTATTTGTACTATTTCTCTCCTTAGTACAGTTACCAGCGTAAAAACAGGCTCTGGGTTACATCCATGCCTCAGCCTCCTACATACAGCCTAACTACAACTTTCAGGGCCTAATTCCAAAATCTGGATCCATAAATGCAGTGTAATATGAAATTAGAAAGGATGAATCAAGCTAAGTTTTCACTGATTGTGACAGGTTCTTTGTCATAACCCCTGTTTGAACAAAAAGAAAATGGAAAGTCATAGAGTCACAGAACAACCCGAGTTGGAAGGGACCCATGAGAAATAAAATAAAACTGATAATCTTCTTTTTCACAGTGACATATTCCTAAGTGATGCTTAAGTGCTTTTATTGCTGTACCCTTCCAAGGCTGAGTAAAATTCAAGTTGCATACACAACTGGCCAAAAATACTGTTTCACTCAAACACACTTCAGCTTTTTGTATTTAAAAACTCTAAAGTCAAAGTCTGCAGGTTTCTAGAGATTTATGTTGCTTTCTCTGGGGTTCAAGTGTGTTTTGTTTACATATATATATGTATTAACATAGTTAAAAGCAGAAGATAAATATTCAGTACCTTCATTTCATACTAAACAATTTCATTTCTAACTGTATTTCTCGAAATAATCATCAAGCCAGATTTAACTTTAGCAAAACATGTTTGAAACTCAAGAATGGGAGCAGTTTTAGGCACAAATTTGAAGTGGGAAAAACTAAGTCTAATAATGCGGTTCAGTTGAAATTGAATTTCATGTTATGCACAGAAATTCTGGCAAAGCAGCTTTGTGTCTGTTCAATATTTCACACCACAGTTTCCCAATTTCTCCTTTCTGAAAAATCCCATTCTCATAATACCAATGGCAATTTCAAAGTTAGAGTAAATGCCAGGACAGTAACTGTGACACTTGTTTTCAGGATCAAATTATCTATTTCCATAGCTTTTGAAATTTCCAATTATTCTTAGATGTTTTCTTACATATGAAATACCACATTTCTGTATTACAACTGATGAAAGGCTGAGAAGCATAAGTTTATTTCCTGCCCAATGCATTTTATAACTGGTTCAGAACTACTCAGGCATAGAAAGATCTTTAATTAGGGTTTGGAAGAAAAAACAGCTAGATGAGCTGAAGAAATGACTTCTTGTTGGGGGCAGGGAGTAAGAAGAGCTGCCTCTATACACATTATGAAGACTGTAGGGAGAGAATTTAGATAAGGGCAATTCCACCGTTGAAATAAAAGTAGTTTAGGGGTTACTATTTATTGTAGATACAAATCAAATAGTGAGAAGTACCAATAATGCTATCAGAAGCCAGTAGAATTAGAAATATAGATGTTGAAGTATGGTAACAAATAGTAGTATATTCAAGCATTACAAAAATAAATATATATACATCAGTGTTCCATTCAAATTAATGGTTATAAGACCCAGAGAACTTATCCAGCCAGGGCAATGTCCTGTTACAGATATAAGAAAACAAGCAAAAAATTACACAAGACAGCTAACTGATCACGCAGAACTGTGCCTTGAGTATTAAGCATCTACAAAATAAACCTCACGCATTATGGAAAATATCAATACACCCTATGACTATAGTATTTATTGTTGCATAGGTGAAAAAAAATAGTAACAATAAGAAAGCTTAGAAATACTATTTTCTTCCTTTTCAGTCCATTTAGAAGAACTAGAAATTACTAATGCACTGAGGTATAATTTTTACTGGATATAAATATATTTCCCTTTCCAAAATTTTTATGCATTTAGCATTAAACAACTAGGGACCTAACGACACTTCTACAAGCATCCAAAATCCTAACAAGGAACTAACCTGAGATATTTATATCAACTATACCTGATATATAGTTCAAACAGTTCACACACTTCTCATACATATGCAGTGAAATGACAAGAGTCAAGAGCTGCAAGATACAACGTGGAAAACTCCCTTTGGGCACAAGGGAAAAAAAAAAAACCGACACCTTCACTGGAGTGGTCCAAAAGACTAGAACAGGTTGCCCAGAGGAGATGAGGATATCCCGACCTTTGAAATTTTTGAAGCTCAACTGGGCAAGGCTCTGTGCAACCTGATCTAATTTCAAAGTTGCTCTGTCTTGAGCAGGAGGTTGGACTAAAAAGTTGCTTCTAACGGCAAACTTTCTCCCATTCTAACGTAAGCTTGGTAGTCATGGAAAAAAATGCAAATAGCCACATATAGCACATTCCTGCAGGTTGTTACCAGGCAGCTCTGGAGAAAGGAAGCACTGACTTTTCAAAGGTAAGAGGGGAAAAAAATTAAAAATCTCTTTTTCTCCAGCTTATCTGACTTAATTTGCCCCCAGGAACTTCACTGTCTGGCATGAGGCATCCATCTTTTGCTTGACTTTGTTTATAGAAACTGCTGCACTAGAGCATCTTTTTTCACCTTTTTCCATCCCATGACCCACACATTCCTTACACGGAGCAGTTTCAGACTAGATTTTGCTGGGGAGGGAAGGGACAATTGCTGGAGAAGAGAGGGACATGTAGCAGAGTTAGACAACTCCACAGCAGGTCGGGGATGGGGCCGCTGTCACAAGGTGGGACATGTCACAGTGTCACACGCATTTGCAATCACAGTGGTAAGGTGGCACCCCGGTGCCGCTGCGGCATTAACCCATCGCGACGTCTGAACGTCACACGGCGTGATTCAGATTTCTCTAATTACTCGTGCCTGTCATTTGCTACCTCGCAGACCTTTAAGCCATCTGCAAATTTCACCAGTAAAGGATTTTACATCAATGTCTGGATCAATGATAAAAATATAAAGTAGCCCCGGCCCCCAGGAGACTATCGCAAAAATGGCGTTTCTCATTGATCTCTCCCCATTAGCAACTTCATTTTGATACCTGTCAGTGAGCCAGTTTCTAATCCATCTGCTCTGTTGCCTGTTAATGCTACATAATGCAGTGTTTTTAAATTGAAATGTTATGTGATACTAAATTAAATGCCTCAGAGAAATCAAAGCATCTAATATTGACACAGCTGTCTTTATCAACCAGACCTCTAACTCTACTGAAAGCAAAACAAAAGCAGATTTGTCTGAGAAGAGGTTCCATACTGACAAGCCTAATTATGTTTTTAGTTTCTAATTCTTACTTAACAGAGTCACAGAGTAGCCATTCATCGGGTGAGCATCTGGCTAATGCTTTACAGTTCCACCTACTCATTCTTTTTAACCAGCAAAACTATCTTGCCAGCCCCTTACAGCTTTTGTCAGCTTTCCAAGGAGCACAGATTAATACCAGGGCAAGACTGTGTTCCTCAACTCCTTACCGTCCCACATGATATATTCCTGACATTCATAACGTGCTTTGCCAAGTGGGCTGTCCTCCTCCTGGGCCTTGCGGCACACGGTCGCAGCTATGTAAAAGGTCATGTTTAATAGGGAAAGGGAGGTTACCCACAGGACTAAACAAAAACAGTCACTTGCTATAACTTCTAAGACCAATTCACATAAAACTGAGTAGATCTGACTCTACCCAGGAACCAGTTTCAAAGCAACGGACTGATTTCTCCTCGTGACTTTTCCTCTGGGCTGCAGTAACAGCTCAAGTATGGAAAACTCTTCCCTGCAATCTCTGAAAGGATCCTTTCACATTCCCAACATACATGCTTTGGCTCTGCTGCCAAAATTGGTGCCAGACTTGATGTGTGGGTCTCTGAGGAGTGTTGGGGTTAGGGGTGTTTTTTTCTCCATTTTGTTCCAAGAGAACTAAGGTGTTCATTCCAACTTTTCTAAGAGAACGTCAAAATTTTTAAAGCCCTGTACAAATGAAAATTGCTATTCTCCTGACACTTCCTAGAATCGTTTCCAGCTTCTTTCTCGCATAGTTCCCTGCTAATGTTTTAAAAACATTAAAGCTCTGCTCCCAGCTCGTAAGTTGTTTTGAAATTCAAATCCTGTGACTTTTGAAGTAGAATTGTTGCACAGCTGTCAGGAAATATAGGGAGGCAGAGTTATTTTTCCCCCCAAGTCACACAATGGCTTAGTATCTTATCAAGAATAAATATTTATTTATAGGTCAGATCATGAACAATTTATTCTCTTTCATACAGTTACAGACATGCAAATAGTCATGTTTAATAGAAAGGATGTTTAACCTGAAGAAGGACTACGTAAAAATGGAGTAAGTGCTTCAAAATCTGATCAACAATAACAATGTTCATATCATGCAGCTTCAGAGAGACCCATGCAGTATTCACGATTAAAGTTGCTATTAGACTAAAAATATCCTGATGCTTTCTTTGGATCTTTTATGCATTTAAGATACAGAAAAAGAGGAACTCGAGAAGAGGAAGACAGAATTTAGACATTTATGCAAAAGGAAGAATTAGATTTCAGTGTTTGCGTTGCCTCAGGTACACTTCAGGGAAATGCATGATATAAATATGGATGTATTTGTGCAAATAGGCATAAACCCATGCATCACTTTACGCTACGGCTTTCATTTAAAAACGTGGAGAAGCAAGACAAACACCTCTTCACCATTCCTTTTTCTGCGACACCACATATGAGATTTGTTTCTAAAAGTTATTTGACGCTCAAGAAACTGCAGTGTCCTAATTTAACCGTGCCGTTGGGAGCCATCAAAAGCCTAGTTTTGTCAGCCAGCTTGGCAGCTTTACACCCTGCCTCTTTGTGGCAAGAAGTTCAGGTCTCCACTGACTGTCTGTGACAGCTCTCAGCACTGCAGCTCCAAACACCTGTTTCCAGAGTCCATCACGGCAAGAAACAAGGGCTGAGGTGAGGACTCTCTCCAAACATCAAAAAAAGGATATTCTGGAGTTTGCAATGAAACTGCTTTATATAGAGCTGGAGCCACACTAAGCAGGACAGAACCACGTACAGTCAGGTGGATGTTTCCATTGTACAAACCAACTGCAGTCAATCAGCCAAAGGAAATTTCCAACGGAGGAGGGGTCAGGTGGTGCGTGTCCGTATGCCATGGCACTGCTCCAGCAAGGCTTTACAGTTTCTTTTCCCCCCATCAGGAAGTTAAGCACCAAACTAGGTTCTGAAATCAGCCTAACCCATCATACCCCTTCCTTTACTGCACACATAACATGGACATAAACACTGGGGACATCTGTTTAGGACAGTGGAAGATTTAAGTCTAAACTTCATCTGCTTTTTCAAGTGAGTCAAAGAGTAAGATAAGTCAGGTAAGTATTAGAGAACCGGTTTACAAATAACTAAATCATCTTTCTTGTATATGAAATACGTTTGTACTTACAAATTTCAGGTTTTGAGAAACTAGTTCGGTGTCCACCCTATATAGGCTCAGGCTTAGAAATGACTATATACACCTGGATGGGAATTTCTTTCTTCTTTTTTAATCTTGCAAAATATTATAACATTTCAACCATTCTATTTTGTCCCCAAAAAGAAGGGATTAACTTAAAAATTTTCTCTTCCTCCATTGATAAAGATCCAGCACAGAAGTGAATGTGCCTCTTTAACAGTCACCTCTAAACATGAGATAGTGAAATCTACACACCCAGCATCCCAGTTTTGAGTCAAAGATCAGACTTTTGCTTGTTCTAAATGCCTACACGTTCACTTAAATTTTCCTCTTTGCATGTGTTGTTTTGATGCAAAATTCAATCTTTGAACTGAGTAACCTCTCTTCCTGAAAGTTTAATTGAACTTTAACTGGCACCTGCTGGGAGAGTAGTAGGTTCTGATTGCAGCTTCACCTAAAAGCTCTGCTGAGCACCTCCTACAGGAGTCAGTACCTTACAGCAACTGTCAAGCAACTTGTAGTATCAATATGTTATAAAACTAAACATGACGCCATAAACCAATTTTCCACCTGTTCAACAAATCCACTGTTATCCTCTGCCATGGATATAACATCATCCTGAAGTTCAAACCATCCATGGCCTTGCCAGACATTCCCCATGCCCCTTTTTCACCACGCTGCAAGATCAAATCATGAAACGTAGAGGAACCACACGAAGTAAGCAAATATTTTTCTTTTGATACTTACATCTCCTCAGTTTCTTCTGCTTATTCAATTAAGAAAAGCAATATGAATTAAGAATTTTTAAAAAATTCTCTTTCTCTTTACCTCTAGATTGAAAAGGGTTTATATATACTGGTCATTTCTCAAAATCTTAATAATTTTTATACCTGAAATTGAAATATTGGGTCTTGAATGTTTGAAAGCCAGTCTAAAATATATTAGCTTTGGAATTAATACTATCAGACTTTTAAAATAATCTTCCATTATGTTCACATCACATTCGACAGAAGAAAAGGAAAAAAACATTTCTAGAAATTTTTATGACTTTGATGTGTGCACAAAGCTCAAGAAAAGCAAGTCAGGAAGTTTCTGAAAACTACTGCAGTGCCCAACACATCCGAACAATTCTGAAGCCAGAATTTCAATGTGTTAGTTATACATAATTTTCATAAACATTTTCACTAAGAGTAAAATCCAACTTTACTGGTGGGAACATAAAGGTAAAGAAAAAACCCAACTCTTTCAACCTGCTTTTACCCCTGAAAATGTTAGCGCTTTGGCACAGAGTCATTTTGAGGCTAATTAAAGTTACTCAGTGTTTCCTGAAGGTAGCATTTAATAGCACACTCCTCTGTGGTATCTGTTCTCTTCTGAAACAAACAGTAACTAGAAAAACAGTTCCACTAGGGATAGAAAGAGTCACCAGAAACGAAGCAGTACATTTTGTATGTGAATTTAGGTTATACAAGTCAGTTTTTCCTTGGTATCATGACACATGTTTTTTGGAGTTATGCTATGAATAAATTTTATTTTTTCAGCACATGTACAGCAGAGACTAAACTTTCTTTTTACTTTGCAAACAAACCAAATTACCCACTTTCTCTGTATAAACGGGCTTTCAATCACATCTTAAAACTTGTTATTCTGTCATAAGAGGCAGGATAGCATTTGAAATATTGCAGTTGTATACACTCTAGTGCGTTTCCTTACGAGGTTATAGAGCTCTGGCTTCTGAATATGTCATCACGCATCAGGGCATGGTTTTTAACAAGTCTTTCCCAACTATTAAGTCCAGTCCCCTGCCACAACCATGTAGTTCAAAAGCACAAAATCCACCAGGGCTCTGCAATTGGTCTAGTTCATGAACTTGATCATGTCCCTCCCAGATTCCACAACTGGATCCACATGTCCACTCGTATCTGAGTCAGTAGAGCAGCATATGGAAAAAGTTTTGGCTGTAAATCCAGACCCAGATGGAATAGAATGGGAATGTCATTACTTTCTACTATCTACTGATGGTTTGGGATTCAGCTCTCAGGCTGCCATGTTCATCTGTAGGGCTTCACAAAGGTTTCCCACGCTCTCCAAGGCAGGACAGGGTGAGGGAATCCACAAGGAACAGGGGGCATTCTGATTTCAAGCAGGTGTGCTTGCACTCAGACAGTCTAAAAGCTAGTATACTAATTTAGTAGGTTACAGAAATAAATCCTTTACAAACTCATTCCCCACTATACATTCTTTTACTTGGAATTCAGCAAAGATGGATCCTATTTAGGAGCTCACATACCCGAACAAGTTCTACAAAAAACAAAGTCACTAGTCCAAATGAAATTCTCATCAGCTTCACGCTGGAATTCAGGCATTCCCTCAAAGCGTTTACATTAGTGGAGAATTCTGCATTTCCAGATCCCAGCATTGTTCCAAGATACTGTTCTTAGAAATTAATCTGAATGGGAAAAATGTAAAGTCTTAAGACTTTCTGTAATGATAAAATGGTCCCTCTACCCTCTTCTCCCCTGGCCTTATTTAAATACACAAGTGATTTTTTTTTCCCCCCTAATTTTAGCTGATTAAGAGCATTTTACTTTTCTCTAAGTCTAATGTGGAAAAGTGAGGCAAGTCCTATTACAATCTATGAGGCTTTTAAAAGATTTCAATCTTAAAGCAAAAGAACCAATTTGATATTTCTAGGCTAAACCGAAAGTAATCTAATCATTCAGAAGTTATGACCCAGGAATTTTATTAAGCTCTCTAGACTTAGAGAGTTACTCAGTAACTTAGAATTTAGAAAGAATGCTGTATAAAATCATGATAGTTAACTATCTCTCTTCCAAAACCTCTAGGAATTCAGTTTTTCAAGAACTGGAATTTCCTTTCTTCAAATTAAGGTTTCTTCAATATATTATTTTAATCAGTGAAAAGCAAATATTACATTTAGTGTAATTTTTACTAGCATTCAAAAACAGACATTTCCAAATTGTACTTAATCAATACTAAATGCTGAGTAAGGAATTTGCTTTCAGACCTCCTCTACTGCCCATGGGGTTATAGAATCTGCTCTGTAGACACGTATACATGTCTATATAAAACTTTTTCTCCAAAGAATTCTTAACTAAGTCTGTATTCTAAACATATAGCATGTCAAATACAATAGATAAGAACAGCGGTACAGCTTTTCTCCAAATGTCAGAACCACTATAAGGAGATCAAGCATTCGTGCATGATGGTCAGAAAGTTTATTTTTAAATTCTGTAAAAAAAAAAAATTATGTATATTTGATATGACTGCTTTGTTTCTTTACCCAAAGAGAGCTTATTTCTTCTGAAGTCATTGCACATCAGTCCTACTTATGATCTATTAAGTTATGTCCTGCAGTTCTTTAATACTTCTACATACAGCCATGCAAAGCTGCATATATTTGGACATCGGACATTTATTTCAATCAGGGAGATTATGTACCTCAAAGGCATATTTCACAATGGAGTCAAGAAATAAAATATTCAGGTCCAAAGTGTTAGTGAAACTGGTGCCATCAGAACTAATTAAAAATGTTTAGATTGGTTGCAGGATGACCAGCAAGATATTACTATACTAACTGAAATAAGCATTTAGAGAACTGAAGATCTAAAGCAATGAGAATGTAAAATGTTTCTGGGTAAGTTTTTTCCTTCTTCCCTGCAATTCTGTGTTATCTTTTTACATCAACATGCCATTCATTCCTTTTACAATAACTGCCTTCCATTTATTTTTTTAAAAATTGTTTCTAATTAATTTATTGCTAGAGTGATGCAGTAGCATTGCTGCTTCCCATGACACAAGACGAGGTTAACTCAAGACCTAGGCGCACATACCTCTTCTGTCACATTCTAGCTTTTGTGGGAAATCTGGTTGTGCAAACTGAATCAAAAACTGCTGGTCACTCCAGCAGAATAACTCCGTGACCGAGAAAAGGCAGTGAGACAGGAATTTGTCATACATTTGATACAAATAAATATAAACACACAGCACATTTGCACCAAGAAATAGCAAGAATACAGCACGGCACTTCATAATGTTTACTGAAGTATTTTACAGAGGAGAAATCACTGATACAGCATTTGTTAACTCCAATTAGGTGTCAATAGATAAGACACGTCAGGGCAGAGGCATGTGTATTGGAATATTACACAATCCAGGCACAACCACAGCGTGATTACAACTCCCCGTGGACGTTTAAGCACTAACAGAAACTTTGCAGGTTCCTTCTTACTCTGGTTAATCCCCATTTCATAACTCGGCTTGCGAGGATCCCCTTAGCTGGCTATCTACTGACTTTGTTTACAAATTTCTTTAAACACAGTAGGCACAAAACCAAAGATTTTCTCAAGTTACCCCCAACACAAAACTTTTTTTAATTCATTACAGAGAAAAAGCATTATGCTCCTGAATAATGTTTTCAGCTTTTTCACTAAGCACACTTTTTGCCTGTGAAGATCTACTGGCTTTTTGTTCACTCCATTTGTTTCCCTTCATACCGATAATTTCAGTTAAGCTTTGGAAATCAGCAAGCTTGGAAAACTACAAACACTGAAGAGTTTGAAAGACCTTGGGGCACAGTAGCATTTATCAATGTTTCTCATCTGAATAGTCATTCTCCCTTCACAGAGCAATGTGGGGCAATAAAGCCCCTGTGGACCTGGTAGTAATTTATCCGATAAGGAATAAGTCCAGTTCTGGGCTCCCCAGTTCAAGAAGGACAGGGAACTGCTGGAGAGGGTACAGCATAGGGCTACAAAGATCATTAGGGGACTGGAACACCTCTCCTATGAAGAAAGGCTGAGGGAATTGTGTCTCTTTAGTCTAGAAAAAAGACGGATGAGGGGAGACCTTATCAACACAAGTACTTAAAGGGTGGGTGTCAGGAGGATGGGGTCAGGCTCTTTTCAGTGGTGCCCAGTGACAGGACAAGAGGTAACGGGCACAAACTTGAGCACAGGAAGATCCACCTGAACCTGAGGAGGAACTTCTTTCCCTTGAGGGTGGCAGAGCCCTGGCACAGGCTGCCCAGGGAGGTGGTGGAGTCTCCGTCTCTGGAGACATTCAAAACCCGCCTGGACGCGTTCCTGTGCCACCTGCTCCAAGGTGGCCCTGCTCTGGCAGGGGGTCGGACTAGATGATCTCCAGAGGTACCTTCCAACCCTGTGATTCTGTGATTCTGTCAACTAGGTGGCATTGCATTTTACATGCCACTGGAATTTGATCGTACTCACAGTGGATGCAGGGTTTAACACTGCCCTTTGTTTTCGTTACAGCATGCTGTATGTTTTAAAGGCATATTTTAAAAGACACTCTGTGGAACTCGGGCATATGTTGTGCAATCTTAGACTTTCCTACAAAGCCGTGATCTTATGGATACTGAAATTAATAGACATTTTCATATTTATTTCAAGTCACATTTGTATTCAGAAGGAGATGCTTAAGAATTTCCCGCATTTTTAATCTATGTTTCCCAGCAGACAATGCTCTTCTGTGGATTTTTCACAGAGAAATCAGAAGGAAAAATAAAAGGACTTTCAGCAGAGCAAGGTGATACCAACTTTTCAGGATTGACTGTATTTTTATCTATAACACTGCATAATATTTTCATTATTTCTGTAAAAACTTCTAATCTACAAATCCTACAGACACCATCTGAAACAGTTTGGAGTTTTTTCCGCCTATATTGAAGGTAGACAAGGCAGAAAACACAGAACATTTCCAAAGTTAATGAAAACTACTTCCCTCCTATCAGTTTTGTGGAAGTTAGCAAGAGGAAGAAGAGGCTGGGGTGGGTTTTCTTGTTTTTTGGAGCTTGTTTGGTTTTGTTTTTTCTTTCCCCTGACTAATTTGAGCTTTTACTCCAGGAAGACACATTAACTTCCAAATGTTTTCCTACAGTTTTCAAACAGTGGAGGGCCCAAGCTATTCTACAGGTCAGTAGGCAAAAACCAGACTTGGTTGTAGTTATGCAGTTGAAAAGGTAACAAATTCAATCAGCCGTCTATTAGGGATATAAAAGGCAAGAAGTTCAGTCAGGCAGCCACAGGATTAGCGCAGAGATAGGAGTGCATTTACACCTCTACAATAGTAGTTACGATTAAGAGTCAAAAGGGTAATTGCCAGCTCCTGCATTATGTGTCCTGAAGTCTTTTCCTTCCACCCCAGCTCTGATGGGTTAATTGGGATTTAGCTGGCTCTTCACATGGGCTAACAAACAATCTGCTTGTCATACAGCAGATAAAAAAAGGTTGTCATTTCCTCCCTAAATCAATACATAAATCTTTCTCAGATGAGAATGACTATAAAATAGAAGAAATGTTAAATCTGTGAATAGTTAGCAACAGTACGAATATGGCCTTGTGTTAACCACTTGCGACTCCTTCACAGTAAACAGGTTTATGCCATACATTTGCCCACTGAATTTCCCACCCACTTGAAAAAAAACTTAATCTCAGTTTACTTGAAAGTAAACTCAGTCTGCTAAGCCAAAGGTATGGAGTATTTGAATCACATTTATTACATTTTTAGAAGTAGATCACACATGCCACCTACTTGATCTTTTACCTATCAAATTTCCCAATTTGCATCTAATCTGTGCAACATTCGTAGAAATGCAGATGCATCCATGCATTCTCTTTATTGGCTGTCCAAACTCCAACTTAGTCGGCCTTAATTAAGAGTAAGCCAATACGTTTTCCAATAAGGCTAAAGCATTCTTTTTTGCTTAGCCCATAACTCTCAGGAATGGTTGTCTACCCTCACAGAAATAAAACAGAAGCCACATAATAATAATAATTCAGGCTCTTTTCAGTAGTGCCCAGTGATAGGACAAGGGGTAATGGGCACAAACTTGAGCATAGGAAGTTCCNTAATACATGCATGTAAAATAAATATATGAGCAAATGTAGAAGTTTCATGTGTGTAACAGTAAATTATCTTCACCAAAAAAATCCATGAGGAACTGAGTACAGAATACAAATATATTTTAAACATGGAATGCCTTTTATTGCCTTACATCAAAGAACAGAAAAGCTCTCCTAGGAACAAGGGTGTTTTGCTACAGACAAGAGAAAACAGGAATGTGTTTTATATGACTAATGACTTACATTTCATTTTGAAACACATGCACATTTTTATATAGCAAGTGCAACTACCCCTTTCTAAGAAAACGTACCCAAATAACAAAACCCATGTGGGTTAACAAAAAATATATCTGTATATAGGCATTTTTTTGAAGACTAAGAGGTACAGAAATTCTGAATCTTAAGTCACTATAACTGACGCTTCCTCGCTATCTGGGATGCTACAACTACATGCCTCTGTAGCAAAGCTAATTCCGAAGCTTCTCCTAAAGCATCTCAGTAAAGGATTTTCCCCAAAGACAAGGTGCTCCATAATTTACACATCTCCACCAAAGACTGACAAATTTCACAGCTCATTCAGTGCCAGTTTTATAAGGGTAGGATTATTAAATACCAAACTGAAATGCTTCTGAAAAATTACACTGGACCAAGCTTGTAATATTATTGTCACATAAGAGAGCAAGTAATAAATTCTGAAAGTGATTATAGCTTTTGTCCTAGCATCAGTGCCATTTATTTTTCCCCACAGAGCCCATGTGCAAGCATACACAAACTCAGCTTGAAGCTGCCATTGGACTTCTGATGGCAAGACGCTTCACTCCAACTTATGCTGTGAGGAACTCCGCAGACTGGCTTTAAACATGCCAGGTCCAACACATTAAACATACTTGTTTTACTGAAGGTTATTTTTCCCCCCCACTATGAATAAATATTAAAAGATAGGTTACAAAGAGCTGTGAAAATTAAGCCACATATGGTTGTTGGAGATACAGTGTTTAAATTGCTGTGTAGCTTGGATATTCTCTAGTGATAGCTGAAGGTTTTTTTGCCCGCTGAAATCCTTAAAATGGAATCTAAGCCCTTTAAACTGGTAGTGATTTTCAAATGCCCAACAAATTGCTTTTTTGATTAATGACTAATTGGAATACTCAGGGGTAAACTTCCCAAGCACTTTGTATTAAAAAAAAATTGTATTCTCCATACAGTTCTTCTGTAATGATGTAGTTTAGAAATTTACCCCCTAGCATTGAGGGATATTCAAAACTTGGCTCAGAACTGACATGGCGCCACTAACGACTTTGCTACCAATAACATTTCTTAGGAAAAGTAGAGGAGTTTTTTGTTTATTTGTGGGAAAAAAAACCTCAAACCACACCAAGTACTGAATTACTAAGGTTTACTTAATAATGGACTCAAAATAAGTACTTACTGAACAGATTTATTGATTCTCAAGATATTTATTCATCACTCTGCTCTTTAGCAGAAAAAGATCAGAAAACATTACAGGGTTGCTTAATAATGTTAGTACAGGAATATGCCTGGGGAATCTTCTTGTCTTTTCAGCATGCACGTTAACATTTGCTTGGGTCGTAGTAACAAAAAGCATCAGTCAAGCAAAACTTCCAGCGCCAAACACTTTTGCCCTAAATATTCACAGTGAGTGTGCCATGCTGGGCACTTGGACTGCCGTTTTGGCCCCCTACACTGTTTTAATTCACATATTTTTCTGTTTCAAATCACGGCCTTGGCTCCGAGTTTCCAAAATTGCTCCTGTGATGCAGATCCTCCTCCCGACTGTTACCCAGTTGCCCTCGCTGCCAGTTTTACAGATTCACCACTGTCAAAAAACCCCACACCTTTCTCACAGTTCAAATATCATCTACCCACTTCACAGTTTACTTCAGATGTTCCCAGTAATACTGGGGAAAAAGCATTGCCAAACCACGAAGCTCCCAGCATCACATCGTGTGACCTTAAACTTTCAACTAGAAATTTAACTGAAAGCTTCTGTCCATTTTTTCTGGCTTATTTGGAAACAAAGCACTTTTAAGAGCAAATCTTCATCCTGTTTGGGGTTATGTTATAGTTGAAACAAAGACTTTTCAAACTCTAAACCAGACACAAACTTTACTACCAGTGTCAAAGACTATGCCATTCACGTCATCTGTGATTTCCTTTGGGAATCTCTGAAATTCCTGATGAGGTTCCCCCAGCTGATCAGATGCAGTTGTCAAACGACAACAGAGAGAGAATTCTCCCTTCATAAAGTTTCTGGTTCTTATTTAGTGTGACAGCCCACTTTAGCCCTTCCATCAATCGCAGGGGCTGATTAAAATCCCTCAGTAGGTCTTCTCCTCTTCCCTAACAGTCTGCTTAGGGGAACACAGGTTGCAGGCTTGGCTGGCTCTCTGTGCAAGGGTGCCTATCTTGAAAGTGTTTTAATAACTGATACCTAACCCATGTTGCAAATCACCGGGATATGATACTAATAAACACAGTAGTAACTGGAAAGACTGATCTGTGGATTTCTTCAAACATTTCTCCACTGAAAAACAGAGCAGAAAAAGCACTTCTTCAAAAAGCCCAGAAAACTGCAAAGACCCAAAAACCAAGGAAAAGGAGAGGAACAACTCCAGCATGAACCTAGCTACACTTCCAGTAGCAGGAGAGAGACAGCAAACGAGCCCAGCTATTTTTCTCAGCAGCATTAAATATCAGCAAATTACAACCATTGAACACAGGGAGAGAACACAAGGCATATTCTGGTTTCCAACCTGCATTTCCACACCTCCTGCTCCTCGCTGCTATTCCTAGGCATGCAGTCTAAACCATACTTAAAAAGAGGGCAATACTGCCATGAGATTTGAAGTCTGTGAATATACAGAATGTCAATGACCTTGTAACAAGTAATAGTGGGTGCACTTGAAGACAAGAATTGATTTGTTTTTCCATCATAATCTAAAATAAAAGGCACCGTTTTTACACTGATTTCTGCCAAATGAAAATCTAAATTATTTAGGAAAATAATTTACTAGCAAAAATATGTTAACCAGAGGAATATAGGTTTGTCTGGGCCCTCTCAACACATCAAGTTTAGCATAAACATCCTGGTTAGCTTGGCAGGAATAGACAGTTCCTTCTTTTAAATTCTAAACCAGGTAGGGTTTTAAGTCCACACTGATTCTATGCTATCTGCTTGCCAATTTTGCTACAATATTCTTTAACACAAAATGTCACTTTAATACCAGTGTGGCATATTTTATTCTTCCATATATTTTCCATTCTGGTGTAACAGTATGGCATTCATTTTCCCTCCACTAAGTTTCCTGTATGCCTAGTATGGCAGTGTGTCTCATTCAGAGCTCAATATTGCAGCTTCTCCATCTTGCCAAGAACTATTTTCAGAAGCTTCTTAAACCCTAAACCAAAACAATTTCATAGCTTAAGCTTCATGGGTGGATACCTTACTTATGCGTATGTGTTTCCAGCAGCTTTAACAGCTGGTCATAAAAATGATTTTGGTGTTTTGAAAATTTTAGTTACCACAAAATTTCAAGTCATATTTGCTTAATTGTCCCCTCTAGTAAACTAAGACTACAGAGAAATGAGGACTTGTCCTTAGATTCTAGGCAAAGCATTCTGAAGGATGGTCTAATTTTGCCTCCTATTATCACGTGCAAAATTCACCAACCACTGAACATGAAGAGACTAATAAAATAACAATGCAGTTTATTTATGATCTTTACTTGTTTGTTGCTTGCTGCTTTATTATGTAGCTATTGGAAAACAAGTCTTCCCAATATTTGCACACAAGCACCAACAGTTGATGGTTAGGTTATATCTCCAGGTTTATTACAAATGCATAACAGACTTAAATACCACTTTGTAGCTCTCCAATATCAATAGGAATTTTATGTTAAGCAAATAAGATGTATTGCTGCCTCTATGAAATGGATTATAGGGACTGGCTGAAATGCATTAACTATGAAAACATTAAATATATAAACTTGTAGATACCAGATGCAAATCCCAGAGGTCCCAAATCATAAGCTCCTTAGTACATTAAGGAACAATCAATTTTATGTTCTCAAGGTTTGTGAACCGAGACAAACTTTTCAACCAGTGAACCATAAATACCGTACCTATGAAAATGAACACAATCTACTATTTATACCACTGCAGTCAAACTACTTGGCTTGGCTTTAATCCCCTCAAACAGAAGAGGAAGGAGCTCAGGTTGAAAGAGAGAAAGAGAAAATAGCAGAAATGATTGTTTACTTCATGAAGAGTTCCTTAGAAACAAACAAAAAAAAAAAACAAAGGAAGTGTGAGAAGTATTTTTTTGGGGCATTTTGTCATCTTCTTAGATGAACTTATTTTCAGAAGTTCTGCAAGCATCTGTTGTTATTAATATTGTCATGATCCGTACCTAGTAACAGAGCTACCACAAAGGTGACTGGTAAACATACTGACAGACAAGGACATCCCTGAAAAGCTCACCCCAAACCTTCTCGATGGGGAGTAGTTGGCAGGACAAAGAATCCTTGATGGGCACAGGACAAAAACTGTGAGGACAAACTCACCTCCCAGAAAAACAGGAGTCAGCAACAACTATTTCAGAAACTGATGTCCTATACCCACTTATGTTTCTATATCAAAAAGATATAAAAAGTAATTGTCTACCTACCCAAAAGGATTCTTTCTGCACCAGATCTCCCAGACAGACCAGACCCTAGCCAGGGATGCCTACCTGACTCCAGTCTCAATAATGCGGATCATCTTCCAGAGAGATTGTTCTGTCATCAGTCAGCCCCATCGCTGGGAGTAGTTTGGTGTTTTACTGATAACATTTCATCTAATGCATTTATAGGTGCACACAAGTAAGTGTTCGTAACAATATATTTGCTTCCATAGTTGGAAATCTGTAATAGCTTGTAATACACACATTTGCTTTAATCTTGCTATATGTATAGTTGCTTTCCTAGTGGTAATGTTTTAGTGACTTGTAATGTACATATATATAATGTTTTTACTCATCATAGTAAGTGATTAAAATCATTTTACTAATCCTAAGTTTTGTAGTAACTTGTAATAAAGTTATCAGAAACCCAGATCTCTGTGTAGTGTAGAATCCCAAGAACACTGCGGTCAGGACACCTAGACTACACCTAGACTGTGGGGAAAGAGCAGCTTGTGTCGTGCACCCCAGAACTATGATCAAGGCAATCCAGACCAACTGAGCTGTCAGAGTTCACCTCAGATCCTTTCCTACCACTAGAGCCAGGGGAAAAAAGGCATCACAGGGTCCCATTGTATAACTAGTACCCCCTAGTCAGGTACCTGAAACCCATGCTAGCAGATACTAGAAAATATCACCAACCCATATTATGCTTGCTTAATCAAAAAAAAAAAAACAGTTTTAGTCAGAAAACTGAAGTGAAACACAGCCAACAAGAGATGGACCTACCATAAACCCTGTCAAGTTTGTTTATCACATAAAATGAGTCTGATGATTCTGACACGTCACCTGTACTCTTGGCCTGTGTCCTTATTTTATCTAACCACCACCTGTAAGAGTCTGGGTCCAACAATTTTAAGTCTTTTTGGTCTCAGATTATACCCAGCTGTTAGAACTTTGCTAACAATCAGCAAAGTCATTAAATGAAGCTAAAAGATTGAAGACCGCGACTGACATCAGCTTGGAGCTCTCTGTTTTAACACCACCTTCACCTCTCGGTCCTACAGACTTAAAATTCAAATGACCTTCAGTGGGCTTTTACATGAACAAGGAGGGAAGCTCTGGCCTTTACTTGATGTTCTTCTGTCTTCTTTTAATTAACCATTAGAAAGTTCAGAGTCATCCTTTCATTTCTGCAGTCAAGCGTAGCAATCAGAAAAGCCACTTGCGCTATCAGGAAAATGTCACCATTACCTTTCAAGCAGGATAGAGTAGGTCTTAGATATCTAATTTGGTATCATCCAGTTGGTTCACAGATCAGATCAGTCCAGCAGCTAACCCAGCCTTTGTTGTATTAACAGTCACACACAGGTATGCTATAACATCCTACCTAGCAGCTACTGTGACTTAATATTCTTACTTCTATATCTATTTTTCAAGCTTCTTCAGAATGACGTTTGGTAGAAAAAAACATTATAGTGAAAAGATTTCATATTAAGAAGGGAAAAAACCCAAGGAAATAGTTTAAGATGTTTTTTTTTCTTTACAGTAGATTTCAAACAAAAATACTCCCTGAGGTGAGCTGCTTGGGAGCTGGGGTTTCCTCAGGTTGGGGGAGACCTGCCAGCAGGCAGCCAGCTGTCTCCACACTGATAGGAAGTGGCCTGGGGAGTGCAACAGGGCAGGGCACAGCAATCACCCCACCAGCTCCAAAGGTCATTCCAGTCAGTGGTCACCACCATCCCAGAAGGAGCTTAGCTATGGTAACAACCCAGCAGAGAGCAACGTCCTCTGCACATGGCAGAAGGACAGGCAGAGCCAACAGGAAAACATGCAGCCACCCAGGTCTCAGGCTGCAGGGCATGACAAAGCCTCTCACTAGTACCTGAGGACAGTAGCAAGAAGAGCTGTGTGAGGTGCAAACAAGTAGATGATCTACTCAGGTTGGTGGCAGAGCTTTGGGAGGAAGCAGACAGGTTAAGGAGCACTACGGGAGGCTGAGAAAGACATAGATTGGTAGACTAGATAGAAGGAAGAAATTTTTTGCAATGAGGCTGGTAAAACACCAGAACAAGTTGCCCAGAGAGGTGGTAGATGTCCCACCCCTGTAAACATTCAAGGTAAGGTTGGACATGGCTCTGAGCAACCTGATTTAGTTGAAGATGTCCCTGCTCATTGCAGGGGGGTTGGGCTAGATGGCCTTCAATGGTTCCTTCCAACCCAAACTGTTCTATGACTCTAACATGACCAGAAACAACTTTTCAGCTTGCATAATTCAGTTTATTACTTTTCTAACTTCATGTCAAACATTTAATACCAGCTCAGTTCAGTGGAAAACTTCAGGTCAGCAAGCAATGACTTCAACAGAAGAGCCCATCTGCTTCAGATTAAGTATGAAATAAATAGCTCGCAGAATCAAAGCCAAAACAGCCCCATAGGTAAGTCCTCAAGTATGGAAGAATTACCTTGTCCCCCTGGCCTGTGACATGTTTACCAGCTTACTTTATAAAGTTAGGATCTAATTTATTTAGAATTAAGCATATATTTGAGTACATCTGTTTAGAAAATGACCTGTTTTTTGAAAGAATGTAGGTCTCCAGTAACAGATAACAGACATTTAGAGTGAAGAGAGAGTTCCTATACTTCCACAGACTTCCTATAGCCAAACTGACTCCAACAGGCATAAAATTACATTTGAACTCTTGGATATCAAATTGCTTTCCCAGGCTTGGAGTAATTGACTCTGCTACTTATACTTTTCTCATCTGAAAGATGTTTCCTTTTATGCTCATTCACTAATAGCGTCTTGGAAATGCACTTTTCTCCCATGTATGTTTTTTATTTTTCAGTCCTTTTGCCCCACATCCTGTGCTTCTATCTCTTTGGATGCATTGTTTATCTGATGGAGTCCCCAGAGTGACCTTAGAATGCCTAAATGTAGCTTCCTCATCCCTACGTTGTTCCCTTCTCCCGCAACACGTAGGCTCTTCACAGTTCAACATACTTATCTCAGCAAGCCTCAAGACAGAAAAATGCTTTTACGGAGGGGAACCAAGACACAGGCACAAAGTAGCACATATCCATACTAACCTGAAGGTAGGATTTGTGTCACCTAACTGGAGTCATCTGAACATTCAGCATTTAGCGTAAGATCTGTATATTAAATGGAAAAAGAAGTGTGCAAAAGACTATTCATTCCACTTAGTGTTGAAGCAATATCACTCTCATGGAGATGTTGACCTTTCTCCACAAGCTACTGCAGGACCTCAAATTAATAATTTGGGTTAGGGACAAAAACAGATGGTTGTCTTGGTGTCAGTGGGTGCCTAAATCTTGAGAGTCTGGGCTAAAAGGAATGTCTATCTAGAGAGGTGGGCTCAGATGAGAGCTTACTGCCCTCATCACCTTCAGCAGCTGCTTGTGCACCTAATCCTCCCCACCGCAGTAAAAAACACACACGACGTCCCTGGCAGGGATAAGAACCAGCACCAAATTCTGGCATTTTTAATCCCAAATTAACCCTTTAACCACCTTCCCATCCATCCTCCTTTTAATTTTCTATTTTACCTGTTGCCAGCTCATATTTAAAGCCCAGGAACAGGAAGAGTAAGTACAGACGTATTTTTCCCTTAGCCCTCCCTTGTCCATTTGCACTGGCTCTACTTTTGTCCCTTAAAATATAAAAGTCATAGTACATTTGAAAAAATCCCCAAACAAACTAAGAACTCTTACGTAGTCTCCTGAACTTGTGTTGGCAGAATCTCTCCAGTTGCTCAAAAAAAAGAAATTGTGTGATTTAATCCAATGCATTTACAACACCGCAGAGCATGCAAGTATGGATGACATGCAGAACGCTTCCTCTCAGGAGACAGGGGAGAAAGTGATAATCCCCCTTTTTTTTTTTGTGGTGCTGGTATACATGATACACAAAGAGACAACATGGCTTTCCTATGGGCTTTTTCATTTAATTCTAATTTCATTTACACTCATTTTAGAGACTGAAATCATTCCAAAGACCAGAGCTGAAAATTAATAATGTCCCATCTGGAGCCTAGAGTTAAGTAATGCAAACAGTAAAGTGGGAGAAAACAGACAAATAAGAAGAGCTAGATTAACCTGCTCACATGACAGGAATATCACAGTCCCCATCACATTTCCCACTGAAGATGAAAGAGACTAAATATGCACCAACATATTGGATTTCTCCCCCCCCCATTCCAGCTTTCCCACTGGGAATCGTTAGACATTACTTCCTCAATACCAGACTGAAGAACCATTACTGCATGCAGATCCTGTAATATTTCAGCATACCCACTAGGCTCAGAAGAAGAAAAGTTGTAATGTAAAGATATTATTAGAAAGGGAGTTAAGCAGCCTTACTGGAAAAATACACTGGTGATGTCAGCCTGAATCAACCTTTTCCTGGTACTTGCAGGGTTTAGTCTGAGACAAATTCTTAAACTCTTTTTTCCCCTTGCCTAACAATCTGTCCTCACATCTGACTTCATTCTTCAGTAGTTCTAGAAGTTTTCTTTTGCTCCCTGCCACCTCTCTGCAGGCCAGGCTGACCTTCCGTGGCAGACATCCGTCTCTTCTGCCCAGCACACATGCATCCACCCGGAGAGCACTCCCGCCTTCACCTACCCAGGGAGCAGCCATCCTGCTGTTCCTCCACACGCTGGATTTTTATTTTTTTTATTTTTTTTCCTAGTGCTTCAGCTCCCCAGTGAAACAGCAGCAAGCCTTCAGGCTTTAAAGGATACCTTTAAACCAGACATTCACATAGCCTTCGATTTCAAAGGCCAGCTGAGCAGCAGAAAGAATGACTTCAAGAAAGGAATGAGAAATTAGCACGTTCTATCTGGTTTAAAAATATGGAAACTACATTTATAACCTTTCCCCACTTAAAAAACAGGCTTTAAAATACAAACCCTGCTCTAGTTAAACGAATGCTAACTTAGAGAACAGATATAAAACATGAGCATTTGGAATGAGAAGAAATCAGTACAGGTTTTATTGCTAGAAGGTCAACAACACTTACAAAGAGATTCAATCTTTAAAGCCCTGCAGAATTTCATTTAAAAAAAGAGAAACATATAGAAAACGTCATGGAAAAAGAAAAGCTCCGAAAATGGGAATCTGTGAGTAGTTTCTCACTCTGTGACCCCATATTGGAAGCGCTATTGCAGAGTGTATGCTCACTGCCACCTACAGACAAAGATAAGTGCACACAGACCCAGCGAAGGAAGAAGCTCTCTCCGGACCCAGGATGTCGTGATTTCCAAACGTGAGCCGCCCAGCAGCCTTGGAGAAGTGTCCCGGTTCAGCTCTTGCGCCAGAAGGCCGATAAGGCTTTCAGAAACACTACACACATGCAAGATTGCCTGGCACACAAGTAGAGAGGAAAGCATCAAAGACAACAGTAGTGTTGCATCTGACGTGCCTATTGGCAATGGGCAATAGTACAGGAAAAAAACAGACCCTCTTAAAATATACTCAAAATTTGAAAAAAGCAGTTCTTATATGCACATGTACTATAATCGTCTTTACGGTGGGTGAAAAATGACTCGTATCAGGTTTTAAAACATCATTGTGGGAAAATTGAGATAAGGATTTTAAATGGAAGGAGCTGAAGAGAGTCAGCTATGTTAACAGTAACTCGTGATAGCACCCGTAGTTTTCCTACAGGCATGGTCTTTCCTTCCTACAGCGACATTAAACACAACTGCAGGCAGTGTAGCCGGCACACACGTAGAATCTTCCCATCCTCTTCCCTTCAAAGTGACACATGCGATAGCATGATCCACCTCCATTCAACTTAGAAAATAAAAGGGTTAGAAATGAGAGTTTATGATGAATTAAGGCAGTCCTAATTAAAATATACTTGTAGAAGAGCATGATTTAGAATTCTGCCTCCAGACAAAGATAAAGGCTTCGAAAAGCAAGCAGCGCAATTACAAAATCATGCCAGCATTATAACTTTCCCCAGTTAGAAATAAAATTGAGCTGAAGTTTCAGACAGAAACTTTTCTAATATTTTTAACGAGCATTTCAAACCATCTTTACAGAACACGCCCTTTGGTTTACTGCTATACTGAAGTACTTCAAGGTTTTTTTTTCTTCCCCCAAGAAGTGACAAGCAGTGTTTAAATTTTCATTTCATTAGGTTAAAATATGTCAATTTAATGAGAATTTGCATAGATCAGAGAAATAAAGGTAACAAAACTGAATCAAAAGTGTAGAGCCTTTAAAATAGCAGAGTTTTTCTCAACATCTTACAGCAGGAACATTTTCATGAAAAGCAGTTCGCAGGAATATTACACAAGTTGAAATAAATATATACATATGCATGTATTTATCTTCTAAGACTAGTGGAGAATTTACTTTAACTCTATTTGAAGGAAAGGCCACGCTTAAATTATTTTTTATATATATACACAATGGGACTGCTACAAATGAGTTGAAGATCTCCAGTTTCCTTGGAAAATCAGATTTATCCAACACATCTAAGACATTAGCCCTTTTCATTCATAGTCAGCCTCACACTGCTGAAAACATGGCTTACCGCATCATCTGCAGGACTGGAATACTGCAGATATGCAGTAAATCCTGAGAGAGCTCCTTGAAAGTGCTTGACCTCCTCAACAAAAGAGGGAAGTGTTGTGCTTGTGTAGCAGCAGCATGAGAAAAACAACGTCCAGATCTGAGGCTGCCACAGTTGCCCTGCCTAGACTATTTTCAGGTGCAATCTTCTGGGCACAAATTAGGCTAGTAAGGCCGCATGTTAACCAACTCTGACAAATTAACATACTGGTAGCTATATTACTCACTTAAACTACTCTTATCCAAATAGGTTTAACAGTAATTTTTATAGCATCCTCAACATAAAACTTTAAGGTAATTCTCCTTACATGCTCTTGGTCCTGAATATAAAAAGGATCCCACCGGAAAAGCTTCACCACAAGCATAGAATGGATGAACATGTAGAATTGAATTCACGAGTTCAGCTTGAATCACCCATGATGCACTCATTTCCCTTATGTAGCAATTCCTACAGGCATGGATGAGTAAGGATCAGCATCTTAGGGTTCTTCAAGTCATCTGATTCCTAGACCACGTAATGGCCAGTCTTGGAGATATATATAGACAGGTAAAAGTTTCCTTTAGCTTGAGATTGTTAATTTATGCTTGAGACGGTAGGAAATTTGAATTTCTGCCACAGCAGAGTCCCTACTCCATTTCAGTTTGAGAATACCATCCTTTCTGAAAGTTGACTATTTCACCACTCACATTGATCAGGTCTGCCTTAGATTTCAGCATGCTTCCTGTGGGCAGAGATGGGCTGCAATTAAAAAGCAGGCTCATCTAGGCAAGAATCCCTCTGGTACATTCCCCAGAATAACTAAACAAACCCAAATCTAGGAGGACCAGTCCTCATCAGCTGTGAACCTGTCCTGCCAACCAGATCCTAAACACACGCAGGAGAAAGACAGACAAAGTAAATCTCAAACCAGGAACTGCATCATTAAGACAATTTCTCTGCAGGAAAAAGGGCTTCAATAGGTGTGATAGGACCAAGGGAGGAGAGCACGCTCTGAGGCCAACCCTGGGTTTTGATTGAAATTAAACATTGTGGTTTAGACAGATGCAGTTTGCTAGATTTTTGTGAGTTAGCAAAAGCCTGACTGGGAGGTACATACAGGTTTTTCCCTCCTTTCAAATTTCAGTGTGCATTAATATTCTTGTTTTGTTAACAGAAGTATAAACTTTGACTCATTTTTCTTAATTTCTATCCACAAGAAAAAATGTGCTGAATACTATGGGAGGAGAGCTGGGGAGACCTGGCCAAAGCTAGACGGGAGGTGCAATGCGAAAGATGAAAGAGACAGACCCAAGACCAGTGAACGCTTCATCAAGCTTGTAAAATGCACCTGCAGCTGAACTTCAGAAAGCAAGGAGCAACTTTACACATGCAGCCATAGCTTGCACAGCACCCACTTTAACAGATGAGAAGAAAAAAACCAAACAGTTATAAAATAACATCGTACTGGGTAGAGGGGGCTGTATTTTATGGAAGAAGGCTAGAAAGCACATCAGTCTTCTCATATGCCTCTAGTTACTGTCTTTACCATATAATAAAACTGTCAAGTTTTTTGGGGATATAGAGAATTCTCTGCCTCTCCTGTCAGCCACCATAACCTACAAATATTTCGAAATATACCCTATTTATCTCTGTCCCTCTTTAAACTCTACAGGAATATGGAGGAACACTTAGGAATCACATACTATTTTGTACCCTTAACGAGCTACAGAGCATTATAAGCATATACATACTCCATCGGCCTCATTAAGTCCTAAAAGCATTACTTTCTATTGAAGAAAATTAAAAATATGGAGTTCACTGATGAAAGACTTAAAATTGAAGCTTAATAATTAACCTGGAGGTGGATTCTTGCTAAACTGTATTGCTCCTGGAATCTAAACCACTGTCCCCCAGTTACCGTGCCATGGAGGCTTGGCAGCTCAGCGCCTCATCTCCAACATTACACCGATCAGCCTGGAAGACGTATATACCTACAGCTCAACTAGGAATCAAAACTTCCACTTCCCAAAAGGATCGTGCTAATAATCATCTTTTCACTATCAAATGCCTCGACTCATGTGCACCACACACAAGAAGAGAGGCAAGCACTTGTGTTAACTCAGCATCTCGTACATCATAGCACAAGGGCAATGCTGAAAAGATGTTTATTTTCTTCATCCTCTGCTTTTGTTTGTCCAGACAACTTCGGGATCTTTTTCTTTTAAAAAAACCCAACACATTGGCATTCTGTGAAAGTACTATAGACTACCAGCCAACCTTACCACTTCGTTAATGTCATTTTTGGCACTGAGCTTGTTGCTTCTTCTGCAGTCCTTCACAGAGGAACTGTCAAATCAAGTTTCTTTTGTTACACAGAGTATTTCTTTTAGTCTTTCCTCATCCAAAGGAATCAAAGAAAAGATCATGTAGTATATTCCGGTTTGAGCCTTAAGTTGGCTTTTTTTGTTCTTTTGGAAGTCGAATAAGGACTGTCTGCTTAAATAAAGCTCATGACCCAGCAAGTATGCTGTGCACTGATATTTGTATGGAAAGACAACTCTGGCACTCTCCACTGATTATCAAGTGTTTTTGTAGTAGATAACATTCATTAAGAACTCCACATTTTCTATAAAAGATGAATCCAACATTCACAAATAAGGTTTTTTTTGTTTTTTTCTTGCTGTATAACCATTCCCTCAAGAAGTCCCATGGCTCTTAGTTCATATTCCTTCACCAGATTTCTAGCTATAAATCATTAAATAGGCAATACTCTCCTAAAACCTTGCTTCTCTGAGGGGCAAAATGTAAAGTACCAAACTTTCCATTGCTAATCCACGTTTGCATTGCTTAGCTAGAAACTGAGATTAACAAACACCATTTTTAGCAGAAAGTTACTTTATTTCTAACCTATCAAGATGTAATAGATGATTAAGTTATCATAGCATGCTTTTTTCATAACCTAAAAACAATCACTTGAGATGAACTGTGTAATGGAAGCCAGTTCACATCTACAAGTTCACATAAAGGCAGAAGGAAAACTTGCTATTTTGTCAGCAAGACTAGTCCCAATGACTTCAGGGTAAAAAAATAAACTACATATTAGAGGCAAAGAGAAATGCCATTTCAAGTGCTTTTGGGTTTTTTTTTTTTTTGCTAAGGACTGTGTTAGAAAATTGTTAAAAGTGGCAACACAGCATTGAATTCTGAAGGAATTTGTTATTATGGATAAGCACAGTTTGTTACTTATAAAGGCTGATGGGCTTATTTCACACTAAATGAACTATGATCATTTATGTCAAAATAGTGAAGTCTTACAAGAAACCTCATTACAGTACTTCTAATCAAATATTTGAGAAGATTCAGGTTGTCTTTCACGAGAAAAACTCTTGCCATTCTCAAATATCAAAGAGTCTGGAGAAAAAAAAGTCACCTTAACAGTTTTAAAGTATCAGATTAGAATTGCCAGTATGTACTTTACTGAGAAAACAGAAATACCTCTGTTTTCAGGTGTGCAGAGGAAATTCAGATATTGATCTCTTCTGTATGAATCTCAAAGGTCTTCTGCACTGAGCTTTTTCTGCAGTTTGAATTAGACAGAGACACACAGGTCCTCATCTGCGGTGTCTCCAAGGAGAATTGCTCTCTATTGTCAGAGCTATCACCTCACTGGCACATTTTCCCCAGCTACTTCCCTTCTGTACAGGAAGATTACATTACTGCTTCCAGGCTAACCTGCCCACAGGAGTGTTTAAAAAAAAATGATCCATACCATTTTGACCTTTAGGGAAGAGAAGACCTTTTCAACACAGGATTTTAGAAGACATTAAAGGGAGTGGGCAGTTTTCATTCCATTTTTCAAAATACCAATATTTTAGAAACTTTAGTTTTCTTACAGCAGAATAAAGAAAAGCTATGCTTTTTTAGCTTGGCTCTTTTTTAGTTGTACAGTTGCATGCTGCCTAATTTCTTGTTCTCTAGACTTTTTTTCCGGTCTCCTTGACTTGACCCCTTCTTCCTTAACTGATTACAGCAACTCATGCCAATAGTAGAAGAAAGCACATCGTCCCAGAGAGCTCACTGTGATGCCAAGGAATTTAAGTTAGAGTTGGATTCCTGTGACCATGAAAACTTGACACCAGAGCAGACTATGGTAGAAATAAACACTGAACTTTGGACCCTTGGTGGTAAGGGGGAGAATGTAGGGGACAGAAGGGACTTGCTGAGAAATGTACAGATGGAAAGATGAGGGAGTGAACTATAACCCCTTCCCTTTTACAGTTACTTTCTAGAAACCATTTTTATCCTTGCAGCTAATTTAAGAGCTTTTTATGAGGAGGGAACCCAGCAGTTGACTTTTCAAGTTATCTGATTTCGTGGTTATTAAAAAAGGCTGAGTTGTGATGTACGAACTGCATGCTCTGCCCTTTTAGGGATGTTCTAGATTCTGGTCCTGGCCTTAGTTGCCGCAGCAATTCAGAAACTATTCAGAGCCACCAAGTAACGACCTCCACACAAAGTTTAAAAGTTGAAAGGTCGAGCTTATGGCCACCTCTGTCATTCAGGAGGCAAGAGATCAGTCCACCTGCAGCCTTCCCGCTGGAGGTCCCAGCTGCACGAGCAGGCTTCTTCAGGCCCCGGGGCACGGAGCAGAGACAGAGCTCAGCAGTGCACTGCAGCCTTCTGGTGCATCCATTATGTTTTCTAGGTCTTGGAGGCTGACTTTGCTCCCGGATTCAGAAGAAAGACTAGTGAAATGCCAGAAAGGTTTTCATGGTATTTCATGATCAAAATGGAGAAGACACAGGGTTGTTCTGCAACCGTTTCCTTCTTGGTCTTGTGCATTCTCATAACGTATATCAGGAAGACCATTTTAATGCAAGTTCACAAAAGAAAAATTCTGATAGAAGTTTGAAGACAGATTCCCAAGAGACACAGGAAAAGTACAGTAACAGTAGATGATCACTGGACTCCTTCCATTAAGGCACTGCATTTCAAGTTGCCTGCTGTTATGAACACATTAATGGATGGTATTCCAGACATCAGTTGTGGTAGCAAAATGCGATTATTTACTACTTTCCTACAAGGAAAATTACAGAATGTGAAGGCATGGGTGCATAAATTGATGTTACCAACATCAGTCCCAAAAATTGTGGCTTCCCAATGGAACAAAGATGAGACAGCATTTCTCTATTAGCTGATATAGCACATTAGTAATCACTCATTAGTATTTATCACATTAATTCACAGTTCAGGAGACCAGACAGAGGCATCATACAAGCTGACATGAGTGCCTTCCATTCTTGCATACCATCAAGTCCTCACAAACAGAGAGGCTGTTCCAACAGCATCTATTCCTGGTACAGGAATTACAGATTTGAGAAAAACACCAGTGGCTTAAAGGCTGCTGCTGTCCTTCTGCATAAAGTAAGTTTATTATAGTAAACACTGTTTAAACGTGAGATTCAGTTTTAAACAGTCAGAGAGAAACTATAAGTATACATTCCTAACAGAATAATAGACTAATGCAAGTTATTTATTTTAACTTCTTCAGGAGTTTGCCGCTTTATTCGATGTATAGCAAAGACTGAAAGCGCATAAATTTTCTAAGACACCCACAGTTTGCTTAGAAGTTTTTGCCAAATACCAGGAAGATAAAAGCCATGCTGCAGCAAGGGCATGATCTAAAATAGTATACGTTACATAGATTGTTGATAAAGTCACTGTGCAAATTTCATTGGTGGTTCAGCTTATGGTATTTCTCCTACCTGGCCAAATATTTTGTGTCTGTACTAAAAAATGGTTGCATGACCTCCAGCTAAGCCCAGGACATCAGAGTAATGAGCATGCAGAGAAAGGTTTTGCCTTACTGAGACAGCAACAGGAATAATAAAAAAAAAAAAATCGGCAACATGTTTAGGTTGCTAGAAATCACCTGCCACATACACAAGCCCTCTTGCTTTTTGCTGTTCCTTAGGTACCAAATACTGCTGATTCCAGGGCTGCGTGAAAGAAAAAAAAAAAAGCAAGGCTCAGAGGGTGAGTTACGCTAAAAGAATAAAATCAAAATTATAAAAATAAGCTACTATGTAATGTAGCAGCCAGTCTTATACATAAGTTTTGTGAGACTGGCTCAAGAAACTCTCTAGCACTAGAATGTATATGGAAAAACAGTAACAAGCCATGCTCCAGCTAGACAGCTGTATACTTTCCCTCTGTCTGGATTTTCCTGTTGTCAGTTTGATTAATGGCATGTCTTCACGTTTATCTGCTTTTGGATATCTTAAATCTCAACAAGTCCATTTCATGTTCTTGCCACCAACATTTCCAGTAGATTTCTTCTAGCATGTCAGAATGACAGATAAGTTCCTGCAGCCAACCTTGTAGAGAGCTCATTATTGTTTCAGACTTGCGTACTCACCCTGGAGGTCCTCGGTACAAAGGCCTCCAGAGTTTTAGGCCTTTTTAAAATCTGTATTGAGTAAAGGTGTCGTTTCTCTACTAGAGACAGCTTTGGAGCAGAGGTCAAGACCATGTTCTGAATTTTATACTGTTTTATATCATCAGTCCACATACTAAGTACCAAGAACAGAAATAACTGCAATAAACACTAAGTAACCCGATGCAGCACATGCTTGATCTATTTTATTTATTTGTATGGTTGACTGCTCTATGTTGGAGTGCCGTAAAGTTATTTATGAGATAGTTTTATTATTTTTCTTCTGAAAGTTTCAGGCTCTCACTGTCAGCACGGCAACATTATCAGTACACATTATTAATTCACTTGTAAAATGTCACGGGTTTGAAGCTAGCACACAGTAGTTGCTTTCAATGGCTAAAGAGCTCATTTTGAAAAAAGCACAACTGAAATCCCCTACACTAATTCCAAATAAACTAATTCTTGCCCTCACTATGGATTTTTATCTACAACAGTGAACTCAACCAGGCTCCAATGTGGCTGTATCAGTAACGGTGCTTTATTATAGTCGTCATTGTTTTCACGTTGAATGAGAGAATTTGTGAGAGCAAAATGAGGTGGCAGATTGATCAACCACATGGGAGAGATCATATTCTGCCTCTGCTTCACACTGAGCAGTTGTTCTTTTCTTGTACCCTTCTCCTTCACCCCTAAGAGCCCCTTCAATATTCTTGAAGCTGAATTTTGGTATTGAGCCACAATTCTGTACTGGAGAGCAATTTGGTGTATTGCCCTGGGGTGGCTTAAAGGAAACTGTACTCATGGAGGCACTAATGACTCATCACACCCTGGGGAATGCAGGCCTGGAATTTACTTGGAAATTTTGCCTTTCTAAGGAAAAGGAACACGCATCTCTGGTACCTCTGCTGCTCCTACATATTAAAAATATAAATACGGTTTTCCAAAACTTGTGAAACTGGCCTAAAAATTTGGGAGCAGGAAGGAAAGCGCCATTTGGGTTCTTTTGAGTTTTAGGACCATGCCAGACTAAGCAGAGCTTGATATGGACAAAAAAAAAAGTTAAATCCTGTATATCTTTCAGCTAATTAGGCCAAGGCAGAAGCCCAAGACAGTTACTAACAAAGTTGATATGAACTGTGAACAGAATAGTTTAACTTAAAGCTACCTTAATGAGTTGCATGGTCAGCTCCATGTGTTTCTAGAAATTACTACCAGATTTAAATCCCACCTACTGCCAAAGATCCTTGCAATGCAATTTAAGACACCTCTCAATTGCACAATAACCAATATCATTAACAGACAAGTGTAGACATCAACTTCCTATTTGTAACCAAATATATATATATGTACAAAAGAAAAATATTTCTCATTCTCCACCCCATATCAGAAGAGTCACCTGCTTTGTAGGCTGTACCTACCAGCCAGATACCAGAGATATTTGTGAAAATTCTTTCCCTCTAGAGCAAGGGAAGGCTTTTCCTTTCATTTAAGTGAGGAGCAGCCACTGGGCTGCTCCCTGGAAAGCATGATTTTACCGTACAAATCTGAGCTTTCAAATGTAGCGAAGGGTTCAAATCATATCCTTTTCCTTGCATGATTTTTCTGAACAGGCTTATGATCACTTGACCAATGCCTTTCAGCCCATGCAATTATGATTTCTGATAAAATGTTGAGGAGCTCAGAGCAGGCTTCTATGTCAGCGTATGAATATCTTCTGTCTATATACCATAAATCATTAACTAATAGTTTATTTTGAGAAGATAATAACTTTTTTCAATTATATCTACCTTTCATTGGTACTAACAGCAGTTAGAAGTCTAGTGATAATGATGCCATTTGCTAGTCAAGGCTTTCTCTTTTTTTTTTTTAAAAATGAAACATAACCCGCCCTTTAAATTAAAACAAGAAGAAAAAATTCAACAACTAAAATTTAGATTAGAAACATGAAATTCAGAACCATAATGTTAAATACGATTAAATTCCAGATATTTACATATATCAAATCTGAAACTGCTTCTTACAGTTCCATCCAGGTTGAAATCACAGTTGGATGTGCCTAGTTTTTCTTCATTGATCAGTACTTTGATCTTTCATTGGTGCAAAATAAATCCTTAGGTATCAGTTTAGCATTTTACAGTATTAACTCGTGAACACTGCTTAAAAGATCAAGGGACAAATACCTGAACTCAATTCAAATCCTGAATTTAATCTAAATTTGATATAATATAGTCACACAAATTTCTTCCTCAAACTCTCCAGGAAATGAAAAATGGTGTTATTTACAGAAGTTCAACACTCAGATGAAATAACCTTACAGTGATGGAGAAGGAAAATATTTAATAGCCTGCATTCTGAAAAGTGATTACCACTTTCCACAGTGACTTTTTTCTCATCTGGTTGACAGGGTACAGAACACTTAAACGAGAACATCTGCAGCATTCCTTCAATACTCTGGGGAAAGCATGAAAAGGAATGTTAGGCTAAGAGTATAACCAATGGGGATTCTTTCTTTGCAACTCAGTCAAAAGATGCTGCATGTAGGCATCTTTAATTTTTAAAAATGAATTTATTTATAATTGTTAAAGAAACCAGCTGTTGCTACCGTATCTCTGCTTCAAAATCCTTTGAGTTTAGCAGTTGGAAGCTGACATACTTATTCCATTAATTTAGATGTTTGTGAGTGTTTCCTGTAGAATAACTGTGCTGCATAATGCATGTCTGTTCACTCCCTGGTAACATCAGCTGGAAAAGGAACAAGAGGTGAAGGGGAACGGGCAATGGTCTGAATAAAGTCTGAGGGTGTCAGTGCTGTTCTCATAGAACCAAAGTTAACACGGTCCTGCCTAGGTTTCTAAATGACCATCAGTGTTCCCTTTGCGTTCATATTAGTCATAGCATCCCACCTTTTTTTATACTCATGGTCTGATTACTTCCAAACTTGAGATCTGTGTTGAAAAAGGACATATAGCAAACCAGTATCCAAACCATGGACCAGTCATCTACATCACCTTCATTTATTTCCTCAGGGAATTCAGTTTCCAAAGTAACAGTAATCCCAGGAAACACAGCTTGCTAAATGCATTTGGTTTTGGTACTCTTAAAGCAGAAGAAAAGTTTTATGGGAAAAACGTACTTCCGAATACTAATCTTATCGCAGCCTTTTTCTTACTGTCTCCCAACTTTCCTTCCAGATCTGTTAAAGAAACAGCTTCCCTAGGAAATTGTAAGACCCTGGACAGTGGGATCCCCAAAAAAGGTGGTCATTTGCAGAAGCTACAATTTTCTCAACTAAAGCCAAGGACAAGAGATTTCCAAGGCCATGCCACCCACCCCCCCCCTCCCTCATTATGGCTATAACTAATTGTACCCCAGCAGAACTCATAGAACGCTGCTCTTCATTCCTTGTCTATCAGAACAAGTTCTCCCAGTTAGTCTAACACAACTGTTGGGTGTGGAAGGGCTCAAATACCATACATAGAATCATAGAATCATAGAATCATAGAACCATAGGGTTGGAAGGGACCTCGAAAGATCATCTAGTCCAACCCCCCTGCCAGAGCAGGGTCACCTAGAGCACATCACCCAGGAACGCGTCCAGGCGGGTTTTGAATGTCTCCAGTGAAGGAGACTCCACAACCTCTCTGGGCAGCCTGTTCCAGTGCTCTGTCACTCTCACAGTAAAAAAATTCTTCCTGATATCCCTCTTGAATCTCCTATGCTCCAATTTACATCCATTACTCCTTGTCCTATCACTGGTCATCACTGAAAACAACTTCTCTCCATCTTCCTGACACTCCCCCTTTACGTATTTGAAGACATTGATGAGGTCACCCCTCAGTCTCCTTTTCTCCAGACTAAAGAGACCCAGCTCCCTCAGCCTTTCCTCATAAGGGAGATGTTCCACTCCCTTAATCATCTTTGTGGCTCTGCGCTGGACTCTCTCAAGCAGTTCCCTGTCCTTCTTGAACTGAGGGGCCCAGAACTGGACACAATACTCCAGATGTGGCCTCACCAATGCAGAATAGAGGGGGAGGAGAACCTCTCTTGACCGACTCACCACACCCTTTCTAATGCAGCCCAGGATGCCATTGGCCTTCTTAGCCACAAGGGCACATTGCTGGCTCATGGTCATCCTCCTGTCTACCAGGACCCCCAGGTCCCTTTCACCTACACTGCTCTCCAGCAGGTCAGCCCCCAACCTGTACTGGTACATTGTGTTTTTCTTCCCCAAATGCAAAACTCTACACTTGCCCTTGTTGAACCTCATCAGGTTTCGCCCCGCCCAACTCTCCAGCCTGTCCAGGTCCCTCTGAATGGCAGCACAGTCTTCTGGGGTGTCGGCCACTCCTCCCAGCTTGGTGTCATCCGCAAACTTGCTGAGGGTACACTCTGTACCCTCATCCAGGTCGTTGATGAAGATGTTAAACAACACCGGTCCCAGTACCGACCCCTGAGGGACTCCACTAGTCACAGGCCTCCAACTAGATTCTGCCCCATTGACTACGACTCTCTGACTTCTTCCTTTCAACCAGTTCTTGATCCACCTCACTGCTTGATCACCAAACCCATACTTGATCAGCTTAATAACAACATAACCTAATAAAGAAATATTAAGACTCTTATGAAGAATGAGAACTGTCACTAAACTGCCTATTTATGATAGCAAGATGTGTTCATCTACTTTCCTGTGCTGAAAAGTCATCCAGAAGTTCCTTGTCCTTGCTGTCTTACCATCCCCATGTATTTCTACATTTAAAGGTTTAACAGAAGACACTTAAAATACCTGAGTTGTTATAGACTGTGCTTTTATTTGACCTTGCTATGAATAACACGAGATCTCTCAGTAGACATTATCCAGTAGGAAATACCCCTGGCATTTTGGGCCAAGTGAGTTGCAGAAAGCTGCAGATTTAGGCCTCCTGGCAGGTGAGCCTGTTGAAAAAGAGGGTCACAACACCATGGGAACCCATTAAAGATCCCAGTCCTAGTGTTAATTTGCAGAATGAATCACAAACAGGGTGCAGAAGTGGTGCACTCTGATTCCTAGTTTAGATAGTTTCCCACCTCTCAGCCTTGCTGCTCTTAACAACAGCCCAATGTCAGGGTGCAATTAAATGATGCCTCATATCCCTGAACAACGACTACAAACCGCCCATTTAAAAACAGCTTCATTGTATCAACTCTGGGATTTCTTTTGTTTTAATCCGACATTCTAGGTGTTTTACCCTGCCTGACCCAAGAGATCAGGTAGTGTCAGCAAATATCATAAGGCCCTGCATCAACACTAATGTTCTCACAGCTCTTGGCACAGATGCTACAGCAGTGGGAACATCAGATTTTCATCTGTTGGGAGTCATCTACCATGTGCTATCAGTTCTAGAAGAACCTGCTCTTCCAATGAACTTTTTATATACCACCAAGGCAAGAAGTAAATTAACTGATGAAAAATTTATTAGAATAAATTTTGGGTAACTGAAGTGAAAAGGAGATACTGCTAGCAGGAGCACAGAAATTGAAAGAGGTAAAAGATATCAAGATTAAGGAGTGAAAGATTGGCCAGTTATTTTTGAGAAGATGGTAAAATGGATTAAAACTATCCTTTCTGCCAGGGAACTGCATACAGCAAAATCTGTACTACTTTTCAAAAAACCTTTGCAAGCCACTTTATGAACTAAGAAACATGTAACTTCTCATCCCATACAGGTAGCTGCCACTATTTATTATCTTTAATCATGGCATAAGGTCATAAGAAAAGAGTCAGTGGCTCAGACTGATTTGCCCCATGGATCAAATTTAGTCAGGCTTATATAAGCACTCCTATCCATCCATTAGCTTTAAAAGAATGTAGACAGAGGCTACAAATCTGACTATCACTAACAGCAGAAAAAAGAATCAATGACAAAAAACCTGAAAAATTTGAATAGACACTGTATAAATTGAGGTGAACACAGACAGTGAGAGAAACAGGAGTTAAACATATAGCAAAAGTGAATGAAGAAATAGCATTTTTGCATACAAACCTTACAACCTCCTCACAACATACACTCAAGAGAAAAAAATTCTGTACTGGCTCTTGTTGGTACACTGGTTTGTTGTTTGTTTCATTTAAACAAAAATAGCAAGGAAGTTCTGAAGAGTGAGAGACCTATCAGCTCTTAGTCTGCACTCTGCAGTATTTCAAGGTACAAAATAATTGGTCCAGTATGGTACTAGCTATCAATAACTAGAGACCTGGAAGTCCTCTTCCCAGTAAGACTTTCAACAATAAACTGCTTTCTTGTAATCAGTCTGCTTTGGAAGACAAACACGATTCTACCAGCGTATACAGTATTCAGCAACCATAATAAAGATACCCTTTTGGTCACAATAGTAACAACTATGAATTTAGGGAGTAAAGATAACCATTCTGCTCTTGATAACTAAACATGAAAATGAACAGGCACCGAAACAGCTATAAGAAACAGTGATGAACTTGTGTGACAGCAGGAATAAAATAATGGCATTGTATAAAAGGAAAATAGAGCGCTCAAGAATGAAATAAAAACACTTTACATAAAATATACAATACAGTGGACTTAATACAGAAACTCTGCAGTTAAAGCAGGGCAGTGTTAACCATAAACAAATCACATGCTCATCCCATGCATAAAGGGAAGATCATTAAATAGAGAAATTAAGACACGGGAGAACACAAACAAAACCACAGGAGAGTCTACAAAGATGAGAAATAAAACATATTGTATGTGAGACTCTAGAGTATATTCAACAGAAGTGGAAAGTGTCTTCAAAAATAGTTTTAAAACACATTCTCATGGTCTGCAGCTGTACCATTTTGTCAGGAGTAACCTGTTGTAAGAACAAAATGGAAAAACTTTTCCTTATTTCACTACTTCAGCATTTCTCATTATTAGCATTACCTACAGCGGGTTATATAGTGTTGCTGATACTCTTCAAAACTCTCCCGTGAATCATATTTTTGGCACTGCTCATATTTTCCCTCTGTACTTTGGACACTTATTCTTCTTTGAAGACTTTTTCCATTCATTGAGGAACCACAAAGGAAGTTGTTCCTTCAGAATTAATGTCATTTTTGTGCTAGTACAATTTTTTTCTGTGAAAGAAAGTCACATATGAAAAGTGTTTAGTTTTGTATGTTGACAGATCAAAATTGCTCTAAGTACTGAATAGTGAACTGTTTGCCTGAATGAGATCAAAATGGAAAGGCAATTTTCATGTTCCATTCCACAGGATATTTAATACAATCATCCCAGGTCTAGAATGCCCCAGATAGGTTTTCAATTTTTTATTTTTTAAAATCAACATTGGAATTATTCTCAGAGTTTGTGTTAAAATCGATCCACAGTGCATCATGATATTACCAAATTGACTGTATTTACTGGAAAAATGGATTAGGTATTCTACAGAGTGAATATGTTTTCATTTTAAAGCGTTGGTACCTAGGTTTAGAAAACTATCATTTCCTGCTCACAGTTTACTACTTGTATTCACCATTATGAATCATGTATCATATAATTTTATTGCAAATCTAGATATGAATGTCAGGAAAAGGGTCTTAAGTGGATGTTAGTGATTTTATTGTTGTTTTAAAGAACACTATAAAAAAAGAAGAGAGGCACAAATCTAATTTCAGGTCACATGCCACCTGACATAGTTACTGGTCAATCAAAGAGCCAGATATTTGAACTGTAAATTCTTCCCCAAAGGTTTACACACAAAGAAGCACCAACATCTCTAGTAAGGATGCAAAGGCAGCCTCCTCTCATGCACACCACCAGCAGCAAAATCAGCGAGACTCCAGTTTCAGGGATATTTCCTCTCTTCCCACACAGTCAGAGTCTCTGAAAGTTTCACCATGAACTTCCGGCACCCGTTAAAGCAGATTTGAGCTCTGCCATTGACTTTGGAGGGGCCACTCTTTAACCTGCGTCTCACAGAAGTTTGGCTGTCAGTGTATTCACCACAAATCTTTCGACAATTCCAATACCAATTTCAATAAGAAAGCATGTTCATACCCCATCCCTCCAAGGTTCCATATGCTGCAGGAACTCAAAGCTGATGCAAGACTAGCATACAGGTGACACTTGAAACATTAGCTTGCTTAATATGGCCACTTAAAACATCAATAAATATATGTTTTAAGTGTCATCAATTTCTCTATAACTGTCAACCCATTAGTGGCAGTCTGTGCTCAAACTGCCTTGGTTTAAGATGGGCTACACATGCAGTAAGTGAATTAAATTAACTCTTGGGTAACCATTTCAGGGTGTAAAACATTTGGATAACTAACTACTGCATCTTGGGCAACGAGCCCATGGTTGCACATGCAGTGTGAGCAAAACCTGAGGCCCTGACCTGTGTCCATCGGTTGCTTCTGGCTTAAAGTTTTCCTACTTGCTCGCTCCTAACCTCTCTGTCACAACAGGTCATCTGGACCTGTGTATTTACCACCACTAAGACCAAGATCCACCTCAGCCTGGTATGCTGCAGGTCCCTTAACCCTAGAGCTGTAGAGGGTTTTGAAACCTTTGGCTAAGGTTTGTCTAAGCTCAAACTTGGGATCCACTGGCAGATAAAATATAGGGCACAAGAACAAACCCGGACCCAGGCGATGTGCTCTGCACAGCATCCCAGCAAAGCGAAGTTTCAACCGCTGGTTGAAGTAGAAACTTCCAAATCAACCTTCAAGTAGAGATAGGTCTGTATTGTGTCGTTACACAAAACCCTCTACACCCTCCTCCATTCTGTGAAGTGATTCCTGACTAGAAACAGGAAAGGAGATTAAGAAGTAGATCATTACGAAAATAAGAAATATAGCTACCCCCGTAGAACATTTTAGCAGAAACACACATATCTGAATTAATGCTGTATGTGGGTACAGTATATTTTCAAAAGATTTCCTCTATAGTTGCAAACCAAATTTTCGCTTTCAAACAGTGATGTCCATTCTTCTGGACATTTTTTTAAGTAGCCAAGTTCAAATTTGAGCTGAACACACAACTCAAGTGACGGGAATAGGCTTTAAAAGAAAGCAGGATATATGAGCAGAACTACAGCTAGCTGACTGGCTACAGACCTGCCTCACCACAGCAATTTCAGACCAATGGTCTCTGCAAAGTGAAAAAAAAAACCAACAAAAAACATCTTCTCACAGAACAAGAAAGAGTGAAAGAGAGACATCGCACACTAAATTTTCTCACCAACGTCACAGAATTGCCCCTTTTCCACAGGCATTCACTCAGAGCACAAACACATGGAGATGATGGACATGACCTGTCCAATTCTCTCAATTCTGGCTTTATCCTAGCAAAGGAAGACAGGCATTAGTTCCCTTATGCAAGGCAACTATAGGATAATTGAACTGTCCTTTAAAAATAAAAGATAAAGCTGCCTTTTTTTTCCACTCCCACTGGGGTGAAATAGGTGATTCTTTGACTCAGAGCTTCAAAAGGCCTTTTTGACCAGTGGGTCTTTTTGAACCTGAATTTTAATGCTTTTTGAGGAAACAAAAGTGATTTTAGAAGACTTCTCACACTTCAGACTCAGCAGTCAAACCATGATAACCTTCAGAGGAATTAATTGGAAGATGCAGATACTGCAACAGGGGTGACAAAAATGGGTAGGAATATTTTTTCCACGGTGTTATTGTCTGATTTTCCCCATCACTAGCCATGGCTATTAGCCTTTCCTATTTACACATTCTTCATTTCTAAATATTTCCTGTGAGCAAAATTTATCAGAAATCAGGTTCCAGTTTTTATAGGGCTAAGTAAAACATGCAAATTTTAAATCTTATGATTAAAACACTTTTTGCAGTATTAAAAAAAACAGCATGAGTAATTAGGCTTCTGATTCTACTATGTCATTATCAAATACAAACACTGCAAATTCCTTGCAATTTTCAAAGCAATGACTGTGGAACCTGATCTGGTATTAATAAAGTTTCCCAATCAACCACATAGATCTAAGATACAAATGGCATTGGTTGTAAAAATCCATAAATAATGATAAAAAGCCACTGTTCCTCTACATCTCAGTTCTCCTGCTGATACTCAGAAAAGCGTCAAGTGTACCAAATTTAATTCCTGGCTCTTTGTATGCACAGTAAAGATTTAGATAACATATCTAGTTTAAATCAGCACTATATGGGCACTCATCTGCAGCCTCTCTATAAATCAGGCAATGAGATTCAGCCAGTTAGTGTTATAAATCTAAGACAGAAACTCCAAATAGCAGATAAGCAATTCACTCTTACACAGCACAAGAGGGAGCCACAAAAGATTTCTGTCTGTGCAAGTAGGTGATTTCTTTTCTAATTAAAAATAAAGATTTGCAAATTATTTTTTCTCAAGTTCAAGAGAAATTGGGATTTTGGAGGGAGAATCGTCCACATTTAAAGGACTTCAGTATTGTCCTATTCAGCACTGCAAGATCCTTCATAGTCAATAATCTCCATCTAGTGCCCAAGATCCTATACACAGAAGAAGGAGGAATCAGGTCCCAGACTGTACTTAAGCTGAGATTTACACACTTAATATACCTCCAGGGTAAACCTCACGTGACTGTAGCAGCTGAGAAAACATTTATACCAACCACTCACATCTCAGAGTCAAAGCAAAGTGAAAGGCAGCAAGAATATCTTCAAAATCACCCAGTGCAATCTGCATGAATTTTTTTATTGGAGCCTACAGTTTTCTGACAAGGGTAGATGGGGTCTTCCTGGATTACTCCTAGCAGTTTAGGCTTCAAAGAACAAAAGAGCATTCTAGATTTCTAAGGGGATTTTTGGAAACTGGTCCCACTTGTATAAAGCTTCATATTGTGTCTGGCTATGTTTCACATTCAGAAAAATAATAAAAATATCACTACCATAACATGAAAATAATGGAGTTCTGAGTTCAAGGCATCTTAGCTCCTGAGAATGACAACTACAGCAAAGTTAACTAATAGACGGCCTAAGGTTAGAAAAGAACCTTCTTCAGCAATTTTTAGAGTGCAGACGATGTAAGGGAAGTATTTTAGGCTCCAACAGTATGTCATGATGATGTTTGTAGCATTTCCCTATTATACAGCACTTGAAACTAAACGGATCAGTGCTCCACAATCAAGAAATAAAAACACTGAAAAGCACCGGTCCAGAACACGTGCAGCATGAAAACCTAGAAAGCCATTTCCAATTTTTCCCCCTTGTGATGCAGAAAACAAACCAAAGCAGAAACCGAAAATTCCAAAAATATATTTGGGTAAGAGGATTTTATTTGTGTGCTTTACCCCATTCGCATCTAAAGAAATCAACTCTGGTGTTGTAGTGCTGTCATATTTCACCTCCAAAGTCATCAGTTTTAAATAGGGAGCTGTGACACTCTTACAGGCTCATTAGCAAGTGATCGAAGTCACAGAAGCTTAAGTTCATCATTTGTCAAGTGCTTTTACTCCTAACTCAAGGAATGTAGGGTTGAGGCTTGCCAACACTAACTGTTTGGTAAAGATTAAAGTAGCAGTGACATGGCATATGCTTGCACCTTAAGTTTAACATCAGCCGTAAGCCTTTTCCCATCCAAGATTTGCAGAGTTGGGAGCTGTTAGGAATATGTTCGTTGCAGTGTCTTAAATTGTTTGGCTTATGAATCTGAACTAACTTTTCTGCCTTAGCAACGCGAACATAGGATAAATTAACAATAATAAGCTATGAGCAGACATATCCATACGTAAATCAAGAAAACCAGCTTATCTACAAGTATTGTAGCTACAGCTTCCAAAATCATTGGAGGCACTGCAAGAAAAGAACCACAGTCTGGGTTTGTTTCTTTGGGTTTTTTTTAAAGAAAGCTTAGCATCTTAAAAAAAATTGAGGAAGTTGAGGAATAAGAACTATTTTGATGCCTGCTTTGACACATCACAAGGCTGAAGTCAAGCATTCCAAATGAGAAGACAAGTGGGTTAGAATCAGAAAGACAGCTGGTCAAAAAGTTGCTTGATTAACAAGTAAGATTAGGTAGTAGGTGCAGCCTTAACTTGTCTCTGCTCTATTTCTATTGAGAAGCATGTTAAGAGCTTGTTTGCATAGGTGCACTTTGCATTTCATTGCTTCTCATTTCACTATACACAGCGATTCTGATTGCCAAAAATGGCCTTTTGTAGTTGAGGGGAGGATTTTTTTAATCCTCTAATTTAGAAAAAACATACAGAGAGCTCAGCTAGCTCTACCACTAGCTCATGATTTATTTTACAAGCAGTTTCACAGAGCTCTTTACTAAACAGACATTCTTTGTGCTTTATTACAAGTTTGCTCCATTGAGTCATGCTCTCTGTGGGATGTTGCGTCTATATTTTATTTTCCTCTAGCCATTAATTACCTTGTGGGCCTGTATCATGTCTCTCCCAGTCTCATTTATTATAACGGCGCCTGCTAGTGTTGCTCAAGTTAAGAGGCTGTCAGTATTTCCATTAGAAAACCCATCTCAGGGGTTTGTAAGTCAGCTGTAAAACTTTCCCCCTGGCTGATGGTTGGCATACATGGCCACAGCCAGAAGGGTTCTTTCTTTTCTTGACATTAAATTGAGCTAGGAAAAAACCCCTTACTGTTTAAAGTCATAGAATTAAACATGAGTTTTGACACCTTGTTTTTGAAACTCAGAAACAGCTTAATTTCTTTAAACCAGATTTTGTGGGCTATTTGGTGATAATGTTAGTCAGTGCTTGTGACTTTGGTGGTGGTGTTTGGTTTTATGTTAGGTTTTTTTTTTTTTAAGGATCCAAGCCATTCTTCCACCTTTTTTTTTTTATCATTGAACTGCCACCCTCAACAGCTTGCCTCTGACTAACAGGTCCAGGATCTGCTCCTCTGTAGCTGTTGCCATTTGAAACATCTTCTGATTATTCCTTCAAATACGTGCCCTTCCATTTAACTTCAACAACAAGGAGAAATTCCTCTCTTCTGCTTATATCACTACAACCATCATGTTCACTTGTATTTATTAACTTTATGTCTCCATTTTGAGCAGAGCTGGGAGGAAGCAACCCATGAGACTTCCATATGCCAAGACCTGACTTCTTGCCAGTTTAGAGTCAAAATGGGCACCCCAACAGCTTCTTTGTAAGGACTTTGAGGCAAGCTAGTTTGACAGCCAGGGCCCTGGAAGTCCAAGCAGTCAAGAAGCTACCACAAGCCTCAGAGATCCAGCACTTGACAGTATCAGTGGCTGAGGGTCTCAGCTAAGCCAGGAACTTAGCATCGTAGCGTGCAAATGACTAGAAAAATCCATCTGGACTCCACCACAGCTTTACAGGAATCAGACCTACAGAACAGATTAACTCTGACAACTCAGTAAGTCCGTGGATGACAAACACTCCAACATAAAATTTGAAGCCAGTTCTTCCTGTTTTATTCCAATACAAAGAGTTTTAGGGTAAATTTTCAATGGCGGGCACTATTCCAAAAAAGACCTTACAAGCCAAGTTGTACTAGTAGACCTTCATACAAAAAGCTCAAGGCTCAGAAACTGAAGATGCGTTCAAGCGCAGTGATCTCATCATGGGAAAGCATCTTTACAGCTTAAGTACACATATTCAAGCTATATACTACAATAGTGCAAAACAATTTGAAGACTTACTGTGGTCAGTTGTCTTAACTAAATAATGTATGAAGATTTCGCCTGGGTCACTTCTTCCCAAATAGTTTGCTGAACTTTTACCACAACTGTTTCTCACATACTATGCAAAGGAGCTTATGGAAAATAAGCCTGAGGCATTTAGTATTGGCATGTTGGTTGTAAGGCAGCAACTACAACCTATTATTACATTTGATAAATTTTAAAGAATTCACATTAATCAATGTTTACCTTTAAGAGCAATAGGTATTTCTATTGAAAAAGCCTTCAAGGAAGCACCAATTTGACCAAAGCTGATAACTTCAATTAGAGTTTTAAAGAGACCACAAGATTTTTGCATCTCCTTTAGAGTTTGGACAAAGCACCAAGGAAGTCATCTTTATGTTGTTGTTCTTTTTTAATCACCTAAACCAGCAGCAGGGAGAGGTACCATATACTTAGAAATACCATAACTGCACAAGGCTGGTAAAGTCTCCATATGTGGTTCAAATGTCTCCACACTGCCCTTCCTATTAAAAGACAGTAGGAGGGATAAAGTAGCCGATTGAAGCAATTATAGAAAGGAAACAAGTTACAGAAAACTATACAAAGTCTTGTAAAGTCTGTGTTTTATACACAGATTGATTAACTGCATAATGGTAGAGAGTAAACCAGCTATCAACCAAATAGAGAGAATTGAGAATTAAATTACTGCATTTAGGAGCTACAGGTAGGAACCGAACATTGTTTTCAGAAGGCAAGGACTAAGTAATGAGACTGATAAAGACCTGAGCACCACTAAATCAGCTGAAAAGAAGTCTGGTTAAATAGAATTACTAGCCTTACAAATTGCAGCCCTTGCAATTAAGCTTCATTTGTCTTAAATTCCCTGGGATACATCCTGGTTAAACAAACTTTCTGGGTAGATGCTAGGCTGCTTATTTCTATGCTCTCAGTTAAGTGAAGTGGCATAAGTTTTGCAAATTCATTATCATCATTATTTTAACTGCTTGGAATATTCTGCTATATTTTTGTCATCTAAAGAGAATAAAATTGCTAGACACCCCTCAGTTCTGTTGTAAACTACTGGTAAGGAAGAACATCTATATGTTACAGGGAATGGAAGACGGGTTAGAGACAAGATGACAATAAATCTATAGAAAATAATCTGCTTTATCCATCTGAAAGAACATATTAGACCCAAGGGAAAGGAAAATATTGTTAGGAGAAAAAGTATCCTTCGAATGCAAGCCTATAATTTTGTCTCAAAATATACAATCACATTAGATTAGGAAGTTAATCTTAAAGTATTAGAGGTAGTCTAACTGAATGAAGCCTTTGTGACCTCCTCCTCTGCAAGTGTCCTTTCCAGATACTCCAAAGGGCACCATAATTATCCACAGCTTCTCATTCAGAGAAAGATATTCTCTCTCCACTTAAATTGTAGTCAGTTAGGACATTTTACATCACAATAAATCTGGGGGGTTTTGCAGCTGCAGAATTGTCACAAAACTGGCCATAGGATTGAAAGATAGATCTGGAAGTATTTGTTCCTCTGTCATTCTACGATTTGTATTTGTTTTTTTTTTTTTTAATTGCTGCTCTTGTTCACATCTTGAGGATTGCCTTAAAATACAAATACCTAAGTAACTGAAAACATCCTACCTTCCTAAGTAAGAAGTTGTACCCACTCGAGTACCAGGGCAACAAGCAGCTAGTTGTGGTGCTTGCTCCAAGCATAAGTACGTCATCATACACGGAAAATGAACACTCCTAGGGGTTTTTAATAAGACATCATACAAAAGTAGATAAAAACAGGGGGTTTGTTTTTCTTTTCCCCCTCCAAGATTCAATTTTAAGAATATCATATCTGTAACTAAAGTACAGGTAATATATACTCCTGGCTTTGTAGCACTTTGCTTCATTGACTCTTGCTGCTCTGGACATCTCTTGGATTTAAACTATGAGAATAGGCCTAAACCTCAGCTTAATATTGAATACTAAACAAATATTCACCTTATGAGGTCTCCTCACTCTTTTAGGCCTAATATTTTGGCATCATCAAATTAATTTTGCTTCCCAGAATTTTGAAGGGAACAACCTTGTACACAACTGGAGTTGATTTTTCCTTTATAACCTTGTTGGCTTTTTTCTGTTCCAGGACTACCCAAACAACATTTTTGTTTCATGAACAATTTAAGCATTTCCAAATGTGATCTCATCCCAGTGAAAGTGAGATCTTCTGGATTTTCTAAAACAAAAAAATCAATTGTGTATGAAGTGAAAATACACTCAGAGTAGACCGCTCCAAATCAAGACAGAAGAAGTAGTGAATACTTGTTTATCCATTCCTCCAGTGACTCTTCCCAGAGCTGATAAAGCCAAAGAAAGTTTTGGCTCAAAGTGATAAATATTCTGGTTTTGATGTGTTGGCCATGGGCAAACTCCCACAGGAGACACTGGCAAAAGATCCCCAAGCTGTTCTAACATTAGACATGTAATACCCATATAACCTGATACTGGAGTTCATGTCTTGAGATCAAATCCTCTGACTTCATAGGTGTGTTGGACCCCAACAATTCACATCAAAATGTAGTTTCATTTTTCCTGCAGATTTCAGGTTTTTGGCTACGCTAACCTTACAAAATAAGCCTGGATATGTAGATGAACAATCCCTTCTCTTGGCCTCTCTTTGAATTCATCAAAGACAAAAATAAATCTTTGCATAAGAACAAGATAGGGCAACAGTACAACTTTTGATCCCAATTTCTTTAGCTGATTTTACATTTCTACTCACAGCTTTTTCTTACTGGCATGAATAGTGGGGTTTTTTTCTCTGCAAAGTATACACTGGCGTTAAAGATGCTCTTCAAACAAGAAGTGGTAGCTCTTATTTAACATCTATGTTTGTATACAGTCCACAGCAAGTTTAATGCTCATAAATCAAACCAATATTTCTCTATAACTCCTCTCCAGATATTCTGCCCTTTTCTAATCCAAAGAGCAACTATTGGACATGTTTATGGGTCAATTTTCAGTTTATTACTTTGGCTGACTAACAGGCTTCCTTGCTAGACCTGACCTATACTTGCCATTGTAAAATAATTAAAAGTGATGCCTCAAAGTATTTACTGCTGTGGGTTTATTATAATTAAGTTTTGCTCAGGATAAGAAGCAACGTGCCAAGCTGAAGATGACAAAACCTTCAATGAGGAAAAGAGACTCTCCAAGATATAGATAGCTGTGGGCTATCAGTTTTCTGCAATTCATGTCCATTATTAAACAATAGAGTATGCAAAAATTACATTTTAATAGTGTTATCTCTGCTCCTCCTCCTATGACATCCAAGAGGCAGATTGACAAGTGATGTAAAGGTTTGATATGCCAATATTCATGATTACTTGCACTGGGCATTACTAGGATAACACAAAAGTCACAAAACATTGGTAGAAAAATATTGTAATACCAACGTGCCTTTCTTTTGTGCACCTCACTTCACTCTCCAAGTAACTACAGAACAGGTGGTAGCCCACTCCTAGTAGTGAAACCTGTGAAGAAATCTGTGAAACTCATCCAGTCCAAGCCTCCTAAATAAATTTACTGTGTGACAGAAAAACAAGAGAGAAAAAACTGGAGAAGGAATCTTGAAGGTTTTGGAAAAAAATGGTCTTGAATGGAAGATGTTATAACACACTTTGAAAAGCCTGAGATAGTGAAAGAGAGCTCAAACATGGGGTTGCTTATCAGCAACACAGTTTAATAAGTAAGAGCATATTAAACATATCAGGAGCCTGCTTGTATAGTTTTGTAACCATTTTTAAAAGTGACATAGCTTAGAAGGACAAAAAGCTCTTGAACCAAAACCTCAAAAATTTCAATAAGAAAAGCATATATTTATTCAAAGAAAAATATTTATATGCCTGAAGCTTGCTTCAAAAAAAACCCAAAGAAACAAAGCCTTTTATAGAGGATTTATAAAACCCTGGAAGTTGGCTCTAGAGACAGATTTATCCAGGATGCATTAGATGGAGTTTGACATGTTTTTTAACCTGGTTAGCAATGATTACAGAGCCACCCTTTGCATTACGTTGTGATTTCACCGAGGTATATAATTTGGAAACACAACTGTCACCTCTGAGGCACTTTTTAGCAGGGACAGTGACAAATATGTACCTAAGCCACTATTTGTCTGTTGCCAATACGTGAATGGGGAGTTTGCAGGGCTGAAAGTCAAATGATGCAGAATAAAAAGCCTGAACTGCTGTCACAGAGAAGAGAAATTGATCCATTTAGAGATGATAGAGGATGCAAAGATGCTCAAAAAAAAAAAAAGATCAGAGCTATATATCTTCCAATCTAATAACAAACCCATAGCTTCTGGCTCAAAGAGTTTGACTCAATTTTAGACCTTTCATTTCACATGTATGTGCCACAAGTGGCAATCAGTGCTGCCATTGGCCACAGCAAGGCGTGAACACAGCCGTTTAATGTGGTACTAAGATATTCTCCACAGGGAGAACTCACTTGGCTCAGTATCACTTCATAATCCTGCGAAGATATACACAGTTTACAGTCTGGGAGTAGTTTGCGGACCTCTCTGCAAACAGCCCTAAGTTTTTCACCTTCCCATTTTGGGCACATGAACTAGATGGGTAAAGTCTCAATTGCCTATTCACAGTCAATAAAAAAAAAAACCTTGTTCTTGCCACATCCAGTAAATCAGTAACATTTAAAGGAATTTAGATATAGCCACTAAGGATAGTTGCAAATAATTAGTAACAACTGTATTGCACCACAGAGCACAGTGCTGGAGTTGCATCAGCAGTTAGCCAGCAGTTAGTCTTTTCAATGCCTCTTCTCATACAAATTTTTAAAAAATCATATGTTTTAATAGGCTGATACCAAAGGTTAGTTTTCTACACATCTTTGGTACACGCTCTGCCCAGATAGCAAACTGGGAGCCATGGGAGCACTGTGTACATGAATAGCTCTGGACTGGGCTGCCGGGGTCCAGCAGGTCTACCAGCCCTGCCCCGCGCTTGGGCTGGCAGCGGGCACAGGGGTAACTCATGTCAGCGAGCAGGGAGCTGAAAAGGGAGAAAAAGAGGAGTCTGGCTGCATTCACCACCGAGGTTTTTTATACCAAACCTTGCTGACCCTGAAAAATATGTATACAAGCCTCATGCCGCCAGCTTGCTGTTCTTAAGCATGGGAGGAGCTTAGGGGGGAAAGTAGCACCAAACAACTAATTCTTCAAAAGGTTAGAAACCTGTTCCACGGAGAACATACAAATATTTTTTGTTCATTCTCGTTTAATTCCTTTTACCAGTACTAGGGAACATGGGAAAGCACAGACCTGCAGCGGATAATATCTGCAGGGTTCAATCCCCCACACAAACTATTTTATGGGAGTACGCGGCTTGAAAAGTGGAGCATTCGACTGCTGAAATACGAGATTTCATTAAGTGACAGCATGAACAAATTCTTCTTCTAAGCATTTGCAGAAAGTGAACTAAAATGGTAGAGTAGTTCAATTAACTTCTCTAGAAACTCCCCACAAGCCTTACCCAGGGGTGTACATTACTCAAATTACATACATAAAACAAAAACGTGATAAAAAAATTGCTCTGATTTTCATACACTGATCAAATACACTGGAAGGATGAATTCAGCCTTTGTTGTTTTCAAAACCAGCACACCGTAATAAATATGTAAATGCTGACTCTAATTAATGAATTACAATTCAAGCTGTAGACAAGCTGTTGCTCTTTAGGTATTGTATTGATTGAATTCTCTGTGTCTTTTTTGTTTTGTTTTATTTTAAGTGCACCATTATCCTCCAGCAAAATGTTTGATTTATGATACAGATACAGTGCAAGTTTTAAGTTTTATCCCCAGATGTCTCATAAAAAAATAAAGACAAAGCAAGCCTCTAAGTAGGAATGACACCGAATGTCAACATCCCAGCAGCTTATACAAGAAATATACTCTCACATGGGTAGTACTGCAGAGGAGCCAGGTAAAACAGAATTGATGGGTCATCCACGGGGGGCAAAAGGCCACTTAAGGATGATTATGCAACATATTTTTTTGTGGAACCTTATTCACACCCAGCTTTTTGTCCCAAACCCACATGTCTTCTCCCCACTTTGATTTGACCTCATTCACCAGTGTATATCCTTCCTGGATAAGCAATTCTAAGTCCACAATACAGGTTTCATTGCCACCTACATTTTTCAACAAGGCAAGATTAAATCACAGCCCAAATCTATACTTGAGACCCTCAAACTACAGTGAACCCTTCTGTACATGGAGGGTCTTGGAGGTGAAGCAATATGATTTGGGTTTTCAGAATTTACATAGTTAATTTAGCACTATCAGGAACCTGTACTTACAGAACATCATATCAGAGCTAACAGACACAGTAACACTTATTTTAACCTTACAGTTGATAGCACAGTACTTAAAGTCATTTGATAATTATTCAATAGCCAAGTAACTTTGTGTAATTACTCAAAAAAAGGCCAGGCTGCTCAAGATGCCCTACGTAATTACAGACAAGCAGAAGCCTGTTGTGCATAGGTAAGCAATCCACTGCCAAACCCTCTGCACCAAACACTACATTTCAGCCCAGCTGCCATACACACACTATCACACACTGTGCCGGTCACATCAGAAATGTCACAGCCCATACACACAAGGAAAATAAGCTCTTCTCTTAAGTCTGGGTGGCATTTTCGCATTTATAGCTTACGATAGAGAAGGCTGCGTAGTCACCGCCGCGACTCGAGGGGACACTACTAATGTTCAGGAAGATGTTATTTAAACACTGAAGAGCAAATCTATTAGATTGCCTGCTGATTTTGCAGCAGAGAAACATCTAGGTGCTCTCTAAAGGGTAAGTTTAGCCTCTTCTTTAATAAAAATCTTTTTATTTGCATGGAAATGCATAAAAAAAATTTGATCTTCAAACAGATTCGACAGATATCCTTTTCAGATATTGATGCGAGGAAAAAAGCAGCAGAGACATAATATGGAAAGCTGATCGAAGAAAACATTATCACAGCCTAGCAGCGTCCTGTAAAACTGAATAAGTGAAACTTAGCCAAATCTTTATTTTTGACACAAAAGGAAAAAAACCCACCACTGTTATAGTAATGTTATAAAATTCTGTACTGACATTTCCTGAACAAGTGTCTCATCATTTTCCCTAAAGTATATTTTTAAATTATCTATTACTGTAGAATTAAGTCAACATTAAAATGAAATAATTCCTAGTCCAAAGTTGCTTTTCCGCTGGATTTGATTTGAAGGAGAACTTGGAACTCTGTGACCTTATTTGAAAAGAAAAGTGAGTGTTGCAAAGCAGTCTAATCGTACAGTTAAGTTTAGATAACAGAGTTTAGTAACAGACAAAAAGCAAACTGGAGGGGAAAAAAAAAATCCTATTAAAATTGCTCAGGACAGTTGCTCTGGTGCAGACCCCTTCCTGACCAAGGACACCCACTGGAAGTCCCAGTCCCAGGACTTTGCTGACCAAAGACTGATGGGGATTCACCACCTTTGCCAAACATGGGAGATTCCCTCCCAGCAGATTTCCAAAGCTCAGGTGTCTAGTTGCTCTCCACATATACTCTAACACTTGAACTGTGTCCCCTTAATTGGACCTTTCCCAATCTTCTGGCTGTCATGGACTGCTCAGAAGAGTGCCAATAGTTGCATGCCAGCCTACAGGGCCAGGCAGGAGAGGGAGCTCAGTGCTCTGCTGGTCCAGCGGAGAAGGAGCTCAAGGTGTCAGTCACAGCCCCAACCAGCAAGTGGCACTAGAAAAAGTGACTTTAGATGTAGGGTGGCATCTGAAGGGGGAAAAGCCCTTGCACACCAAAGCTGTGGGAAAGCAAGCTCTATAAAGCCACTTTTCTTGCCCTGTGGAAAAGGATGAAGTTCACCCTTGCCATTGCTATTTCTCCAGAGGCAAAGCTCCACAGAACAGAGGCTGACTAAACCTCCCAAACTCACTCTGTGGCTCTGGGCAAGCTTTTTGGACTGGATTAAGAGTCTGAATGCAAGGCTGTGATCCGAGGGCGTGCAGAGGGAGTATATATGCCTCCGGCAGCCCAGCATACTCTGGGTGAGCAAAGCTTCTGTCTCCACACTTCAAATGGTGCAGAGTATGTCCCCGCTAATGCTACACCTTCTGGTCCTGGGGCTAACTGCAGGGATTGCTGTTCCTGCTTTTTCTGATCTTTGGAGAAGCTTGGGTCACTGAAGGCTTTAAACCTCATGCTTAAATTATGCAGAGATTAATATTGTACTCAAATACTGCAGCAATAAGTGCAGGTGTTAAGTAGCAGTGATTGGTCTGCCATGACTAGAAATCCATATTTAGTCTGAGTACAGACATTCAGTTTTATCAGTATTTAAGTTTAGTTACTCACCTCCCTTCCCACTTTGAGATAATTCTTTAAAAAAAAAAAGAATTACTACAACTTATAGCAAAAGGGTTGGGTTTTTTTATCCAGCTTTGAACTGAGGCGCCCACCTACTAGAAGAAATTATGAGTTAACTGGGTCCACTGAAAAGGGTAAGTCAAAAGTAAGTCTTTGCCTGCTTGCATTACTGTTACGTAAAAATGCACTAGAATTAGGTTTCTAGACACACAGATACCAAAAAGGGGGTCATTATACCTGCTCCTCACGAGAAGCCTTGGTACTATTCACTATTCAGTTGTCCATTTCTGCTTTCCCGAAAATAAAGTGGTGGTTATAACAAGTATTTATCTTCAGTTTTTGGCTGCTTGACAAGGATTATTCAGTGCTTAAAAATGCAAGTTGAAGTGAATTAGCAGTTGAACACCTTTTTTTAATTATTATTTTTAGTAGTTAAATGTCTGTCTTCGGTGTCCCGGGCTTTTTTAGAATAGCCAGATGCATTTTCTTTACGCTGCATCATACTTGCAGTGAACAACCTGAGGGGGCAAGAGTGAAGGAATAAGAACTGCCCACACAGCAGGGGGGGATGAGCAATTTAATTTCTACTTGCAGACACAAGCTTCTATCTCCTCTGCTAAATGCCAGCTTTTGCTGTAGAGAGGCAGTGAGCCATGTCTATTCTTAAAGGACTTGTTTTGTGGTGGGCAGATGCAGACTTTAGCTTTAAAGAGGGAGAAAGTAATAAATATTTAAAAACACCCACAGGTAGACTGTGAACAGAAGTTAACGGCTGTTCAAGCTACAGAGGATGCTTCAGAGAGAAGGCCATAGGCAGTTTGCCCTTCACTACTTGCACAACTTTCAATTCAAACACAAGATGCTTCTCTTTTCTTCCTGCAGTTACATCTGCCAATATAATTTGTCCATTTGGGATAGAGAAATGGCCCCTCATCAATGCAATTAAGTATTAAAAGCTGAAATTTCTGTCATGAACCATTTGAAATGCAATTTCTCCTACTCTAGCAGTAAGATTTAGATCTGCAAATTTGATGTCTTAAGATGTTAAAGATTCCCCTACTAATAATATACAGGAACACACGCGAACTGAGCGAAGCCAAAGCCTTTGACATGTTCCAAGTGGGCTGCCTTTTCACGTTCGCCTTAGAGCCCATCTCTATTCCATGTGACTGAAATAAAGCAAGTTAAACCTGGGTGAAAATGAGTGGGGAACCATTGCATCAAGTGCTCCACAGAATCAGTTTACTTCACTTATACCTTTTTTTTAAAGGCAAGATAGTTTATATTTATAGGGCCTAGAAACTTAAGAGTGAAATGGCCGAGATTTGGATCTCATCTTGTGACTCCAGGAATTGATGCCTGAAGACTGACAGTCTGCCAAGCACAGGTAAGCATCTAATACAATTTATTTCAGGTGGATTTGGTCACTTCAATATTTTGGGAATATGGGTTAGAGACAGGGCTTTAACCTGCCCTTGCTCAAGGGAGCAAGTAAGGCAAGAAATATTGCAAACTTTCCCTAAAGGGTCACCGAGTTCTCAGAGCTAAATGAGTCTCTGAAAGGGAAGGGAAGGGGAATGAAGAGAAGTTACACCGAGGGAAGCTGTAACGCTTTCGGCAGCTACTACAGCACAGTTGCAAGCAGCAACTTACGGTCCTGCCACACAGTCCACAGGCTTCTCCGCCTGATGCTCAGGACACAAACTCAAGGTAAGAGAAGCTACTGGGAAGGCTGAAACTTGTTAGTGGACTTAACACCTCTGTGACTTCTGCAAACTTGCTTCTAAGGCCACAATCTTAGTTTGCTACAGCCTTTAAACCATTGCTGACGAGTTTTATGTACACAGTGGACTTCCTCAGGGCTATTTAGAGAATAGAGGAATTTATACACGTGATTTGACCCCAGTAAGCTCCACAGAATAGAAATATTTCCTTCTAGAGTGACTGAAGTGCCTATATATCCTAATACAAAGCTCAGTAAAAAGGAGCCAGCTGACTAGGTTGGCTAGCTACAACCCTGCTTCCAGATATCACAGAGCACAAAGACCAATGCATAAGTCAGAGTCCACAATGCCAGGCATCCACATGAAAGAGAATTCTGGTAAAAGAAGCTCTGATATGGCACACACATAGAAGACCAGCTGATACTGTACATGCACGTCCTCATCAGGAGAGATCACAGGCAGGCTGCAGGTGCCCCATCTCCTCTCTCAGAAGGGACCTCCACCCGCTCCTACAGCTATGCTTTCTCCTTTACAAGATCCCAATATGCACTCGAAACCCCAGCTCCTCTTCCACCCTCTTGGCATGAAGTCCCAACCCAAATATAAGCAAAATGCTTACAGGAGGACAAGCAGAGGACACTCTTTCCCCTGCAAAGCAGCCTGGCCTCAGCCTGCAGAACAAGATCATTGAAACAAAGCCCAAAGCCTCCAACTTGGAGCCCCTTACCTGTAATCAGAGCCATTGCACAGAACCCACCCAATGCATCTTTGGCTGGCGCTCTGTGTAAAGAATTGAGGCAAGGTGTTATCAGGAAGGACGCAAAAAAAAAAAATCCTACCTGTTTCTCCACTAGGAGTGTCTGGCTATACCCCAAAAGTTTTTCCTGTGTTTGCAAGGCACTAGACATTTCACAGAATGGTTCGGGTTGGAAGGGACTTTAAAGTTCATCTAATTCCAGCCCCCTGCCCTGGGCAGGGACACCTCCCACCAGACCAGGCTGCTCAAAGCCCCATCCAGCCTGGCCTTGGGCACCTCCAGGGATGGGGCACTGACCAAGAGACTGCTGTTTAGGTGAAACAAAATATGGCACAGAATATGAGCCAGTGAAAAGCATGCCTTACCTCTCAGTTTTATTAAATCATAGATCAATCTGTTTGGCAACCTAATAATAAAACATTTACAAAGTCCTTACAAGGTATAACATGAAGCTACCATTATTCTGGTTGTGATTCATACATATTGAAAACCTCTTTCAAAACATTGCTATTTTGCCTGTGGACTGCAAGAATCTGTTTTTCCAGTGAAGCATATTAAGATAAGATTGAGGGCTACTCTGGAACCAGATTTTCCCCAAAATATGCCAGTGCACATACCTAGCAGGTGTATATTCCTTTCCTTGGGATAAAAGAACTGCTGAATTACAGCATATACATTAAAGATGAAAAGTAGAAAGATGAAAATTCAGTGATTGACCCACTGCTTTATTCTTCCGAGTCATCACAAGAGTAAAGGAAACTATTCAGTGAGTAAGTTCGTCAGTGTATGTCTAAGCTTATTATATCATCTAGCTTCGGTTAAAATCTCATACCTAAAGCATCCTGTCACTGCAATGCATGCATCCCATAGCACAGAAAGATGACTGTGGATGCCAGGAGACAGTGTGCTATGAACATATAAGCATCAGATGGATAATGTGGGTCTGAGTGATGTAGAACAGAAGCGAATGCAATATTTTCCAAAACTTCTTTTGCTCCTAATGTGTTGAAGGTTACAGGAGAGAAATAAGACAAGAGTTATGTTTGTCACCTGCATTTTAACATTTTGCTGTGAAATTATAATGTGACATTTTTCTGAACTTTCAAGCTGTGTGCAATAGCTTGCTAGAATTATGTGGGAAAATACCTCTAAGGCTTTTTTACTAGATTATTATATTTCCTTTATTACAACAAATATGTTCATCTTGATTTTGAGAACACTGATTGTGAGAAAATAAAAGGGGGAGGGAGGCAGGAGTAAAGAAAAACCAATTTTGAGTTCACTGCCATCATCAAATGCAGAAAACTTCACATGTTTTTAATCTAATGAGAGTGTAATTGTTGCTTCCTCACTGACTACTCACCAGAATGACAGTAAGTATGTTGACACAAGATATCTATCAAGCCATGTCACAAAGCATCTAACAAACACAGAAAGAAAACCCCGGAAAGCATGTAATAATGATAGTTCATCATCTTAATTCTGAGACACTGGAGTTGTTTGTGAATGGATTTCCATCCTTTCACCAGCCACTCTGACTTTTCTACTTCATTTTTGCTCCCTTCCCTTTGATCTTCCACTTACTCTGAACAACACGAAATGCAGACAAAAAAGACGTCTCCATCAGGAGGTGAATATATTGTCAACTTTAGAGCTGCCAATTTAGTTCAGATGATGGCTGTAAATGGAGGCTACACAGCACCAGAGCTCTGCCAGGGATCCCACACATGGTGGGATATGGGATCTGGACACCCACCTCCCCGCAGGGGCCATCAGCACCCACCACATGTCTCTACCTTAGTAGAACAAGAGCAAGGGCAAGGACTCCTTTGCTGAACCCAAACACTTCCAGGGGCTGTGAACATTTGTTTGTTGTTATTCTACTATTGATACTGATGACAACAGCATAATGATGTTTGTTCTTTGAAATATAAAGGTGGAAATGAGATGCAAGAGCCCAAGTTCAGGTTTTCAAAGGCATCTAACCATATACAATCTAACTATTGTACCATCATGATACCATCTAACCTGCTCAAAGCCCCATCCAGCCTGGCCTTGGGCACCTGCCCAGAGAAGTGGTGGAGGCTCCATCCCTGGAGACATTCAAGGTCAGGCTGGATGGGGATCTGAGCAATCTGATCTAGTTGAAGATGTCCCTGCTCACTGCAGGGGGGTTGGGCTAGATGACCTTTAAAGGTCCCTTCCAACCCAACATATTCTGTCTTTCTATATAACCCCTTATGAAGCCTCTGTGAGGTGGGACACCTAATTTTGAGGAACTAGACCAATAATGGTTTCATCTGAAGTCAGAGGCTCAGTCCCTAAGTGACTTCTCAGCTATGCTGACACCTCAAGACTTTGAGTTACTATTTACAAGTGTTGTGGTTTGGTCTGGACTGGCCATTGAACTGAAAACAAAAAAACCTCAAACACACAACAAAATGAATCGTTCACAACAACTAGGGTGTATGCTTAATCTATTTTTCTCCTGATATCAAAGGAAAAAAAAAAGCCACACTAAAATTCTGAAATACTGCACTTCCAATAGCATTTGCTATCCTAAAGTACTTGAAAAACTGATACAGGTTTCTTCATGAAGATCACAGCTGGTTTTGCACAACACAGCAATGCAAAATTAAGAGGAGAATTTTAGATGTAGAGTGTCTTTCCCCAAAAGTAAGCAGTCCAGTCTTCAGCATCTAGTGCTACATAATCCTCTAAAGAAAAAGATAGTCAGCAGTGACTTCATCCAACAACATTTATTCTGCCTTTTGCCTAAAATTGCATATCCCCCAGAGCAAAAATAAAATAAAAAAATCCCTATGGCTGAAGGAGACTTGTTCAGTACTGTAAATCAAGGACTTCCAAACTACCGAGCAACGTTTGTTCCTCTACCCTGCATTTGAAGTCTCCCACCAAGCACAGATCTAGGCAAGCCGTGATTACAATAGTTTGTGAAACCTGTCAGATCACAGAACAAGGTGGGAAGGAAGGCTGCGGATTTTCCTGACATGAAGCAACTGAGGGCATTAAAGGACGTTTCTGGGGTTCCCGAGAACTCCCACAAGGACAAAGAGAACCCGCGTGGGGACTATGGCTCCCTATCTCCCAGTGGTTAGGTAAATCTAACAGAAAATACAAACCTGATCAAAAACAGAACTACCCCACACCCTAAAAGCGAACCCAGCTCTACATGCTTGCAGTAAATATTATCTGCACTCATTTGCCAGCCAAAGACCTGAAAAATCATGTTGAAATCAAGATGCAAGGTTTCCTCACCACTACATTGAGAGAATACCAAAATATAATTAAAAGATTTAAACACCAAGTCTAATTTGTACTTCTTCCTCAGCCGATTAGAGAAATTGCACTCAAAGCCGCTTGTTAAGCAGTAAGTAACATTTTAAGAAAGGCATTTAACAATCTGTTCCTTATACAAATCCTTTGCAGCCAAATTGCACCTATAAAGTTATAACAGAACTGTTTTGGAATCAAACATGAGCTGCATATTTTTATTACACACGAGGTGGTTAGTGTATTATAATTCAGTTAGCACATATACAGTTTTCTTTTACTGTACTTTATAAGCACTCCAGCAAAACCTTTTTATACATTTACAGCGTGAAATTACATTTAAGTCTGATATGTCCAATATCAGGGAGTTGATGCGTGCGGAATAATGAGGTTTACTCATTTTCATTGCATTTTCCTGTCCACCTAACCTTCCTACGGGTGTCTGAATACCCTTTTTATTTTTTTACATTTCCTTTAATTTTCAAGAGCAATTTTTTTAACATGACAAGCTGGTGATTTACAAAGCACTGATGCTGGCCCAGTTCTATAAACCATGGGCAGGCTGGGGTCTACAACAGTGTCATCCACCAGCTGAAAGCACAAGGTCCCAGTGGCCAAACACAGAGAGGCAGAAGGTACCACCACAAGCCCTTCCGCACCAGCATCACAGTTGGCCTGGAAAAGGCAGCAATGACCAAAGGAGCAGGGTTTAGAGCAGCTCTGCTATTCAGTCCAATGGTCACGCATTTTCCTCAAGGCTCCTGTGAATTTTCCCCCTGCCGACCAAAACGGCACTCAAAGCAATTTCCTCTCTTTTAAAGTGGAATCTACTCACGCAGAGAGAAAAGACCCCAATGCTTCCCACAACGAATAGTTCTTACTGTCAATCCTACATCGATGCATAAAACACAGAAACAACCTGTCCCTGGGATTTTCATTTACCCAGGGGCAGCACCGAGGTGCACATTTGCATCACTTTGTGCTCAGTTATTAACACTAAATATTGCTGGATTTTTTCCTTTCATAAAGGGTCACTGATACCAGTGTAGCGTAGAGACTGGTTTTGTCTCATGAATAATCAATCAAAAAATCTGTTCTACCCTTCTACAGACAAAGCACATTAAGGATTAAAAAAAAATCCTTCCCCCATGTGTGTTTTCAAAACCAGTTTTAGGCAAACTTCCTATTGGATCCTGCATTCCAGTGGGAATCAAGTTTCATTTGTATTTATGTGGACATCTACTTGCAGTTACCCATGTCAGGTGGGTGGTTGGAGAAGAACCATGGAACAGATCAACCTAACGAAAGCAAAGTGATCTTTGCATTACTGAAGCTTGTTGTCTTGTACGTATTATCCAGCATAAATTATGAATTGCTATTTGTGAAGCACCAGGTCACTGTTCTCATGTGCTCCCACATTAACTTGCAAGATAACGCTGGATGATCTGAAGGCATCAGACATGCTCTTCTTCATGACCTTGTCCTGCCCTGTCACTCAGTATGTGACAGCACAGCTCTTTTCAAAAGTTAGGTAGAAAGAACTCATGGATACGTGGGCAGAAGGACAGGCACTGTCTGGCTGGACAAGTATAATATAGACTGAATTTCTTGCTTTTGTAACAGAAATGGTCTTTCAGAATGGGCACCAGCAACACTTTTTTCCCCAAAAAACCAAAACACTCAAAGTATTATGAAAATATGAGTAAGAATGAAACACCGGTCTTTTTCCCTGAAACTTAAGATATACTCTAAAGCAAAGAAAGCTTTTCCACTCTTAAGATGCATTTTTAAAAAGCTTAGGGAATACAGAGTATTCAGGCTCACAAAATAGCTGCATTAATTCTCTTCCTTCATCTACTTGAGTCATTATTCAGCCCCCTCAGCACAGGAATACCCAGCCTGACAGGTGCTCCAGGCAGGGAGATGTCTAACTGATGAACACAGAAACGTACGTTCAACTTCATAAGTGAATTCAGTCTAGTTCAAGTTTCTTTTCCTGGGGTTGTCGGAGCTAAAAAGAACTTAATAAATGTGCTTGAGAACATGAATGGAATATGAGGAAAAGTCTGGGCTTTTAACTTTTGCTAAATTGCTTTTTTTCCCTATCAGAAAGACAATTTGTACTTTTTCAATCTTTTGACTTGCCAGTTTGGACAAAATTGGTCCAATATAAATCCATCATAATTAGCAACACTCATCCTACTGGAGCATCTCTTGAATTACGAGTTACAGGAGTAGTCAGTGTATTATACATCTTGCTATTAACAAGGAAGATTAAAATGGTTACAGCAGAAGTCTGAGAATCAGAATTTCACTACTCACATGGATCAATTATTTTCCCCTCCACTCCTCTTTTAAAGAGGACATAACACTAAGCTGAGTTATTTCTGCATAATTTTGAGCCATTCTGCTCGAGTTTCACTTCTATAAAATGGTAAATATAGTAAATGCCATTAAATATCATTAGACATCTGTTAAGGGTAGTAATCAGTGATGTGCATACAAGAAGTGAATTTCTAAGTAGGCAGTATCGTGAGATTGCAATTCATACATTTTATAATAATAAAATTACTCATCTAGCTTTTTGTAGTTTAGGATAGGCAATGAGCTAGCCTACTGTGCATGGGAGAAAGTTAAAATTTGGAGATAACTCCCTAGAAGCAATACTTGACATTTTTATCTGGGCTGACACTTGCTGACGTGGGTGAAATCCAGAGAAATAGCAGCAAAAACAAAGATGCAAGGAGCTTTTAAAAACCTAGCTGGACATTGAAAAGACAGAGACAGACAGAAAGCCTCTCAGTCTGCTTGATGTTTACAAGTGCTACTAGGCAATATTTTTCTGAAGTTATTATTTTACTTCGGAAACAGTTTTTAAGATTCACCATAATTACTGTTAATTAGTTAACGTTTGGCATCAGTGTTTTGAGGTTCATGACTAAAACTACATAGTCGATTTCTTAGCTGAAAGTAGAAGGTAAGCTCTACGAGATAAGGGTGTGCAAAGATGATTTGACAAAAGCTAATAAAAAACTAAAGGAGGCAAAAACCTCACGCAAAAAAGGAGGCAGAGAAAAAGAATAAGGTCCTTCTCTCCCTGGAAAAAAAAAAAAATGGACAGTTTTGTCAGGAAACCAGTCTTTCTGCCCAAGAAGCAAATAGAAATTCTTCTTTCTCAAGCAGATGCTTCCCTAGGACTGGACACATAGGAAATACCTCCAGAAAAACCTTCCCACTGAGACTCCCATTTCAGATTCCCTTTCCCTTACACCTCTGTCTCAGGCAAGGAAAAAAAAAATAATAAAATTCTGGTAAGAGATAAGAAAATAGAAGAGGCTGTTTCCTTGCTCTAGCAGGGTGTGTGTCCCTGCTAATCACTTCAGGATGATTCATTGCTTGCTCACTGAATAGCAAGGGTGGAGTTTTCAGTACTCCATTGTTTGGCAGCACAGTTTTAAACTCTCCCACCTGTACAAAGCTTCCCCAGTTTCACCACCTGGAGGCCTGAGAACAGATATTGCACACAAAAATAGTCAGAGATAATCATACATCTCTCTTGATTCAGAAAACAAGGATGTTGCTACGGAATATGTCAGTGACCTCCCATTCTGCTGTTTGCCCTACAATAGTGGCCATCGCATCCATACAAAAAAGCCCTCAAACAAGAGCTGAAATAGAACTTAAAGAAATGCAACCATGTGTCTCAGTAGTGTTCCTACTCAAGAACATCCCTACACATCTTAACATTTAAATACATACCACAAAGGACCTTCAACTGAAGTTTGAAGGGAATACAGATGCCGGTTTAGTGCTTTTAAGATAAACAACATTATCATTATATAATTAATCAGAATTACAATAATTCACACCTATAACCTTATACTAGCATCTTCCAAAAACTGCCAGTTTTGATCTTCCAGAAGATCCCTATCTTGATCCTCCAAGAGGTTAAAAAAAAGGCAAAGGTCATATACAGATTAATTAACACTGTTTTCTGGAAGTCTACATTAAGCCCAAGATAAGAGCAGCTCAACAGAATGAACTACTTATGTGAGCACCAGTTTTGTTTTAAATCAATACTCAAATATTTCCTGCAGTCTTAGCCATTAATTGCTTCACAGTAGAACAAACAACACTTTAACTGCCTGGAGGCTGGTAACAAACCGGTTTCCTTATTTTGTAATTGTTTCTCCTCCTGGCACCCTCACACTTCTTCCTTGCTCCTGTCCAAACCACATTCAAAGAATGAGGGGATAATATGATAATGTACTTATAGAGGTAGAAACCACGTCTTTTAAACACGAGAAAATGTATTGGGATAAATAATAGCAAGTTGAAAAAGCATATCTGAAAAAGTATTAATTTTGATCAAAAACATGTCTCTAATTTTTTTTTATCTGCAAAAACACCTCAATCTTTTTTTTTCTCAAATTTAGGAAGAAAGTTATCCAGTTTTCATAAACAGAAAATATGCTTTTAAAATTATTTAAGCTTTATATATATAGTTTGCAATTAAACCAGGATATCAGTAACATTAACCTCAAAATATTGAGAGGGAGGAACGAACACCTATCATCAGCCATAAAGTAAATGCTCCGTATCCAAAGTTTCCAATGCCCAAATCAGGAAAGAAACTGCTTGTTGGCACATTATTCCTGCAACTCACAGACCGTCAGAAGCCAATACACGATGTTGCACTTAATACACATCACATGGAAAGCATTAAAACATCTGCTCTGCCTCAAATGAAAAGGACTCACTTTTCATTTAGAAACTTCATGTGTTCCCTGTGCCAGAATGTCACCTGCACAAACCTCTGCCGTTACCTCACTGCTGCAGAAAACTCGCATGGGATGCTTTAATTTCCTCTTTTCCCGGAGTGGTGGAATGCCCTTCTCTGCTGCTTTAGCTATCCCAGCTGCTCAGGGTTCAGAAACCCGTGGGCTAGAGGACCACATCAGCTCCCACTTCCAAGCAGCTCCATTGCCCCCCTGTTTGTTGGGATCAGTTTGCTCGCAGGTTGTGAAGCTCGAATAGACTTGTCTGCAAGAGCCTTTCCACAGCTCTTCACCTGACTTAATTACATCAATAAAGGAGCTGCAAACTGCCTTTCAGAAACACACTACCACACACTGCTGCTGTTCCTTCCCTTAAGTAGTCCATAAAAACGTAGCAAGAGATAGACAGATCACAGATAGACATGATGATAGGTGATCATAGAGATGATTAAGAATTGATGGCACGATTCTACATTACAAAGGGTAACTAACCCTGGTAATGCAGAGTGCAGTATGCTATTTAAATCGGCTTTATTAGAAACAACGATAAATAAATTACGGACCTTAATCTGATGCTCAAAACCAGGGTTTCAACAGGTGAACTCTGATATTCTCAGAGTCTCAAGGAAAAGCAAGAACTCTGAAAACACAGCCTATCCTATTTTATTAAAAATGGACCACAGGTGGTCACACTGTTGCAAGTGCAAGCTGCAGCACATGTGAAATTCTTCAAGCACTCCTAATTAGGACTTCGTAAGGCTTCCTTGCAGCTGGCATTCTTAAAAATAAGAAGTTCTACATATCTACAAAGCATTCTTCCATTAGTAACCACCAAGTAATTTCCACTCAATCATCTAACGAGAATACACCGAGACTGCTCTCAGACAGATGACCAAACTAATTGTTTTTCCAGACCAGCCTAACTTAATTTGCTTAAACCAATTTTTATGCGGTTACCCACACCTCTCCTCTGCCCTGCCCCAGTCCCAGTCACATCCAAGATGAGAAAGGAAAATTTCAGATCCAAACACACTTGGGAGAACAGAACATTTTCGGTAACTGAAGAAAAGAGAATTCAAATTTAAATTGGAACCTCAGACTTTCTCACATTTTCCAAGACCATAAGCAAGCATCCTATTTAACCATCTGATCTGTAAAATGCAGCTGCCTCTTCATAACTCTTACCTTCAGGCAGCTTTAAAAATACTGATATAGAATAGAAATTTTATAGAATTACTTAAGCCATTTCAGAGAATGGAAAAATTGTTTTTAAACTACCACTATAAGCACATCCTGTACTACGCCATTTAGAATAAAAATGACAGGCTGATATATAACAGAAGATAAGACTAATACCTTGCACAAAGTGCACACAAGTTGCTTTAAAAGTAGTTAGAAGTAGGTATTATGCAGAAATGCTTTACCTTTTCATTTTTAGGGCTATTTTCACATTATTATGTGTGAAAAATATACAGAATTTAAAGTGATTTTGATGTACACAGTGCAAAAGAAGAATAATTATAGTAAAACTGGGAAGAGACTTCTGTATAAAGTGACTACAAAGGAGAAAGTTTTACCTGGTATACTTCAAGAGGAAACAATGGTTTCAACACAACTTCATGGCTGCTAAGTGAACACATCCCTGTGCAAAATTTAACTGGACAGACATTTGGACTAAAGCTCTCTGAAACCACACAGTAGGGACAGCTTGGGCAGCAAAACCTTTCCATCAGCACAATTCCAGCTCCTTCTTGGGAAAGCCTAGACAATGTGCCATACAGGCAGATCTCTTCCGACCAGAACAGAGGGGCAGACATTTCTTTGAGCTGGAAGATCATGGCTCAAAATTCTTACACAAATACTTCAGGTTCAAACGTGTTAGAAGTTTGTTTCCGATATTATATGTACAATTCCCAATAAAGTTAATTTCCCTCAAAGGTTCTCAAAACCCGTTAGAAAATATTCTCAATAAGCTGTTATCGAGAACGTTTTTAAGTATCTTTTATGCTATTTGTTTTGATCATTGTTAAAAAAAAACCCCAACAGCAAGTTATTATATAGCTACCTTGCTATCCTACTGAAGTATTAAGAACTGAAAGATCGAGCCACTGTATTCCAGTGAGCTTAAAAGAATGCTTCTGACACAGCCTAATTGTAGTGAAAGAAAACTTAAATACTGGGAGCTTTGTTTGTTTTGTTTGGGTTTTTTTACATGATAAAAGAATCTAGAAATCCTGAAGTTAAAAAAAAAAATGTTTTTGTTATTTCAGCCTGAACAGGCATCCTAATTTTCATTGTCAAAACATGCCCTATCTATATGAACTGCCACAGAAAGCATTCTTTCAGTACTTTCCACTTTTTTGTGGTGCAGTAGTGCCTCATGGGAGCTGTGGGCTGGAAGCCCTGTGCTTCGCTTGCCCCACATCTCCCACAAGACCTTTTCTACTTCACAGCCCCCCACGAACTAACAGCTCTCCTCCAAGGCCAGAGCTGCAATAAAGGGCACAGCTTAAATGAAGGGGACCCTCTCATTATGTCCCAGCCTTAATATGGGCATCACAAAGTATAGTTTAACTCTGTTTTGCGTACCTGTTTTCCTGGGAGAAAATAAAAATCATTCAAACTGAAAATTGCCAAGGAAATTTATTCTTATTGCAAACACACTTGTGTTGGTTAAGAAGATATTTGTCATGTGTCACCTGTACTATATTTATGCACTTCTCCCTCAGGATAACCGTGCCTGCAGCTTGGACATCATAACCACCTTGTACAGAGCCTCTTCTATTTAAGAGTTTTGCAAGTGAAAACTTTTCATCATAAAATAATTTAACGTGTGGTTCTTTGAGACTAGACAGAAAATATTCTGATTAAATCGTATGCATCACACATGTAGGCCCAAGCATTGCTCAGAAGACAATCTAGATACCTAAAAATAATATACAAGCTAAGGCAAAAAGTTTTCTTGATAATCACTGTCCTGGTCCCATTGCCTTTCTCTGGCCCTCTACAGAAAGGCAAATTAAAATTCCTCGTGGTATAAAGCTTGTTGGATATCTTGCTGGTGTCACATTAACTCCTTCTAGTCTTTCAGATCCCCCGTGATAACTTTAAAGATGAGTTTCCTCCACCTTTGCCACCCCTTACGGCAAATTGACCACACAAAATTAAATATTTTCGCTTTTCTCAGAATTTGGCTCATTGTTTCAGTCCTCCTCACCTAGAGAGTTTGTAAAGCGTGTCCATCCCACCTTCCAGCACACCTGATTCTGTTCAGTGATGGTCCTTAACGCTTTGTATGTCAGTATTAGTTAGCTACACACCGGATCTTTACACAACAGGTTCAGCTGACAGTAGGATGCATATATTGTCGTCACACATAACACAATGGCTTTTATTTCCAGGATGGAAAGGTGATTATTCCCAAGAGGTTCTCCAGCCCACCAAAACTGCCCAGGCTGTGTGACCCTGATCTGCAGCAAGAGTGCGACAGCTCTACTGTCTGATGTGTCTGACAGACACAGTTCACTTCTGTCCTCTTCACGTTTGTCTCATGGGTGTAATTGATGGACAGTGCCCTCTCCCACACTCCCTCTGATCAAGGGCCTGGCTTAATTATGTTTTACAGCAAGCTTTCATAGGTAAAGTAGGACCAGGATGAAGAAGAATCAGATCCCAGTGGTAGTGGTCTAATGAAAATTCTGTAAGTCTGTAAGGTATCTTTGCAATACATTTTACCCAGTTAGAACAAAGGGGCAGTACGAAAAGTTAGGACAGATTTGCCATCAACACCAAGACAAGAACAAGGCATACAACCTTTCTATTAAGAAACTAGACTTGAGGTTTTGAAAATCAGCAACGCTTACACACAGTGTAAGGATTTCCATCTAAATAGCCATTGGACCAGTTATCACTCCAACTTCAAAAGCCACAGCGTGCTCCTACAACGTGCTACTTATTGTGATAAATTTATTAGGGAGAAACACATCCAGTAACTTTCTAAACGGTCCTACAAGGGACAGGCATCACACTGTATTATTATAAAGTGTGTCCATAAAGCACAAGAAGCATCAGGTACAAGACTTGATCTAAAAAAGCAAAGCAATACTTAGAAATCAACATTCTGGCTGTCTTTGCATTGACAGGTCTTAAAAGTCTCTCAGACCACACAATTCTGCCTCATGCTGAATACCACAAACCTCAAAGCCTGCCAACCATAATCAGCTTTGACTCTGGACACTAGAATAAGTTGACTCGATCAAATGAAGGTCATATTCACATCCCAACCTCACACAAGTTCATAGAAATAGATAAATGCTAAGTTACACAATATATTAAAGCAACTGAAATAAGGGAGGACAACTACTTTGAAGTCCTGCCCAAGCTCGATACCAAGTCTAGCCTTAAGGCATCACCAGTGGCTAACAATTTCTAAATGTTAGCAGATAAGAGTTTTTCAGCTATCATCACTCTGGGGAGCAGTGGCTACATTTTACACAGCCCCAGTTTGATACCTTACCCAGTGACCTTCCAAGAAATTGGGAACTCTTTTCAAAGTTGTTTTTTTTCCCTTAACAGAACTAACATTACAAAAAGCCTAAGAAACAACCCAATGATCTTCCACTCCCCCTCCTCCTTGCAAAACTGGTGAAATCTATCCCATAATGTTACTCACCTCTACCCGCTATCTTGCCACGTGGCCTAGAAACGAGGATCTGCAGCTCCCACAGGTCGTTCCTTCTGTCTGGATTAGGGACACACCACCTAAGCGGAGTGGCTTCCTCCGAAGCTTTATGAACTCCTTCATTTACATCAACAGCCCTGAACCATCAGCCTAGCTTACTGATCATTTCACCTAACCAATTAAAAAGCAGAGAACATGTACCCTTTTAATTACTTAAAGCCATGCAGGTGGACCAGGCAGGTGGATTTAGTCATTTCAGCTGTGGATGGGGGAGGATAATCAGCCTACAGCTGATCAGCAGAGTCCACCACTGCTGCTAGAGAGCACACAGGAATCATTGATTTAGCTTAATTATGCTAGGAATCTTACCACTGATGGAAAACTTCTAATGAAACTTAAAAAAAAAAAAAAAAAAAAAAAAAAAAAAAAAAAAGAAAGAAAAAGAAAAATAAGGGAGATTTCCACGTTCTGTCTGAACTTTTGGTCAGCCGTGTTCCTGCTTTTCAAATAGCAAAATTCAACCAAAGTGTTAAAACACAAAATCACTAATACCAGTCCCCTATGTCACTGTTCATCCTCACACCTCCATAAAGTTATCATCAAAAACCTACAGGAAACCAGTGTTTAGCCTGCAGATTGTCACAGGAAGGGACACACAGAGGAACTGGCCTCCTCTACCACCGTTATAGTCATTACCCCTTAAAGCTCACAAGTCTCAGAACATATTAGCTCCCTCTGGAGTGACAGACAAGTTCTGTCAGCCTCTTGACACCTTGATGTTGCCCGCAGACACCCCAGGTTCTGCCTGTCAGTGGTTATTTGTTAGAGCTGGCAGTCACCCTGCAGTTGTTTGGATGGGATGCTCTGTTTGGATGCTCTTCTCAGTAACCTTTCACCAGTACGTTCACAATTACTCCTTCAGAAGAACAGTGGCATCTGCTCCTCATGGAAAGCAAGAGTAGACTGGGCAATGCTGTAAAGGCTCAGCAATTTTAAAAACTTTTTGTTTTAATTTTCCTGGGAGTAAAAGACAATTTAAAGATCAAGAAATTGTTTTAAAAGACAATTTAAAGATAAGGGGACCAAGAATGAGTCTTAAAATTGTGGGGACAGCACCAGTTTGGAAATCCCACCTTTTCTCTATTCTTTCTTTAACTATTTTAAAGTTCATTGATTTCATAATTACATGGATAGTCAAATTAGGAAACGTATTCTGAATGGGAACATTTCAATTGTTCTTGTAACCTATGCCACCTAGTGTAAGTAAAATAGAGAAAAAAGAATAAGAAAAGGAAGAAAAAGTACAGTTCCACCCCTCCTCATGTATATGCTTCATGTTTTTAAAATGTTTATACTATGTCCTTCAAGCTTCAACTTTTCCACTAACGTGGATTTCTTACATAGTTAAATTTCAAGTTCCGTGTATAAGGATAGTTAATTGTCATCGGTGAACTGCTGGTGAGTAAGTGTCTTGCTCTTGACTGGTGAATGCAACAATTTCAAGAGGTCTGTTATTTTGGGAGCATTGATAAGCCATTGATTGCATTCTCTTTTCCTAGTCTGAGGAAACCCATCTGTGTTTTGTAGACATGGTGAAGTGAAAGAAGATCTTTCTCTTTTCCAAACAATTTTTTTAATGATAAGATGCAATCTCCAAATCATTATGGACCTTTTTTTTTTTTTTCCCATGGAAAAATTTGTTGAGGATGTTCCCATGTTCCCTGTCTTCTAGATGTCCTATTTGTTCCAATCTGGATGGAAGCCACCTATTCACCAGGACAGCACTTAAGATCCAGCCTACAATGAACTTTGTTTACCCACAAAAGCATGAGAATAAATTATATATAAATAAATCTAGACTGCACGGTGACAGAAAGCACTCAGTATGGATTAGTTAAGAGCAAATATGTCCAAATAAAGGTTAAGATAAATTTTTGCTTGTGAAGAAGCTGCAGACAGCAAATAATAAATGTATCTGGTAGGCTGAAAATAAATAAATTTGAGTGGAAGATAATGGGAAGGAAGGTTTCCTACAGGCAGGCTGAGGAATGTTAGTGTCAATAAATAGTAACATATTTCCATTCTGTAACATCTATTAATACTCTCCCAGGAAGTTAGGCATGCTAAATTAATATTCTCCTTTTTCTAGAAAACTCTGAGAGGAATCGGTAGAACTCAGATCATCTGAATCCAGTCTCTTTACCTCAAACAGGAACTGCTGCACAGTTCCTGTTTGAATTAAAATAAAAACAATTCCTAAGTCTGGACTTTTACTAAATGCATTAATTCTTTTTTTTTTAGGTGACTATGTCACATGAAAGGATAACGGCTGAGAAACAGAATGTGTATTAAAGAACACAAAAAGCCTAAAATGATGGTGTTCTATGGCAAAAAGGAACAAAGCAAATCAAAACACCATCAATACAATACAATAAATAGAAAGAAAAAACAAAACAAAGTTGTATTGCTCTTCATTACGAAAAAGAGTTTTCTAGGATAAAATGAGACTCTGGCTTCTTTGACCATGTATTATTTTGGATGATTACATACTGCCTCACTATAACCCCTAGAATCTATATTCACTAGATGGTCATTCACTCTTGTATTGAAGAATTGTCATGTTTTATCCTGCAGAAAGCCGCATTTCAACAGAGATGAATGCTACTTGTGTATTGCTTGCAAATCATTTTGAGTTTTTAAAGCTTCATGGGGCTACTTGGTCATCTGTTCCTTATAAAAGATATAAGGAACATACATAAGGAAAGATACACTTTCTTTGCTCAGGGATCATGTGGGAAATGTCTCCTCTACCATGATGACCACTGCTATATAATGGGAAAATAAGTTAGTTATTCATTCTTACGAAGAACTAACGTTAAAGCTGCCAAATGAACCCTAAAATCCCCCAAATGGGAAAGGTTTGGAAACTGTCCAATGTTTTTGTTGCTTTTTTTTAAAAAAATAGTCTCCTTAACAATCTTTCTAACACAGGTTGTGGTAAATTAATACAAATAACATAGCCTTAGGATTCGAGTAGTTTCATAACAGTCCGTGCCACATCAGATCACCTGCAGTGAGAGCAAACACATCGTCGCAATTTTCTTTTTTAAATAAGCCCTTACCGTTCAACAACAAAAACAGCAAAAATTTTGCTATTGCATATTTTGCAAAAAGATCAAATTCTGATGCTCTGACTCCTGCCAAGAGCTCCTTCCTGCACAAACATTTACTCTGACTTAAATGTGGCTATGCAAATCCTTGAACCAGCAGGCAAACTTGAACTCTGGCATGTAAAGAAACCCCACTCAAGTCAATTCCCATTCTTAAATGTGAGCATAGGCATAAATTGCTTGTTGAATTTTCCTTCAGATGGTAGTCAGGACTGAAGGAATCCATCAGAATTTTATTTGGATGAATCTAACCATCCATAAGGAAAAAAATCTTTAACTGTGTTTCAGATGAATAATTTGGTATCCAAAACCAATGCACCTGCGTCTGGTTCTGACAAAATCCTGTTAACAGAAAAATGAAACTCATTCCCCATCTCTTAACTGTCCTTCGAAAATATCATTGTAATTCCAAATTTAAATAGTTTCACAAAGTTCTACAACATATTTCTTCTCCTAAGGACATAACTCTGGAAGGCAAAACAGTAAAATAAAAAAGATTTCCAAAGACTGTTAGTGTAAGTAACACAACCTGAACAATGCATTGGTCATATGTAACAAAATAATTATGCAAAACTCAGAAAAAGCACAGGATAGTAGACACAGTCTTTGTCTCAAAGAATACTGAAGACGCGACCTAAACCCCATCTAATTTGGTACTAGCAGAATTTCCCTGTGCTCCAGATTTCCCTTGCAAATGTAGCACAACTGAAATACAACTAGAATTTTCATGGACAAAAGGATGAAGTAAGTGCAACCCCCCTTTCAGACAGGTGCCATGGAGAGGTACCCCCATGGTGGCAGCTCTCATGTCACTGCAGAACGAGAAGGCAGCCTCGGAGTGGTTGGGGGTTGGACTAGATGATCTACTGAGGTCCCTTCCAACCCTATGATTCTGTGAGTGTGTTCTCCCGACTGACCTCAAGCTGAAGGAGCCAGTCTGAAAACATTTTCAAGGTGGGTGAGTCTACATTTGTAAACATCAAAAAGAATAATGGAACAATGGTAGTCAATGTTTTTATTAGCCAATGTTCTTTTGGGAGCTTGATTTTTTTTTTTCAGGAAAACATTTGCCTTTTTGCTACAGCAGCTTGCTTAATCAGTGTAGTCTCTCTCAAGAGCTTCACAAGCCCAAGTCTTCCTTGCCTGGCTCAGAGCAGAGTAGCCTGTACCTCTTCCAAATGCTGCTGCAGGGGATGCAGCAGAGAAATCAGAGGCTTGGTGACCACTTGCAGTGTCCCAGGGCACAGCAAGACACAAGGCAGGAGAAATTCACACACTGAATCTCTGGTTAAGTCCCAAAAGAGGCACTTCCAACTACTGCAACTTTTAAAACCATCCCATCCTCTGGCCTTGAGACCTAACCTGATGGTTTTCCTTTCTCTGCATCCAGAGCACCCTGCTTCTTATCTCCTTAACACCTTAAATGCTTCTGCAGCAACCAGGACATACCACAGAGTCCTTAATTTCCACCATGCCTCTACCAGCAGCAATAGCGGAACCAAGGATGATCGCATATGTACTCCCTTTCGGAGTCACACAGTGTTTCTTTCTCTGAGTTCTGACCTTCAGGCTCCCCATTAAAACTGTTGCTTTTGGCAGAAGCAAAAGCTCTTGACCACAAAATAAGGAGGAGGAGGGAGAGGAGGGAGCAGTGATGAAATGGAAAAAAAGTCAGGCATCTGACCAGAATTTAGACTGTTGGAAGAATAATATTTCCAAGTTACTTTTCCCACCAGAATAAGGGAGAGAAAGGCCACCACAGCTTTTGAAACTGTANCAGTTCTCATATTTTGTCCAAAGCTTTCTAAACTTTATATAAAATGGAGAAGTGTTATCATTCCCCTGGGGATACTGAGGGGACAACGTGATATCATGAGAGTCTGCCAGGCAACCTTCCCTTGTGCTTTCCCCTTCTTCTCCTGGTTCTGCCACCCACCTCCAGCCCTTGTGGCAGCCGGGTGCACACATCCAGGGAGCCAGCCCAGGTCCCTTACCCCTGCACGGTGTCTTCTCGTCTCACCAGGGTCTCCTAGCAGGAGAGCTGCCTTCTGCAAGAAAAATACATAGCTCTAGGCAATACCTTATTCCAGCCTTGTCATTTCCTGACTGCGTCTGATTCAATGACAAAAGTCTTGAGGATGAGCTTGTAAAGATTGTGTTTTACCTATCGTGGCCCAAATGCGAAGGGCCACATCAGTCAGCGCCTGGTTGGTATAGTCAGATGGGTTTGTACCTCTCAGAGGAGGAAGTGGGGAAAAAGGGAGGGAAAGAATACAAGTGTGATTGTAAAAGATTGCCAGTTTGCCATCACAGTCATCAGCCTGTTTTGCTAACCTCCTTTGACTGCTGCAGCGGTGGGCTTCCAGCCAGTTCTTCTTCTTGTGCTCCGTGGGGCCAGACCTACTGCATGGAATGGGATGGGAGCGTGTCTGTGTGTGTCCGCACGTGTGTGCATCTCTGTGTGCACGTTTGTGGTGCGTGTGCACGTGTGTGTGATGCGTGTGCATGTGCGTGTGCACGTAGCTTCGCCTTTTGCACCATCATGGGAAGCCACCAGGGCAGAAATCCGTTCTCTCATTTTTAAGTGGTGTGGGGTTGGGATACTTGGCTAATAATAATAAAATTAATAATAATAATAATAAATAAAAAAGCTATCCGCTAAGGAGGCACATCAGAAAGAACCGCTTCGGAAAGGAACGGGCCACAGGCTTCTTTGAGTCTGGCACTGCCTGAAGTTAACAGCTCACGTAAGAAGAATAAACTGGCGGCGCTGTAATTGAATTTTTATGGAAATAAACAGGTGGCAGATTTACTATGGCTGCGGGGATAGCAGGGGGTGAAATGCTGCAGCCACATTAACCTGTTTAATTTAATAGCCTCTCTACTCCAGAAGAAAAAAAAAAAAAAAAAAA
>VXBO01001280.1:477828-542429 GCA_013400135.1 Rhinoptilus africanus | reverse complement strand
GGAATTTTATTACTTCCACAATGACTTCTTTACAGCATTATGCCATGATCTCACTTTTAGAAATACATCATCTTGTTTACATTTTTATGGGTGCATGAGCTCCATGGAATATTTTTCATTCTTCCATTGCAGGAGTGCTAAAAAAGCCTGTGCTTTTGGTTTCACAGACTTTTGTTTTGGTTTCACAGAGTTTTATGTAAAATATTCCTTCAACTTTAACCTGAATGAGTGTGATATCCTTGATTTTTACTGTTCCCAAGCATGTAAGGGCTCTAACCCTAGTGAAATTCTATCTGAACCTGAGTTTAATCTGAATTCACATTACCTCTGTGCAAACTCCTCTTTTTTCCCCAGATATAGTTGTCCAAATTTTGAGGCCAGAATAAGTCCCATGCTTCTGAAACTTATTTCACAGTCCAAGTCCGAACAATCACAATGGAATCACTGCAGCAATTTGCCTGTTTCCATGTCTTTGCAAATATATCTCATTCTATTAAACCAACCCAGGTGTGTGAATAGGAACATGTGAACTCGAAGGGCCCAGCATCTCTGCTTATAAAAAATCAGGTGACATCAGTGGTATTGGTTAATTTGCACCGTTTAACCATCTGGCCCTCTGGCATTTTCTACCAAAGACAGCTAGAACAACAGCTGAGTAGCTAAGCATAAACTAATAGATAGTGACCATATGCAAAACAGTTGTACATTTTGTAATTGGAAAATAAGAAATAGATTTTCCTGATGAGACTCAGGTCTCTGTCTGGCACTGAAAGTGCCTTCACCTGAAATTTAGGTGCTGAAAATACTGAGCTGGACTCTACCTGTTGGTAATACACAGGCTGGACACACACGGACCTACCCAACGTCTGTGCCACAGCAGATCCCCTGGAGCATTTGTGAGGAGGTGCTTCCCTCACCACACAGAATCACAGAATGGCTTGGGTTGGAAGGGACCCTAAAGCTCATTTAGTTCCACCCCCCTGCCCTGGGCAGGGACACCTCCCACCAGACCAGGCTGCTCCAAGCCCCATCCAGCCTGGCCTTGGGCACCTCCAGGGATGGGGCACTCACAGCTTCCCTGGGCAACCTGTTCCAGTGCCACCACCTAGGGACATGCTGTATTTCTCCTGCTGAAGTGGATCTACTTGCAAAAAATGTTTCAGTATTAAATTGATCACGGACCCCAACCCTGTGTTCAGAGAGTTAGTATCTCTCTTTCTCACGGTAGTGGTAGAAACCAAAATCCACTCAAGCCCTCAGAGAGCTTGGAGGGACACTGGTCAGCTTCCCTTCATTGGATGTTCATTGGATGTTCTTTGATGTTCATTGGATGTTCTTCGATGTTCAGTTGACTTCTTTTTTGGAGGGGAAGGTGTTGACCAGCCTTCGCCCTTACCTCCTCGCCAGCCTTCGCACTTGTGCACCCTGAGCGTACACAGAGACCTTTCTCTCCCTCATTTATGGGTAAGGCATCGAAAACCTTCTCTTCCTTTCTGATCCTCAGGCTAAACAGCTCCCTGCTCAACATGGCAGCTTTTGCAAACCCTGGTCTTCGTCCTTTAAGGTGTATCTACAAAGCGATACCAAGGGCTCCGTCGATGTTAGCGCAGCCCACATCGGTAACCGGGCCGGGCTGTGTGTGCCCGGGGAGGCTGTAGATCTCTGCCTCCACTGCTCCATCCGTCCCACCAAGCAAAGGCAAACTGCCCCTGTCTCAGCATCAACCCCGGGCCGGCAAGTTTCATATCGCAGCACTAAGGGAATCTAATCCCATTTTTTTCCCAGGGCTTATTTGCCTGTTAACGTGGCAGTAATAAAACTGGAATATTTTTTTTTTATTCTTTTTTGGGGATCTGAATCCAGACCTAAAAACCTTCTTCGTACTCTGATCACCCCCTAAAATCTGTTCCACGTGTCTCCTGAAGCTGTTTGTCTCTGCTTCAACAGTGACACCGAAATAATGCAGTCGTTGCCCAAACACCAGTCACTGCTGTCTCCTCAGTAGGAAAAAAAAAAAGCATCTTTGATCTGAGCTAGTTATTCATCCTGCCCCACACCTACTACCACTGTTAAAAAGCATAACACACTGGAGGGAGATTGTGCTATATTTCATGAACATTCATTGCTGGCGCTAAGGGACATACCCATCTGTTATTTGCTCTCAGCTTTGCTTACTGATAAAACAGGAAAGACAGCTTGCTGATGGGCTCTTTGAAGCAAAAAGCTTCTCTCTTTTTTACAATTAAAGTCCATAAATTATTTTTTCAGTAAACGGTATGCAGCCTACCTCAAATTAAAATTACTTCTACTAAAGTGAAATTAAATATTCTCTACATTTTTTTGTATCACATGACTTTGAGTGATGGGACCTTGCAGCAGTGTGACGGTTCTTAATATATATTGAATTGGACTTTTTCCCAGCACAATCTAGCTTTGTGTTATCTGGGTTTCAAACATACGCTCTAGTGTGGTTTCCAGCTATGCTAGTGTATAAAAATGTGTGAGGGTGTCAGTGCATTCTGGCTTAGGCACCCAAGAGGGAACTAAAGGCAGTGGCAGGCAGGAGGATGTAGCTGCCTGTAGGACAGAGGCTGTGGCAGATACTGGGCTATGTCCTTTCAGGGGTTCTCTCTGCTCGTTTTTATGGCCATCACAGATCTCAAGAACATGTCGGTACCGAAGACAGACAGCCTGCTAACACACTGAGAGAGACCTTAGCTTTGGATATGCCATCTAACCCCACTGCAGTGGTTACTGCATCCACCAGAACCACTGGAAGTCATCCTCCGCTTTGGGCACTCTCAATGCAACCAGGGGCACTGGGGTAGAGAAGGTCCTGTCAGAGAACGTCCGCACAGGGACTTGGGTCTTGCCATGACGAGCAGGCACACCTATCAGTCCGTATTTAGGCATCTTGCTGACCTTTCCTGTGCCAAGTTTCCTCTTGTGAGGTTGAAGATCTCTACTGTGCAGAGAACAAACATAAAGGCATAAAATTGACACCAGGAATACATCTCCAAAAAACCACATTAAATAACACTCTGTTTTTTCTTGTGCAAAACCTAAAACCTTCATCTGCTCTGCATGTGCTTGAACACTTCAGTTACCTCACGCTTTTTGAAAAGGGCAGTATCTGAAGATTCCAGCATTTAAAGAGGGATGGTTTTCACCTCCAGGAGTATGTAATCAGGCATAAAGCAAACATTATGCACGCGGGAATTGTGTTTTCAGAGTGAGAACTTGTTACTCAGAGTAATCACTGCATTGCCAATCACCATCAATCAGCGCATCAGTTCAGATTTAACATCCAAAAGTATTAAAAGTCCCCATGCAAGCTTCAAGTTTTGCCAAACCAACCCATAACCTAGCAGTGACCCATCTAACACGTGGTACCTGTGCCACCCTTCAAGCCCCATGGGTGGAGCACTGGCCAGGCACCGGGTTCCTCCTTGTTCAGCACAGGAATATTTGGCAGTGAAAGCTCTGAGGAACGGGAGCTGCTCAATGGAAAGGAACACCAGCAACAAATGATAAACAGTTTCTTTTGATATATAGTTCAAAGCAACATTTAAAGCTTTGTGATGGTAAGTTAATTTTCTGACATTATAATGCCTGCCGGTATTATACAACCAGAAAGCACAGGAAGAGTGATCCTCTATGATTTACAGTCAACGAGTTCTGAGCGTTCCAGATTTAGATGCACTGTCTAATGAAGTGCAACAGTTAGCAGCATACACTTCTCAAGATATTTGAGAACATCTCATTGTTCTGACAAGGTCATTTCTACTGCTTGGACCAATTAAACCTCTTAAAGAGAAAAAAATAGATTGCCTGGTAGCACAGAAAATTCAGCTGTAGATTCAAGATATTTCAAAGTGCCTGCATAGTTCAGAATTAAAAAAAAAACCCACCTTATAATATCGGAGCAACTTTGCTAACACAAACAACTCTGCACATCCATTTTCATTTTGCTAAAAGTGATGAACATACAAATGCCTATAATGGAGTCCTATGGGTGTGCAACCCCTACGTTACAAGATGATACCCAAATAACTAGACCAGCAATCTTGCCCCATTCTGCTTCCCCACCTATCTCCCCATTGTTTGCAGGAGCAAAATCTGAGGAGGAGTGTTGACTGGTGAATGAATCCCTATTGCTTTGGGAGGCTGCAGGTCTGCATAAGCCAACCCACCATGCCACAGGTGTCATCTTAAAATATCCAAGGAAATAATTTAGGGAAGAATAACATTGCTCTCTGGTTGTATTGCTAGCCTACCTTTCCTATACCGAAGAGCCCTCAGAGAAGGCTGATGAGTGCTAACACCAGCCGAGGGTTTTGAGAGCCTTGATGGAAAGCGTTGCTGCAGTGCAAGCCTTAACGGCAGTGAGAGGTTTGAGCCACCGGAGGTTGGCCACCAGCGGAGCTGAGCAAGCCGAACCCCCGAGCACAGCTGGAGTCCATCGAGGAGCTTCGTGTGCTTCACGGAGGGGCAGGCATCGCAGCTGCAGTGTGTGGGCTTACCTAGCTTATGCTTAAGATGCAATTTAAGATGGAAAACAAATGCCATGCCAAGCACAGTCAACCCCTTCTGTGCCTCGGGCTACCTGAAACAGACCTGGTTTGTCTGAGACATGCTGTACTGGTGGGTCACCGGGGCCCAGCTGGACTTTGGGGGATCCATCAGTACGTGCAAAGTCAGAGTAACCTGACAGTGGAAAAAATCTCAACCGTGTTACTGCTATGCCTGCAGCAATCACTGTTATCTCTTCTGTAAGCATATCTGTCATTGTTGCAGCTGAACATAATTACAATCGCAATTTGCCTACGCTTTGAAAAAAATGTGTAGTTTGCAATGGTGTAACCCCTCTGTTATGGACTGTCTTGTTCTCCTCCATACAGCTTGTTTGCCATGTGGTTTTTGGGCTTTTTTTTCCCCTCTTGGGCAGAAAAAACAAAAAAGAAGTGCATAACAAAACCTCTGCCAGTCCCAAGGCCCTTAGTCTTTACTCAGGCAAATATGCCTTTAAAGCTCAACTGATATCTGCCTCTTTCAGAGGGATCAGCCCCAAAAGGGCAGGTCTGGTTTCTCCCCGTAGATGTCTCCATTCAGGCCTTCACCTGGGAGCACTGGAAAAACAGCATGGACACACTCGCTCATTGTGAAGGAGGTTGTCACCATTGACCAGGAGGTCTCCTTTCCTGCTCCAAGCAATGACGACTCTCCTCTTGAGGCTTTTTGGGGCTACAGTACACAGTTCCTCTCCCCAGAGGTAGAAAAAGCCACCTCTCTCTCACAGTCCTGTAGCATTTCTGGGGCATCTGGGCAGAAAAAGGGCTTAGGAGGTATCAGGTCATGAAACTTTGTGTCATGTGGAAAGGGTGATCTCCTCTACCCTTTTCCGGGCTTAAGAAAATTAAAGAAGGGAAAGAAGGAAGGACATGCACAATCAAAGTGAAAAAATGTAGGTTAAAAAGTAGGCAGAAATACCTATGCTTTCTGCATTACTTACGATAGGTTAACAAACGCATTTCATCTCTGGTCATCTAATACTTCCAATCCTTGAAATATATGTACATGCATGTATGTATATATATATTTGATAGCATAATGAGTTCATTTATTAGTCTGTATTTATGCTGTTGAGAGCGTTCTGGGAGAAATACTGGGGATTTCATGGATAGTCTGAACTTTTCATTCCTTCCTTTCAAACGAGGTCTATGGATTATTTATCCGTTCCCTTCAAGTGTGAACACATTCTGTCATACATTATTACACGAACCTCCTTAGGGACTATATAATGCAATTAGATCCCCTTCTGTCACCTTCTTTCTAGGCCTGGAGATACTGTGCTCTCCAAACCTCTTCTCATACATAACACATTCATTTAATTCCCCGCAGAACACTTTTTGCCCTTCTCTGCACTTCCTACAGTACTTAAGTGCTATCTTCAAACTTTCATTCTGAGACTAGCCAACAAAACAGCACACAGAAATTAGTCCAATTTTTGTAGATGCTGTGGAGATGTTTTCTTTTCTCTGACTCATAACAGCGCTCTTCCTGGTCTTCTGGCGGCTCAATCCTTTGAGAAAAGGAGCCTCAAAAGCAAGCCATTTCTAAAAGGGAACTGCAGCATTCTCTGGTGCACTTCAGTCATTTTCAGGGCTGTGCTGAGTATCCTGGGTTACATGATTTCCTTCTGCTCAAGCGTGTCATCAGCATCTCGGGTCCGTTAGGGTAGTGTTACAGCCAGCACACAAACAGGTCAAGCAATGAATTTCAAAATAGATATGCTGGGAGCTAAAGGGCATTTTCCAAGTTTTCAAAGTGTTGTCACAACGTGCTAAAGCCTTGAATACCTATCAGAAAGAATGAAACGTCTGCTTAGGAAAGGAAGGTTATAATTTGTTACAGCAAGAGTTTCTATTCTAAAAAAATAAAATAAAATAAAACTGAGGGAATAAAATACCAGGCCCTCATCAAGCAACCCTCTAGAGAAATCAGCTATCTCCTTACAAGCAACACCACTTAGGAGCGAAGCATTCTCCGCGTTTCTTCCTCAAATGAATTTTGCGCTCAATAAAAGCATGAAAGTGTGATTACATTATGCCTCTTACAGTTGCCAGTGCCTAACTATATTTAGTCTTGTTCTAAACCCTGTCAAGTTTACACTTTCCCTATTGTTAAATGGACTATTTTGTGCCATTTGTTTTTTCTGCACAATAACGAGCAGACTGGTATGTGTCACTCCTGTACTGTCATTAACAGTGGACTGGAACGTGGCCATACCTTGCTGGAGCAAAGCCAGACCAGAGAATTGTCCTAATAAATGCCAAAGCTTGACCGAGAGTCTACTCCAAATAGAGTGAGACAGAAAATTTCCAGGAAAACAAGTTTTCCTTGAAATGCATCCGGTTCCTCAAACACAAAATACTAACGAGAAACACCCTGATTTCGGTGAGAGGGGCCCTGAAAAGTGTGACTGGTTTCCAACCAGGCTGAGCAACCCTCTAGAACAGCAGGGTCTGCCCTGGAAGCATCTTTGCTGTCAAGAGCCCAGCAGTTACTCCATGATTCAAAGCCCAGGAGCAGATCCCGCTTGGAAGTTGCCACAGGTAAGGGGTTCCATGAATTTCTCACAGAGGGGTTTTTTTTCCCTATTTTTTTCTATTGAAAGTTTCACACGTATATTTCCCTTTACCCTAAAAATTAAAATAGATGATAGATAGATAGATAGATAGATAGATAGATAGATAGATAGATAGATAGATAGATAGATAGATAGCTCGCTCCAGAAGCTCCAGAGCTTCTGAATACCTCAGGACTGTGAACAGAAATCTCTGTTTTCCACTAGCTCTGTTCTCCAATATTGAGTTCTTCAGAGACCTCATAGTAAGTTTAAAATGCAGGTCCATACAACGTAACACGTGGGGTGAGCATATGCTTTAAAATGTAATTGCTTTGGTTTCCCTACAGGTAGAGGAAAAACACACTAATAATGGTGTAGAGTTGCCCGCTCCTATATGCTTCTCATATTTCTTTCTCTTTTGTTGGCATACTCTATATTTCAAATTTTTCACTGGAGTCATCAACAACGCTGTACAGCCTCATAGAATGGGAACTGGCCCCTTGAAGAGTTAGCTTGGAGTTTATGGTGGGTTTAATGGTCTCGCTACTGTGCTTCTGCTCTTAATCCGAGCGTTGTTGCAGCTCGCCCGTGTGAAAAAATGTGAAGATCCAAACCAGACGAATCGGTACTACATCTGCAAAATGAGTATAGCATTGAACTCTGGTCTTCTTGCTAGCGTAGTGCAGCATGACTGTAGAGATGACTTATGAGGCAATTCCTCTACATTAATTTAGATGACATGCTCTCCCCCTCAAAAATAACTTAGGCATTCTTCTGCCCATGCCGCAAGTACATTTTGCTGAGTCAGCCTTTAGCTGGCTCTTTATTTCAATGCCATAAATTTCAACAACTGGTGACAAAATATATACTTTTTTCTTGCTGAGAAGCACCAGAAGTTTAAGGTCTACATTTCTCTAACCCTGGAGGTGAGTTTAGACATTACAGTGGTGCTTGGGGTTAAAAGTAATTAATTGTTCCTGGCCAATACTTCCCCATAAAAACAATTCACCATTTGTGTATATAAACATACATGTATCTGTGTTGGAAAAAAGCTCTTAAAACAAGGGAAAAACTCAAGAGAGATGAAAATTTGTCTTATAGTTGGGGCAGGGGTGGTGCTGCTGACAGCCATATTTACAAATGAAACTATGCTTTTTTCGTTTGTTTTAAGACGCAAACTTGCCTTAACTATTCCATTAGCAGTAGCACCTACTTTTTTTTAAAAAAAAGATCACATTTACATGCCAAATCCTAAAAGTAAGATTTTTTTTTTACTATTATCCTGAATCTGACAGGGGTCTGGTTTGTTATTTCTGCCATTTCAATCCTCTTATTTGCTGGCCACATTTGCCTGGCACATGTAGTGTCCTGCCACGCAGCGGGGGGTGATTTGCTCTCCCCTGGAGTACTGCAAACACTGTGTAAAGGTTCCCAGGCTCTTAGTGGTAATAATTTCTACTATCCCCAGTTCCCTGTCCTAGTCACACGCTCAGTATCAGCCTGTAAGCCAGATTTCATGTCTAGACGGATTTTATATCCTTGGCAAGGACAAAAAGGTGGGGGCTTTAGCTCTCTATTGTGTGGAGTACAAAGTGATCCCCACTGCTCAGATGGGCTTTCTACCTGGGAAAATGCTGCGGCATAAGTCCAAGGACGCTGGTCCATATACACACATACACATAAACATGCACAGAACCTAATCTCAGTCTTTCTCTGTTTTTGTTTTTTGGCTTCTCTATGGTGCCGCTTCCTGTGGTTCGTTATTATTTTTGCCTTTGATTTACTTACCGCAAGTCTTACGTTAATTATTGGGTATCATCAGAGTGATTTGCAACCTGTGGAGGCTGGTGACAAGTGCAATAGATGTTTTGCAGACCCTTCTAACCCAGACATCATCAGTAGGGTTGTCTGTGATAGTGGTCAGATGATTCCCGCATTTCTAACATATTGGAGCAAATGTTAAATGCATACTGCCCCTTCCTTACCTTTGTTTTTCCTCTTAAAACGTCATTTGTAGAGTTAGACTTCTGAGATAGAAAAATATCTGAAAATATCTTATTTAAGGCTAAATTTACTTTTGCTCATGAATATCTACCCTGCAGAGGAAAGGACTGTAGCACCTTGGAGGAAACACTGCAGTGCCTTGGAGGAAAGAAAGAGCATCAAAACTACACATTTTGAAGAAAATACTCACCCAGTTTCACGTAAAACATGTGAAGGTGCTGATGAGTATGTTGAATCCCACATTTAACTAAACAGGGGGAGGTTATCTTCGTTTTGCCTGTAAATACAACAAAGGACCAAGCCCAAAGGCACAGATTCAACTGAAAGGTTGCAAATGCCCCTCTATATTTTATCTCAAGCCCTGCAGGGAGGGGTGGCTTGCTTTTTCTGAACCCCACCACTGGAAATACCCTGTAAGTGTAGAAGTCTATAGATTAGTGTCTAAAGTTAATTTTTATCCAAAGGCTTCAGCCTAAAGTAGAAACTTCAAACAATTGCAGACAACTGAAATTAGAATATTGTACCGGAAACCGTTCTTTTCTTCAGCATTATGTTTCTTTCTCTCTAGTAGTTCCAATGTAAGTTTTCTCTAAAATATTCATTTCTTCTCTTCCAATGGGAGTTATCAGTGTGCTCTTGTGGTGATGAAGGCTGACCACAAACTGGTAAGGCTGGAGGCAGCAACTCAAGGAAGCTATTATTCTCTTTTTAGCACTTCTGAGACCACATCTGGAGTGGTGTGTGCCCAGTTTCAGGCTCCCCAATGCCATCAGGCCACGGACATCCTGGAGCAAGTCCAGCAAAGGGTTATGAAGATGGTTAGGATCTGTGAGGAGAGGCCAAGGGAGCCATTCAGTGTGGAGAAGGCCTCATCTGTCCAGTGAGTGGTTTTATGGAACAGAAAGCCAGATGCTTCCTGGAGGAAGAACAGTGAAAAGACAAGAGGCAAAAGACACAAGTTGAGACAAGGAACAGAATTTCACCATGAGGGCGGTCAAACACTGGAGCAGGCTGCCCAGAAAGGCTGTGCCACCTCCATCCTTAGAGGCATTCAAGTTTCCATTGGGCATGGCCCTGAGCAGCCTAGTATGGCATAGAAGTTGCCCAGCTCAGATAAGAAGGCTGGACCAAACATCTATAGAGGTCCCTTCCAACCCAATTTTTTTCTGTGATTCTGGCCTGCAAATCTAAAAGTCCTACAAAGAAATGGAGCAACGTGTGAATCAACAGGCGGAGATGTAACGAAAGAGAGGAAAATGGGGCTATTCTAATCCTGAGCTGAATTCCTCTGCCATTTGAGATGGTAAATTATTTCATAAACATAACTAGGAAAATGTCCAGATCCTGAGTCCCGTTTATAAAATGCGCTGACATTGAAAGAAGTCTTCCAGAACAACATCCTGCCCCCTCTCACAAAATGTGCTGGGATTTTTGATGACATTTCGCAGAGGGATAACCAGCCCTGAGAGAGGTGATTAATTCCACTCCCCATTCACCGAGGGTAGGTTAAAAGCTGGAATGCAGGCATCAAGCCCAGCAATACCAATTATAATAGTAAGATGACTAATGAGATGAGTAATGGAGGATATCATGGCTTAAAAGTTCACCTTTTCCAGAGATGAAAGGTTGAGGGAGATAGTAGTATTTATACTCTAATTCCTCCCTTATAGGGACCAGATGGCTTTTAGAATTGATTCCATTGATTTTCTTTTTTTTATTCTATTTGACGTTCCAACAAGAGAGTTCTTCTTTCATAGCAGCTGTGTGACTTATCTTTGCATAGTCCTACAACAGTTCCTCCTTCTCTTTCCTTTTCCTCATCTGTGCTTTTTTTTTAATAACCAAAAAGCCGATTTTGCAAAGTTTAAATGTAGCAGCAGTGCAAGACGGAAACACTATTCCCTTGCTTGTTATTAACACGGTTTGTCACTTATGCTAAACAAAAAATCTGCCCTCAGAAAAAAGAGGTTACAAGCAAGAGAGATAAAGGTGGTTTACTGTACAGCAAGTTCACATGTTTTGCCGCCTTCTAGGCCCACACTTTGTCCAATGTTGTGTGTCTAACTCACACCTGGAAAAGCACATACCTATTTATAGGTGGCAGAAGTCATTTGAAAACTGGGAATGGATTACTCAGCTGGGGACCTGCATTTGCAAATTGCACATTTATCAGCAAATCTGAGTAAATATTATAAGAGGAAGCAACTGAATAGCACTCACAGGGTGCAGAAATTGCCGTACCACCAGAAAGGAAATATGCAGCATGGTAATGATAATCACTATTATTAGTATTTTAATCAATGGAAATGATGTGTAACTGGTAATGATGTGCCCTAGCATTTTGATGTGAAAGTTTTTTTCTGAGAGTAGGAGTTTCACAAAAGTTTGTGCTACAAAGGCTTCTATTTTAAGAAGGAAGGCAGGCTTAATGCCATGTTTTAAAGAGCTCTGAACATCAGGATATTTCACCAGTTCAAGTTCATCCAAGCACAATTTATCAGGGCGTCATGAGGTGGCATTGCTTGATCCCATGTCAGGAGGTCCCCTGCTCCCCGTGAATCCATGACCAGTCCTTGCAGCCGTGCCGACTGCACTCAGGTCTACTATTCAGGGTCTCTCCAAGTGGAATGTGGGTGTTGGAAAAGCATGTTATTTCAAGCTCTGCTTTAGACTCTTTGTCTGTTGACAGCTATCGAGGTTAATCAGTAGCTTCCAAAGAATTTAGCATCTCCATCAGCGTCAGGCTCTCCTGAAAAGGGAGGCGTCCATAAGTTGTTTTACAAGCTTTGCAGCAGAGATTGGAGTAATAAATAAGTTTGTTTCACAAGGAAACTCTGGCCTTTATATCCCCAACTTCCCTCTGATGAGAAAACAGCTTGCAAGACTGTAACATCTGCTACCTCTTAGAAATAGGACAATGATATTAGCTCAGCCTTGTTGCAAGGACAGGACACTTGCATCCACAGAAATGCTGAGAGCTGACCACAGGGAGTGCACTGACCTCCGAAGTCGTTTAGAAACTTTGGAGAGTCTTGCACATTGGCTCAAATCCACCGTTCCCACCAGTCACCCAGTGGAAACCATGACAAATGGGTTCACAGTTTTTACTTCACAACGAGAGACAGTGTATGGAGAGTACCAGATGCCTTTGCTAGGTGACTCAGTGTCTTCAAGCACCTGGTCAGGAGGTCTGTCTCTCAATTTGGAAGGGGTTTTTATGTTTTCAATTTATTACTCTGAGTTACTTTCAGTTGAATGGGAGATACTCAATTTAATGACCTGAATTTATAGGCCTTCTGCTAATAACTTCATCTGACTATGGAATGCAAACAACAATGGTAAAGACACAGAGTAGTCTTACAGCAAAATAGCTTTTGAAAAACCGAAGTTGAATTTATGCTAATATAGCTATAAATAAATGGAACTGGTCTATGACATCTCTACAGCGAAAAATAACGCAGCAGGGGTACTTCTTACAGCCTTTCCCACACCTCTTTTTGTGATTATTCAATGACTTCAACTTCACACACTTCAGAGAAGAAGTACAGCGATGTCTAGTTGCCATGACAGTACTAAAAAACTGTTTCAGATTCACCATGAGTGCAGCCTCTTGCCTGTGCAGTTTTTTTCTCGTTGTATTGGCAGCCACGAGAGGCCTGGTACTGAGGAATGTACTGCCCATGGGAAATGGGGAGTATTTATCCTGTATGAGTGCAAGAGCTGAACCTTCATGTGGGCCAAGATCTTGTCTCTATTCCACACCTCCAGGAGCCATATCTTTTTTCACTGGTGTAACCACTGGCAAGATACTTTGGAGAAAGTGGCTTTTCTCACAGCCCTGTTCCCCTCACTTATGGGCATTGCCTAATATACCTGCTAAAAATCATACAATCATATAATTGTAGAATAGTTTGTGTTGGAAGGGACCTTTAAAGGTCATGTAGTCCGACGCTCCTGTAATGAGCAGGGACATCTTCAACTGGATCAGGTTGCTCAGAGCCCCGTCCAACCTGTCCTTTAGTGTTTCTAGGGATGGGGAATCCACAACTTCTCTGGGCAACTTGTTCATTGTAAATGATCTCTTCCTTATATCTAGTCCCCTTTTAGTTTAAAACCATTACCACTTGTCTTATTTCTTCAGGCGCTACTGTAAAGTTTGTCTCCATCTTTCTTTATAAGCCTCCTTTACTGAAAGGTCACAACAAGGTCTTCCTGGAGCCTTCTCTTCTCCAGGCTGAACAACTCCACCTGTCCTCACAGGAGAGATGTTCCAGCCTTCTGTTCAGTTTTGTATAGAAAAGAAGAAAGCATCCTCCTTCCTGACAGCAATGATTTTATTTGCAGTTGACATTAGACATCACACCTACCTGTAGCCTTCTCCAGCCACCCTCTGCTCTCTTTTGGAAATGTGAAACCTTTCACTTGCACTGCCCTTTCTGACTTGCACATGGAGCTTTGACCGCAGCTGGACTTAGAAAAGTCTCGGTTACCCACTACTTTTCCTTTTCCGTACCTATATTGTAGTTCAGCCACCAAAGTCTGATCCAACTACGGTATCAGGAACGGAAGAACCAAGAGGGCAAATTCACAGCATCATACAGGCAGCTGTGCTACATAAATATGTATGTGTGCGTAGCTGAAAGAGTGAACACACACACACACCCCCCAATTGCTAAATTACACCTTTTTCATAACTTCAGTCTGAGACAAATGAAATCGCCCCCCCCAAAAAATAATGAAAGCCAAATCGATCTCCTAAGTGGATCAATAGAAGCTTAACTGAAATAGATAGGGGAGTTTATCAGACCTGATGTAGTAAAACACTAATAAGATCACTTCCAATTCACACATATAGGACTAAATTTTCAGCACAAATTGATCTCATTGCCAAGGATGAATGCGAAACTTTAGTAATGGATTGGGGCTGTAAAGCATTCTCTTTCTATACAAACAGTAGATTTTCCCCTTATCCTTACTGATTGCATGTTTTTAAGCTCTGCTTTTTTTCTGCACAAAAGATTTCTCTCTGAAGCGCTTATTTGTTTCAGAAAACAAAATATGGGGTCAGCGCCTGCACCATTTTGCGGCAAATGGTACCCGAGAGAAAGGCGACGGGAGTGAAAACCCACTTCTGGACACGAATGCAAAAGCGTTCCCCCCAGAGCTGCCCCCCATCCCAACCCCGCAGTCACCACCACAGGGGTCTGGGTGGAGTGGGGACTCCGCCTGGGTGGAGCTGCTCATGGAGCTCCTGCTCTGGGGGGAGCAGCCTCAGGAGAAGGGATGGGGTGTCCCGGCAGCCCCACAGAAAAGGGATGATCTGAACTGGAGTCTCCCTGCGCTAGTGCTGACCGCTGAATATTCGGCACCTCCTCCTTCAAATTTTTGGGGTTTGAGGTTGCCTGCAAGAAAGAAAAAAACTGCTTTTTCCTCTAATTCCTTGACTATGAGACCTGCAAAAGCAGGTCACTCCCTGTGCCCCAGGGACAGGCACCAAAACACTTTTTACAGTGGGGCTGCAGCACCCCCCTTGTCTGCATCCCCCCCACCAGCTACCGCGATGCTTTCCTCCCCCAGCACATTATCCTGGCTGCTTACCCAGGCGTACGTCCTGCTAGTGGGATGGATAAGCTCATTGGGTTTATCACTTCTACTTCAAAGAGGGGGATTTACCTCATCTATTTGCAGCTGCCCTGAAGTCCCGATGTGTAGCTTAAGTTCTTCTGTAGCCTAAGGTTGTTCTCCATGGTCAATGGGGAAAAACGGACTCCTCCAGCGGGAGAGATGAGAAAACCCACCGTCCTCAAATGGCCGTGAGCCGAGATGTGTCAAGGAGTATCGGTGTGAAGGGCAGCAAAGTCCAACAGTACCGGAGTGATGTGAAAGTATAACTCCATTGAAAGCAGAAGGCAGGCGGATAGACATTCATCCCACACACACCAGAACAACTCAGATCGCCTCCTGGAAGGACCAGTTTCTCTCCAGTCGCCACAGAGATCTTCAACACCAGCACCGACTAAATGCTTAGTTTTCAGATGGTTAGAGGCAAGTGAAACGAATACGGCTTTGAAGATCCAGCAACCACAGCTTTCAAGTTAGCTCTTAATCTCATCGTAATTTTTGTCCAGAAGGCTGTTCCTGCAGCTGCAATACAACTATTTTTTTTGCTTCAGGTTGATCCATTTAAAGGAGAAAAAAATATCGGGCAAGAGTAAGCACTCCCCTTCCCATTTTTAGTTATATACATGTAAATAAACGTGTTCCAAAAGGAGATAACCCTTGCACAGCTTTGCTTTTGTCTGTCTCCTAAAGTATAATGAGAAAATAAAAGGAACTTCTATTTTTTTTAGCTAAGATAAATCTTTTGTGCTATAGGACATGAAAATAAAATAAATAAATAAATAAGTAAATGAAGTATGTAGATGAAAAACCAAACCTGAGTTAAGACTGTGTAAAGTTTTGGTAATGTTAAGTGGCACTCTCTGTACCAGCAATTTCTGACCCACTGTGCGTGGGTTACAGAGTTCTGTTGTAATCCAGTCTGAGGCTATCATATCCATCGGTGAAGCGCTAGCAATCATTGTGATACACAGACATTCAGTAAGGAGTTTGGTATGCTCTGGGATCAGAGGGTCCAGAAGACTTCCAGCACCCCAGAGGGAAGATGGCTGAGTATTTATATCCCAAAGTATCACATTTAGAACAGCTTCAAGGAAAAAAAAGGGGATGAAGTTATAACACAGCATAATAAAAGGGTTTTCCTAAAGTTTTTTTTTATAAAGCAATATTTAACAGGATCATTCATGCTTTATATTTGTAGAACCGCCTATATATCATTAAAAAAATGGAATTCATAGATAAATACATTTAGAAAAGGGTTATACCAAGGTAATAATCTCTTAGTAAGGAAAGCCTGGAGCAGTGAAGAACAAACACTGTCTACCAAAGAAAGAAGAAAGATACTGAAGATTTCTGACAGTAAGACAACGGGGGAACAAATGCAGGACTCTCGGCATTACCAATTACTACAAATAAACTTAATGAAAACCAGACAGAACAGAAGAAAGATAAGATTTCCTGGACCAGAACTTCTGAACGTGAATTGTTGTCTGAAAGAAGCGTGTTGGATGTGGCATATTGTAATAGATGGGCAAACCAACTAAAGTGGAGTTACAATCAATTTTTGAAATAACAGAAACATAAATAAAAGAGCAGCAGTATCATGATACCCATCGGACCTGTGTTTTGTTAATGAGGAGAAAAGGATTTCTGCAAAATAGGCTGCTAATGTAAAATCCATAACTGTGCCTAGATTTCAGATAGCTGTCTCTGGAATGATAACTCCTGGTCTGCTCCTAGCATTGCCAAGAATACAATAATATAAACAGTATCCAGAGTGCAGACAATTAAAAAAAAAAAAAAAAAAAAAAAAAAAAAAAATTTTTTTNAAAAAAAAAAGCTTTTTTTAATTTTGAAGCACTTTTAGAATCCAATGAATAACACATTGTTCATGATACACGTTGTTCAGAGGAAAAAAAGCAAATTTACTACTCCAAATAAAGCCCACAACTTCTAAATTAAGGCTCTGAAAGTTCCTCTTAAGTCTGAAAATTAAGTTCAAAATATATCATATTAGAGGCTCCAAAAGACAGACAACCAAAATCTGTTGCTGTCTGTTAATATTTTTTTTTTTATTACTTCAAAGGCATAATCATAACTGAAGCACTTTGTGCGTTCCCTTTCCATTATCATTTGAACCCAAATGTTCGGAATAGGTGCCCTAGCAGAACAGAAACAATATTGTGTGCCTGTCTTAATCAGTCACAATTGTTTTATGGATACAATTCCTCAACCGTAGACTAAAGAATTCAAAACAACATTTCTCAGACACGCTTGGACATCAGATGACTCTCAGGGAACCACAATCTGTTAATTGATACAATATTAGCAGAGGAAAAAAAAAGGGATGCAGCTGTCAAAACAATCATTAAAAAAAATGCATTGGCAAAATTAATTTGCAATAGATGCACGAGCGCTGGGGGCTGGATGGGGAGCCACAAACCTTACCAGATGAAATCTTCATGGTGAAGAAAAGCAGGACGGAAGCACTTTCAAACAAGGGGTGCTGCAGGGAGGGATTTGCTCCCCCCCCGGGAAAGGTGTTTTTTCAAGTAAAGAGAGAGGCGATTTGTGTGCCGTTTCGGAAGCACCTGCAGAGGAACGTGGTCTTGGGCCATGTGTCACCTTTGTCATCGGAAGACGGCAGGATGGGATTTGTGCTAGTGCCTGCTGAAGGTTCGTGCCCATGAACCTTCTTTCTTCTTCACCTCTTGCCCGAACGCTTCACAAGGACGAAGCGACTGACCCTGGTCAAGGCTGTGGGCAGAGGGACCTGCTGTGGACCGACACCTTGTGAGGTCCTGCTGAACCATTTTAGAGTCTGAACAGGAACGTTTCGGTGGGAACGTTTTGGCTCAGTGATTTGTTTAAAGTGCTTGGCACATGGCACAGCTATCTGTTAGTCGCCTCTCCCTTAGCCAAGGACAAAATAGCATTTGGTGCACCAGACATTAAAATGCATTGCTGTTTCTCGTGAAACTTGTGAACATGTGGTGAGTCCTAGTGATTAGTTCTGACCTGGAAGAAAATTAAAGTGAAAGAAAACAAAACAGAAACAAAAACCAACCCAAACCCCCAAAACTACTGTTCTTTAAACTAACAGCACAAACAGAAATGACTATCTAACCTTCCTCCTAGATAGGTTCAGAAAGGGAAAGAGGACATTTTTTGAGGCCACATTCCTCACACCCTAGTCCAGATGCTGTTTATGGCTCAGGGAGTCCTTTCCCCCCCAAGCCCAGTCACTGGGAAGTGGGTTAGGGATGCTCTCTCTCTCCCTCTTTCTTCTACTTTTTTGTTCTCAGAAGAAAAGCCACAGGCGGGGACAGGACGCTGGATTATGTGGACTTTAGCTCTCAGACAACTGCTATATTCAACGATCTGCATCATCAGGAAGGGGGAGTGAGGGAAGGAAGGAAGGGAAAATGGAGGGAGGAAGGGAGGAAGGAAGTTAGATTACACAGAACACACACAGACTCCTGAGTGTTGACTCCTTGCTTGTTTTGGGCCCATCTGTTGGCCGAAGGCTCTTGGGACACACACGTACTTGCCCGAACTCAAATACATTTGTTGCCTGAACATAAAAATAGAGGGAAAATACAGAAGGTAAATCAGAGAACTTTAAAGGTTTATATGCATCTTCATTCTGTATTCATGCAAACGAATGCCACAACAGCTTTGACCTCTTTTCAGCTCAGTCCTAGGCAATATAACTTGTCCCAGGCATCTTTTACCTGCCCTCAGGTTTCAGCCATCAGCCATCGTTTTTCTCTGGCAAGGAGAGATATGTCTGTCTCTCTGGTACCCTCCTTTAAGAGGACTTTAAGCCTACAGTTGCCTCTTCAAGTCACTGTGACTTGAAATTCATGGGGACAAAACTCTGCCCATTCTTTCTTACAGGCAATGACTCTGTCAGCACATTGCCCTGATCCTCAATTTAGCCTGTCTCCCTACTGTTAACTTTCTTCTTTTCTCCAGCCTCCTAAAATAAGCCAACTTTTGCAACTGCCCTCAGGAAACGAGGCTGGTTGGGTTTTGGTTTTTTTGAGATGTGCTTGCCTCTCCAGGGAGTTGAATTAATTATCCCCCATGGAGACAGGAGCACAGAAAATTCGCACAACACTGGCAGCACTGATATGTTCGGTTTGGGGGCCTATTTCTTTTATACGGCCTATTGTAGCTTGATATAAAAAGACTTTACGATTTGCAAGCTTCCAGTAGCTTACAAAGTTTGCAGAGGGTTTCTGGGTGGGCTCTCAAAAGCCGCCTGTTTCACCCCAGACTTTGCTCTCGTTAAATTGAGCGTCCCCCCTCTTCCCGGTCACAGCGAGAGCCAAGTGCCACAGGTCATGGCCACTTCTCCGTGGGGCCTGGTGGCTTTACCAGCCACCTGGCTTCTGCCAATGCTCTGCTACTCGTTCCTCCCGGTTCCTCCAGCCAGCCAGGAAAAAAACCCCCACTTCAGCCAAATTTCCCCATGGTGGCAGCACCTGAAAGGCTGGTGCTCAGGAAGAGACATGAATATGGGAGCAGCATCCCAAAATCATGGCAGCACGACTCTCCCGCTGTAGCTCTCTCTCCGTCCCCGCGGCCAGTGGCCGACAGCTCAGCCTTAGTACATAGAGCTTCCCTCTTCTGCGCTGCCCCCACCTGTAATGCTTTATTCCCTCTCTCTCACACACACCTATCCACTTTTATTAGAGCAAAAAGGTTTTTATATAAGTCTGGAGGATTGGGCTTTATTTTTAAAATGTTTGCGGTAGTACTTCTGAAGCATCCCTATCATCTAGCAAAAAAGGGGAATTTAATGCAAAACCATGTTTCAGTCGCTCTCCCAACTCTGCTGCTTCCCCTACAGAAATTGTTTTATTGAATCTGATTTTTTTTTAAATGAATTTGGTATTCATGAAAGAGGTCAGATTGATAGCTTGGAAAGCGATGGCCAGATTTCCACGCAGAACCCAGGTAGCAAAAGTGATTTCAGACCTGGCAATAACTGCTTGAAGAAGCTCAGGTTTTAAAGGGGTCCAGCTGGGGTTTTGGTTCTAATCCTCAGAGAAGTTTCACCCATGTGCACAATGTCGTGCAAGGCAGTGTTCCCACCAACACCCAGGCTCCTTCCCAGGCTCATTTGAAAGGCTTCTCACCAGGACTGGGCTCTGCCAGCAGCAGGCTCTGCGTTTGGGGCCTTTGCGAAGGCAGCGTGATGACAGACAGTGACCAATGATATGGCCAAACAGTGATTCAAGCAACTGATCCAGCATCAAAAAGCTGATTTATTACCTGACAGAGTCAATCTTCTCTCTCATCAGTTTAGTTAGAAAGAAAGAAAACGGTTGTATTTTAAGAGCAATGTTGAAAAATACGGTACGGATGAAATATGAAATAGAAAACTTTCTTAGAGCATCAGAAAAGCCAACCTGAAACCTTACAGTAGGGCTCACATCCTCCAAAGGACTTCAAAGGTTGCATCAGCGTTTGTATCTACCCAAGAGCTGTGCTCACACAGCCCGATGTGCACAGCCACTTTGATAGGAGTAAACACAGGTGCAAATTTGCATCAACCAAAAAAAAAAAAAAAAGAAAAAAGAAAAAAGAAGAAATCTGTGTTATGTTCCTCCAGCAGCTCCCTTTTATTATCTTTTCCATTTCCATCTAGCTTTGTTCCAAGTTCAAAATAACAAGCCTTTGCTTCGTGCACAGTTGCAGCATTTGGCAAAGTGGGGGCTAGTACGATACCTTACCAATAAAGATGTTTTAAGCATAAGGAGAAGAGGGTCCATCTTATTTTGTCTCATTTATACCGGGGAGGGGGGAGAAGAGATTCTGAAGTACTGCAGATTTATTACAGACAGCTTGAAAGAACCTCCTCATTATTATTCACTGCTTTACAAGATCATTGTTAAAAGTGTTAATTTCAATTATCTAAATGTTTTTCTGGCTTGTATGTCATGTGCAATAAAATTACCAGGACCAGATTTACTGGTGTACACCATTTGCCGCGTGCAATTCCAACCTCGGGTTTACGACTGCTTTGTGTCGCTGGAGTGGTGCGCCGAGCTTCCTAATGATTCTGGCTTATTGCCTTTTCCTCACACATTCTATAGCAATTTATTATTCCATGGTGGATGGTTATACGCTTTCTGCAATTTGCTTTAGAAATAGTATTAAAAATGAAGTTGGCATGCGTTAAATAATACTCTGTTGATTTTCCTAAACTTGCAACACAGGAACGCACCTCTGCATCGCTAGCCCTAAACCATACATACATACATATGTATATACAGAAAACCACGTGTCTAATAAGCCAGGTGAAAGCCACACAAGATGAATATAAATACATCTCAAATGACACCTTGAAAAATTGCAAGGGGAAAAAACCCACCCCAACATCGTACTGTACCAGCCTGCGTTTTGTACACAGGCACATTCATAACATGAATGAAATACAATTTCTTCCAAACAAGCCACGGTGCTACGACGGCCACACAACCCACTCCCCAGCAAGCCCAGGAAGGGGTGACGGCCACATGCTGCCCCTCCTCTGCCCAGGGAGGTTGTTGGGCTTCAGAACCTATTTCAAGCACCGAGTTTTGGTGCAGAGGTCCATCGTCAAGAGCCAAACAGCAACAAATCAAAGCCGAATCTGTGGGACTAGATTGTCTCTGATAGCCAAGTGGCAGATCTTTTTCTAAAGCGGGAATGAGGGGAGTGTTTGAGCGACCACCTAACTTTTAGACTAATGTATAATGATTTCATTTCTAAAAGCAGCAACGGAGACTAGGTGTTTTATCACCCACATGTGTCTGCTTTAGATAAAGGCTTCACATATCCATTTTGGATGGGATTTTGAAAACAATTTTTGTTTAAAATATGGGTAAAGGAATAAAAATGGGTCAAGGTGGATTCAGCACAAGAGATAATTATGAGCATGAGCTACAGCCTGAAGCATTTTTTAGAGTACACATGCCGCTAGATAAATATGCCACTGGTGCAGCGCTGTGTGCTATCTTCTAAGCTAGCGTGCTTTTCATCATCCAGATGCCTTTGTAGGATCTAAAGTAGGGCTGCATGAGACTTGCAGTCAAATGCAGTGCCGTCAGAAAGGCATGATCAATCATCTTTGCCGAGCTGACGGCACAGGATCTGATTTATCCTGCCTCTGACTCATATATTTATTATAAAATCAAAGGTAGCTAGAGTTTAGCATCAGTACAAAGTGCTGGAGTTTTGTTCAATAGGGAGCTATTGCATGTGGAACAAGCATCAAATCTCCTGACATTTAATGATTCATTTTAAATATATCTGGCACCTGAATTAGCAAACAGAGCTGTGAAATACTAACAGCAGCCAAAAGTAATTTATGAATATTGAATCGCACTGTGCCTTATGTCAAGTAAAAATACAGCAAGAACTCCCTTAAAAGCTTCTTTGCCTGTCCCAGCTTTCTGGTAAAATCAGAACACTTGAGAGAGCTGTGCCGAATGTAATGCTTCAAATATAGAAGAAAAAGAAAAAAAAAATTGAAAAAAAAAATTAAAAAAAGAGGAAAAGAGAAAACAAACCCAGAAAACACAAACCATCCCCCTAGAAATGGATAGCAGAAGCTGTTGGTAATGGAAAATATGCAAGTAATTAAGTATATATAGATGGTTAATCAAAAATTTCACTGCTGTGCACACAGTCTTTCAGTTTGTCCAAATCTATCAATATCCCCGCAGAGTCTTCTTGACCCTCTGGCAGGGTTTGGCACGTGTCCACATTTCCTAGCACAAGTCGGCCGTGTCAGGACCTCTAACGGGGTGTTGGAGCGCCAGCACAAGGATTCTACTGAAACACTGCAGCACAGCCGAGATACCCCAGAGGAGGCGAGTATTTGATGTGATAAGCTTTAAGATCCTTCGGCTGCAATCCGCAAACAAAACTATACGAGCCTGTAAGGGAGGAGCTGTTTGGAAAGGCTTTAGATCCTTATGTGACCATAACTCGTGATCGTGTTACGTTTTTAAAGTACTGTTAGAGCCTGGAAAACTGGTTTTCAACGACATGACAGTTTTCAGATGAGGAAAAATACAAGGCTTAAAAAACAAATCGAAAGTGGATAAGCAAGAATAGCACCCAGCCTAAAATTAAATACAGATGTCTCTAAAAGCTGGCTTGCAGAGGAGACACTGAAAGGAAAGGCTTTCAGTGAAAAGTTATTTGTAACCTTCAGTCTGGGTGAATGTAGGAGAAAGCACGGGGGAAACTCTAAGAATCATCATCTGCCTAGGAGTTTGTATTTATACCTCTAAGGTTTTTCCCATTTTCTCCCAGAAATTTTGCCAAGTGTGGCAAAACGCAAGCATACGGGCAGCCGAAAACACCTCAGGCTTTGCAGATGATGTTTCCCAGCTGTGTCACAAGCCCTTTTGAAAGCCCCCATCCACTGGAAGGCAGAGATCCTGCCTTGATGCTTCTAAACAGCTTCATAAGTAGGTACCGTGAAAGCTTGGGTTCTCACGAAGACTTACTCATCTGAACAAGTCCATCTACTATGCTATGCATATTCATTGATTAGCATCCTTTGAAATCAGCTGGATGTCGTAATTAAGACAAGTCAGCATTGCTAGCAGCAAATTATACATGTACTTTAGATCAAATTACACCGTAATGACTGAGTGGCAAAGAGACATTGGCAGCTAAAACTGCATCAAATGGCTTTTTTGAGGCAGAGCCAACAGTATGGGGCAAAATTGGAAAACTGTCCCGTAACCTTTAAACTTCTCATATCAAAGAAGGTGGGAGGCGGGAAACAAACCAAACCCACCAAAATTCCTAGGAAACAATTTTGTAAAACACTGTAAATACGAAGGATGATAGCAAAACCCAGCTATTTTTATAAAACCTGGGACTCCATCTCCCCTGGAACAGAAGCAGCTCCGGGCTCAGTGAGGCACCTGCCTGTGGCTACAGACACTTGTTAACATCCAAAGCGCCTGCCCCGGGGGGGGTGAAGTGCACCCCGAAGGAAGGAATAGTATTTCCCTTTCCAAGGAGAATTCCTGGGAGCAGAGAAAGGCCTGCAGAAAAGCTTAGCAGCGGGAAAGTTTTGTAGCTCTGTGTTGTGAGAAGGGAATGAGGTACAGAAGCCTCAAACCGATTGTAGCCACAGCGCTTTTATGACCGTGTTGGATCGTCACCAATATGATACTTAGAAAAATATCAAAGCTTTGGCTTAGATCACAACACTGTAGACATTCTTGTTACAGGGAACGTAAAGAGGATCCAAACTCCCTCTTTATAAAGTCAAGCCTTTGTTGACAAAGGTGTTTTTATCCATTTGGGTCCTTGCACTTCAAGGAAAAAAAATGTATCAAAAGTTCTTTTGAATAAAAAGGAAACAAGAAAGCAAATGTAAACAGAACTGGTGTGTCAATTGTAGACATGCTCCCCAGCAGTTCCTTGGCAAAAAGACAATAACAGAAATCAAATTAAACATGGACTAACACGCAAGAAAAACATAGGCTTCTGAAGGCTAGCAGGAAATTCAACATCAGTTTGCCAAGTCTCAGCGGGTCATCAGTAGGTGTTTAAAGGCAAGGAGACTTTCCTGAGTTACTCCAGACTCATCACCACAGAGAACCGGATAAAAGAGTGCAGGGGGGATGCCCAAGGGGAAAAAAAAAAACACAATTGCCACCTTCTGCAGTCAAGAGCTCTTCTCTGGGCACAGGGATACCTCCACCCTGCCATCTCCCTTTGGCTGCCCCAGCCTTCCCTGGGGACTGATCCTGCCGGGGGGGACAGCCAGGCTGAGGGGAGTCCATAGCACCTCAGGTGCAACACGAGCTGGCATGGGCACAAGCACACTTTCTTAGGATGGCTGTCCTCACTCCTGTTATGAGATTTGCACAAAAACACCTTTACAGACTATATATAGAGCCTGAGTCTGTTTAAGAGAGCAAACAAGTTCAAATGTCTGAAGGTCCAGTGATGCTCCTGAACTGCCGCTTGGTACTGGCCCTGTCTGCACCCGCAGCCGTACAGACACAGCCATCGCTGCAGAAAAGCCCCCGGCCTTGGGCAATAGGCCTATAACCAGACAGGGCTNTGAGGTCTCCCCTCAGCCTCCTCTTCTCCAGGCTGAACAACCCCAGTCCTGCATGTCCCCCTGACCACCCCTTCCTGGGTTAAAAATGCCAGACTTTGTCATTCGCGCCCTTCCCAGGCATAAATACAAGACTTTTTGCACTGGATTTCAGTGTGTTCCCTGCTGCTGGCTCTGCTATACGAGCCATCTGGGCGCTGCTGGTCATTAAAGACAACATTTGATAGCTATATATATGGAAAAAACCAAATACCTGCTTCCTCCTGAAGAAAGATCAACACTCATTTTTCTAAGACCTATACTGATTAAAATCTGTCGGGATCCTGATATATGTCTAATGCTTGAACCAAAAATTCTGGAAGTACTGAACGTTACGGAAAGTCCTTTCCATCTTGTTGCTTCAACACAGTTAGCTACTTACCTTGTGGATACAGGTAACTTCTCTCTTTTTCCGTAGAATAATGTTTGAAAAATATTCTTAAATTGAAGGCTGATTTTCCTCTGAAAACCAAAAAGCGGGAGCATACACATTCACCCAAAGAGTTATATTTATGTATACATAGGCAAAGGCAGATGAACTTCTTGAAAGCAACGATTTTCAGTTTGGTTTGGTTGTAATTCAGATTGGTAAATCTGGAAAAAATGCAGTGTGTTCAAGTCAAAAGGAAAGTCTGTTGCAGTTTGAATTGAAATTAAGTAATTCTTAGAGGGTAATTGTGATCCTCAGCATCACCAAGTTTAGAGCATAAGGGCTTTGGGTAATTTTTTTTATACTGTCTGACATAACTTAGGGCTCATTTCACTCCCGCTCAGCTATCTAACAGGTAAACATGCCAAAACTAGTCATCCCATCTCCTCCTTCAAGAAAAACAGAGCTGTGAGCAATTCCAGAGATTAGTTCATCTCACCTACCCAAAATACCTGTCTTAACACGGGAGGCATCACATCCTGCGGCAGCTTAGTTTTCTCAGGCTTGTCTTTCTCTAAGCCAGCTTTGCCCTTAGTTTATGATGTCAATCAGATGCATATTTATATCAAATCAGATGAAATGCCTTTGTTACAGTACACTAGCATTAAAAGACAACTTCTGAAAAGCACAAGTTAAAATAAGCAACAATTTCTAAGTCGAGTGAAACTTGACCAACAATTAAAAATTGTGGCATAAAAGTTATGGGAGTTGCTTCATTTTTGAATGGCTTTTCCAAAAATGCTTTGACGTTTTCTCGTAAAAACATAATTTTAACACTTTATGGCAATATATACAAATACATAACACATACACTCCCATAGGATATTAGATGTTTGGCTGCTGAAGCCACAGCGCTGAGCTACCTACCTCCCTCCGCTGCGGCGAGACTCCAGAGCCAGCTCCTAAAACACCGTGATTGATGGCGCGGTATTTTAAGGCAGACCCAAATCAATGCAGGTTAACTTAAAACACTACATGGCAAACTGCCACAGGCCTGGAAGCGGATTGACAAGGCAAGGAGCTGGGGACAAGCACGGCACTAAAGCATCTCTGCTCCTCGGTCATGGCGCCCCTGGGAAGGTGCTGCCCATCAGCGGCGTGTTGGCACTACTGCTTCGCAAACCCCACGCCGCCGTGATAAAAAGTACCCCCAAAACTTTGCAGCTGCCAGTCACATCGAAGACTTCTGTGTATTTTGTCTTGTATCAAAAATGTGCACGTACAAGGATGCCAAAAGAGCACGATACCTGTGAAAAGCTCTGTAGGGTGGATCTGGCAGTACTTCACACGACATACACAATCCAGATTTTATCACATCATAGGCACTTTGTTTAAAAAATTAGATTCTCTCTCACCTGCTTTGATTCCTGTGTATAAAAGAGGAGCAGAAATGAATCGTGAAAACCCCAGGTCCAGACAAGGAATGTATTGCTGGTGTAGGGAAGGAAGAGGGGACCCTCTGGCTCCCATCCGATAGCCCCTCAAAAAGCCACAGCAGACTCTTGGGCTGGCAGGGGACAGCAGGGACAGACTTGCAGCAGGTAGCACCAGAGAAAAGGTCAGCCACGCTATGCCCATGCTGAGCTGGAAGCAGACTTCAGAAATCACAACGTGCCCCTTTGATAAAATTACGCCTTAGGCCCCACAGCAGCCCGGATCAGGAGGTGCAAAGATAGGTCAGCATCTTTGGAGGCTTCAAATGCTGAGCTGCTTCTCTAAGAGGGGTTGTACTAAGCCTTGTCAGGATTTGCTGCTCACATAAAATGCTCATTTCTGTTGCCTTTGGTTCCACTTCTGCCTATGCCCCAGAAGAGCAACAACGTCAAAGAATAAAAACAGCAGCACCCACCTAAAGAGAAAGAAATAAATGTTTTGACAGAGTTGATAACAAGGTGCAATGGGGGGAGGAGAGAAATAAAAATATTAAGGATCACTAAAATTCTACACAGAAGATTCTCTCATTGGTCTGACTACTACAGGCCCTAGTAAGAAAAATGACTTATAAAGTTTATCCTTTATTCTAAAATTATTTCCTTCATGACTCTGAAGACAATAATTTTAAGAAATGCCCCAAAAAATAACACAACGCTTTTAAAAAAATTTTTTGTAACCTGTATTTCCTCCATTTGTGAGGATGTGCATCGCTTCCAGGTGCAATAAAAGTCCTTAATACTGACTTTTATAACACAGTGGAAACCCAAATACAATGTTTTGTGTTGTTATTTTATGTGCTAAAGAAACCCAACCTGAAATTAGAATCCCTGTGCATTTTCCAAATACTAGGTTTTTATTTTGCAGGTAATTTTTTGTTCTCTTCTTCCCAAAACATACAACTTCACAATCAATCAGTCATAGGATTTCCCTCGGGACAAATGAACCCTTTACATGAAAAAAACCTGGTAAAACGCGGTCATCGAAACAGGCTTCAGAAACTTTTCTAAACTTTAAAGTCCACGACGGGAAAATAAACCAACATTCAGTTATATTTACAGATCCCATTTATTTCCACAAGTTAACACTGCTTACATTTAAACTTTGGAGGAATGTGGCATAATAGGAGCGAATTCATGGAATGAAACGGTTGGTGCTGAAAACGTGGCATCCGCACCATCAGTGTTCCCGAGGTTTCTCTTTAGACTAGCTCTGGTGGGATCCCATGCACCGAGCATCCATTAGCGGAGGAGTGTTTTAGGTGCAACTCCCGGAGGGCGTCAGACAGTTTATTTTTATCAGAGAAAAAAAATACAGTTTGTGTACTCTGCAGATGCTCCACGATGACACAGGCCGGACCCTGGTGAACTGGGATGGCAGGAGGTGGCCTCAAAAGCAGAACTCTGACCCAAATGTAAACACTAATTAAACACACGCACTGTCAACACAAAAATCTCCCTCAAAACGTTTGCCTCAAAGAGTTTCAAATAACACGTTGTTACTGTAAACAGAAAACATCTAAAGAAAAAATGGTTTGCAAAATGTTTTCTGTGTCTTAAATTATTGCTCTTGTACATAAGGAGTTACTCCCGTTTCCCTACTTCTATGAAATCCCACCATAGAAACAAAAGAAAGAAAAACATGTATAAATTTAAGACATTTTACTGTACACCCTTGAAAGGGTAGATATTCTGGATATATACAACACATATACAATACACAGTCTCCCTTTACCACAGTGGTCTGGCTACTAGTTGTGCTTCTCTCCCAGTTTAGGAAGTTTAATGTTGCTTAGTTCCATAAAAGTTTTCATGAAACACATGACTTGCTGATAGCAAACAGCTCAGAAAGTAGTGCATTCAATATTTAAGCATTATATTCTTAACGGAGTCATAACAAACCTTAATCTTAAGGTTGAGTAGTCTTACACTGAATTTCCAAGCGTTAAAAAATTTATCTACAACTATCTTTTATAAAAGGGCAAAACTTCAGCTCATATTTGGACCAAATCTCGGCTCAAACATCGTTCTGAAGATGAATTTCATTTGACTTTACCGGCTTTGATGGCCTTTCTCTGTTTCTGCTGAGATAGAACTGGGAAGAAGACATTGGCAGAGCACCTTTTCCTTGGTGTTTCAAAGCCCAGTTAATTGGAGTGTGCTTGAATGAAAAGCCCACAGATTAGGCACATATCCTACCCAAATCAACAAATCCGTTGTAGCTTGCCTTATACCTTATTCATAAAAAGGTATTGCATTTATTGCCATGTCAATACAATATTCCCACCAGTGACTGTTTTTCATTTCTGCCCACCAGCAATGACACAAAATTTTAAAATCAGGATTGCCTGACTGATAACTGCAGGTCCATATGCTTCCAGATAGAAAATATTCACACAGCAACAGAGGTCGCATTCAAACGTTTTGACTCCTTTGAAGGTGATTACTCAGCTGCTGTATAGCCTATAAATATGTACACAAGGAAACGTCAGTAAAAACAGTAATCATTTCTAGACTGGTAGAAATTTTAACATGTATGAAATCACTGCTCCCAGGGCAAGATCTTCCCGCCCCGCTGGCAGAAATATTAATTCTCAGAAGATGTTTCTATCAGCTATAGTACAATAACTCTGGAACGAAGAAACCTTGAACTTGCCACCACAAAGGTGTGGAAAACGCATTGTGCTTCTGCATCCATGTGCTGGTGCTCCCAGCGAGCCAAAAGAAGTCAAATCTGGCTGCCAAAGGGAGCGACGGGAAGAACATTAGTAAGTGAAACTCAGCAGCTCTATCTCACCCTTTCTCTGGTGAGAGTTGGGTCCTTCAGGGACAGCAAGCAGGATACATTCTTCACAGTACACCCGACTATTACTGACACACCACCTAAACCTATTCTCAGTGAAAATGCAACCAAAATTCCTAGCTTGGCAAATCTACAGTTTGTTAAAATATGACACTGGAACAAAAGAAATAGTGAAGAGATGAGTTCCCTCATAGCACAAGTTCTGGCTTTCTATACATAAACCATCCACGTTAAAAAAAAATTTTGCAACGTCGTAAAATACAGTTCTGGTAACTGAGTCGCTGGGTATCCAACTCTGCTGTGACTCGTTCCTCCAGTCTGCAGAACATCAGGCAGGGTGAGAAGTCTCCCCGCGCTTCTTGCTCAGGTTGAAATGAAACACCAAGCCAAAAGCTGTACGCGAAGATCATGATTTCTGGTCTTCCTCTGATGGGACGACTTCCAAGAGGATTTGCAATGTTACGGTCACCCGGTCTGCAAAGATAAAAGCATACACGTGGGAAATTTTGGTGGGGATGGAGAAGGCAGAAGCAGCCAGGAAAATCATCTTAGCTGCTACACAGCCTACTTACACACAAGGTTCGCAGGGGTCATATATACCAGGTGCGTATATCATTTAAATATCTGATTTCATTTTTTTTTTTTAATTTTAAACTCTGTTTACTTTGTCTCTGATCCAAGGCAATGCACATACAATAATAATGGAAGGGTATGGAGGTATAAACTTGTCCAATAAAGGTCTGCAGGCATTTAAAAGCTACCTTAAAGCATGACTACTCTGCTCAACTGCTTTGTTTTAATGAAGTTGCAATGTTGAAATAAAAGTCTGAAAGAATTCAAACAAGTTAATTCAGCTGTGCCAAGATCTGCCTAAGGGGGAAAAAAAAAATAAAATAAAAGGAAAGAATGATTACAAAGCTTCACAGGTCTAAGAATATCACACATCCAAAGGAACTTCACACTGTCTTTTTGTCACTCCGGACATTTATTTCCTTCTGGTGTTTCTGCTGGTTTTCTTTTTGCAGTACTGATTCATAAGCGGCACAGGTAATTTACATACAGAATAATAAAAGAGCATTCTCTTACCACTCCTTTCGCTTGTCTCTTTTTTTTTTCAGTAACCCATTTTAAACAAGCAGGAGTTGTGAGAGAAAGTTCTGATTTTCCTTGTCTAGCACGACACGTCGGCATCTACAGCAGCGCAAAGCGAGGAGGGTAAAACAGTGCAACTCACAGAAGAGATGAACTAAAACTATTTTCCTCCTCTCCTGTCTCAGGCAGACTCTACCAGCTTTTGCTCTTCTCTCTGGAGGTCACCAGGTCAGTGCAAAGCCAGGTTGCCCTTAGACTATAAACTGATGGGGTCGGAGAGGCTGAGAGTAAACAGGGACTGCGTTTTCCTCCCTACCCTCAGCGGGGACATCAGAGCCGGGCTCAGCACGGCCGGGGTGAAGGGCAGGAGGAAAACCAGCAGCGTGAAGCCAGCAGGGCTTCGCCCCTGCCATCCCTTACCTTCCAGATTTGAGGCTGAGCAAAGGAAGAAGAAATGAAGCAGACTTTCCGTCAAGCTGAGCTGTGGTGCAACGGCTCTTGGAAAAGGGCAAGGCAGCAAAGGGAAAGCCTGGGCACCTCGAGAGCTGGCTGTGATTTTAATATCCTGTTCGACAAAGTGGATAGAGCCACCCGCAGCAGGCCCTTGCCCTCGCTGTGGCAGGTGATGGCTGTCACCCTCCCATTTCCACGGGGTAGTTTTGCTCGGTGCTGGGATGAAGCCGTGGAGGAGCAATCAGAAAATCTGGGTGCTTGCTTGGGATTTGTGGTTGCAATATACTCAGCAAAAATAAAAGAGCAAAAGGAGTATTTTCCCCAAAAAATTGTTCCAATCTTTCTCCAGTCATTGTCTGCTTTGAGCAGTACCTGGAGCTACAGGACTAGCTTCACGTTTGTAACAAGACACTTAACGTATCATGGCAGTAAAGACGACTTAAACACACACACACTAAACTCTAATTTTCCCTTTCAAGAGAAGAATTCACTGTAAGTAAGGCCCAGAGGACAACCTTTATAAAAAAAATGGCCTCCATATAAGCACCACATAAAATCTTGGTGTGGAGAGGAAGCAGTAACTTACTACATATTTATAAGACTGGACATGAAACCTGCAACAGCAAAATGCTGATTTCCTGTGGATGCCAACATCACAAACTCGACAAAGAGAGGCAAACTGAGCATTTAACACCATGTCCTGAATGAGCAAGTGTCACCCTCTGGTGTTTGTAAATAACTCTGGAAGAGACATTTTGGTATATACACCGGTCTCTCTTCCAGCATGGGCTCAGGCTATGAAGAAAGCAGGATTCATCTTTTTAGCTCCTCACAATTCAACCCACTGTAAAAGAATGGATGTTTTAAATATGAGTCTGAGGATGGGTTTTCAACCGAGGAAGCCCAAATGGAAGCGTTCTTGTGCCGCGTGCTTTTACACGCTGATCTGCTTCGTAGGATTTTCCCGGCCTGACTTTTTTCATTTTCACATTAGCTCTACTAAAAGCAAGAAAGCAGAGGTCAAATGAAGCCTGTACTAGCTGAAAATTATTTGTCCCACCACATCTGGTGCTACAGCAAAATTTATTTGGAAGACGAGAGAACAAAATGTTATTCTCAACTGCAAAATAACCACCCAGACCCTATTACCCCCGCAAACTGTGAACCTGCCTTTTGTTCAACACAGCGATTTGGTAAGGAGAACGGGCGATGTAAATGCCATTAGGGACAGTCAAAACATCCAGAATTTAGAAGTTCAGCTTTGGAGAGGATTTCATAGAATCATAGAATTGTTTTGGTTGGAAGAGACCTTTAAGACAGTCAAGTGGAACCGTAAACCTAGCATTGCCAAATTACCACTAAACCATGTCTCTCAGCACCACGTCTACCTGTCTTTTAAATACCTCCAGGGATGGCGATTCCATCACTTCCCTGGGCAGCCTGTTCCAATGCTTGATAGCCCTTTCAGAGAAGAAATTTCTCCTAATATCCAATCTAAACCTCCCCTGGCACAACTTGTGGACATTTCTTCTTGTCCTATCCCTTGTTATTTGGGAAAAGAGACCAATCCCCACCTCTCTACCTCCTCCTTTCAGGTAGCTGTGGAGAGTGAGGAAGTCTCCCCTCAGTCCCCTTTTCTCCAGGCTGAACAACTCCATTTCCCTCAGTCGTTCCTCACAGGACTTGTTCTCCAGACCCCTCACCAGCTCCGTTGCCCTTCTCTGGACCCGCTCCAGCACCTCAATGTCTTTCTTGTAGTGAGGGGCCCAAAACTGGACACAGTCTTGAGGTGGAGCCCCCCCCAGTGCCGAGTACAGGGGGATGATCCCTTCCCTAGTCTGGCTGGCCGCTCTATTTCCATTTGAGGGCTCTGCTACTGTAACCAGCTTGAACGCCTTTCATAAATGGACTCATCTTCAGGCTGGGTCTTTTATCCCACTGTTCATTCTGGCTGTTCAGCATCCCTCCCCTCCGATCCTTACAAAACCTATTCTGAATATCCAGTCTAATCTTACGCGGGGCTGGTCTGTACCCATACGGTTTTGCACCAGTGCTCTCCTTTACTTAAACAGCACCATGTTCCCCGTGGATTTTAGGAGCAGCAGCCCTCCCTCATCTCCCAAGCATGCCTGGGGAGCTGAACAAGTCGAGTTCCCCGACAAGGTGACTCCCCGCACCACTCTGTCCGTGGGCTGAGCCGCGCAGATGAAGCAGCCTGGGAACAGACTCGTTAGCAGGGTGCTATGCTCAGCTAACAGCCTTTGACTCCCCCTGTGGTACTACACGAAATACTTTGTTGAAGTCTAAGTAGACTGGATCTATCGTGTTCCCCTTTCTCCCGGAAAACCAGTTATCTTCTCAAAGAAAGTTGCCCGGTTAATCTGGCAAAAGTCTGCCTCTCGAACGACAATCACATTTTTTTCATGTTGTCCGTTTACCTCCTGCCTGGAATTACTCTTTCATGCCTATGATACACCTATTGTGTGTTGTTTCAAGGTTAGAACATCAAGCTTGCAGCTGCCCAATGACTTCTCTTTTCTGTATCTCACAGAGGTAACTTAAATGAATTTATCCTCTACAACGCCTTTGAAAAATGCTCTCAGGCTATACAGTGGAGCTCCCTTAAGGCTCACAAAATAATGCCAGTTTAATGATTCCACACAGAAGGTTTATTGCTTCTTCTAAGGAGAAAAAAAAAAAAAAGAATTCTTTTTATTTAACAAGTAAATCTCTACTCTGCTCTACCCCAAAACTGTCGGCATCAGTTTTCTGTCAGTACTGTTGGTATTTTGGGAATAATAATTACAAAGCAAACAAGCTGTTTCACCCACTGACTGGCGTCTGCTGCTCTCCCCTCAGAACCAGTACACTGTGTCCATCCATAGGTATTACGCAGGCACCAAGCCTTCTTTATGAGAGGAGAATTTTGTGTTATCTGGAAAGCTGGAAGGTTCACCTTCATTGTCACAGCCGGCAGAATAAGTTTCACATCTACCCAGTCTACCTTAAAGAGAAAATTTTTTTCTCTCACTCAAGTAATGTAGTTCAACACTGGCATCCTGTGGCCAGAGATTCAAGTAACCGTATTCCAAAACCTCTGAGACTTCACAGAAAATGCCAAAAATCTCCTGGGTTTGATAAGGGAAAATTTCCTAGTCCCTAAATGTCAAGGCTGAGAAATTTATAAACAGACAAAACTCTATTTAATAGAATGTCCTTTTACATATAACTGTTTTTATTTGCACTGGAGCTTTCTACCCATTCCCAGGACATTGCAAGTAATTTATAACTTTATGGAGATAAAAGTAAGATGACCAAAGTGTGCTAGCCTTAAACTAACATCTTTTTTTGTAAATACTTTCTGCCCTATTGTCTATGGACTTCCCAGCATGAATTAAGAGGGAAATTCATAGATACTACAACAGACAGGATATAGCTATATAATCTATATTTATATGGTGAAAATACATATAAAAGGGTATAGTATAATAACATGCATATAAAACGTACATTTTTTGATTGTGGAAGCTCATTTTAAATCATCCTTTAAGGCTGAAGCGTAGAAGACAATATGCATTTTTGATTCAGCGCTTAGACAAACAAATTACTTTTAGTTGAAAACTTTCATGGTTTGGGTTTTTCTTTTGCAGCAGAAGAGATTTTCTTTTAGTTTTGTTTAATAAATTATCCATTTTTCTATTCCTCGAGTATTTTGCTTATATTCTTGTTTCATGTTTTGAAAATCTCCTCCATTTTGAAAACCTATCTTGTTCAGTAACAAAAAAGGAGAAGAATGAGGGCTGTAATAAGTGATACTGACTTCTTTCTAAATTAAATGCTCCAAATAACCCTTCTCCAACATATCAGAACTCCCACAAATGCTTTCAGAAACATTCCAAAAAGGTCTAAAAATGATTCTCAGTGTATTTTAGGTGTAAAATATTACAGCCACGTTACTTGGAAGTCGTTTTCCATGAAGCACAGTAACAATTTCCACAGAAGTGTGTCAGGTGTGGTATATTTTGCTATCATTTTGTTGGAAGACACCACTAAGGACAATATCCCCATACCAAGCCTGACGGAGCCTGTCCCATTCCAAATACTCCACAGATGCACAGTCTCAGCCGGGAGCACGGAGCCCATCCCGTCATCACAACTGTGATGTTTAAGTTTCCAAACCCATTCTCCCAGGAGTGAAATACTGTCTCCATTAGCGTAGGCCAACAGCAAGGGCAGGGAGATGGGTGATTTAAAAGGAATCAGATGTTTGTAGGGGAGGGTGGGGAAAAGGGGGCAGGGGGAGAGGCACTCGGTCCTTTAAAGTCAATTGCTAGCTGAAGAGCAGGCTTGCTGTAAACATATCTCGTTAGTTCGCAGACATTGATTGTGACTGGCAGAGCAATGCTATAGCATGCGCCGAAAAGAAACTTGCATTGTCATCCCCAGCTCGGAGCAGCCGAGAGGATCGATCGGAAGGATGTCACAACAGCCCTGAAAAATTCCCAGAATCAGCAGGAAAGAGAGGAGTTCCACTGGGACTTACCTAGGAGCTTTCTGAACAACTTTGGCTTCTTGTCCCACACGATAAAGAGGTAGTAGGCAGGAACTCCAGTCAGAGTTATTGCAAATCCAATCCCTGTATTCACTGGATCAGAGTAAAGTGACAGTGCAACCATGAAGAGGCAGGTGAAGGAAAACAATGCTGGAATAAATAGAGGCACCTGAAACATAACCATACAAAGAACTATTACTTTACATTGACCTTGCTGTTGAATGACTATGGCATTTGATGTTCCATGAAACATAAATTGGATAAAACCCAGCAGTACAGGATAGTTCTGGACAAATATGGCTATCTAGAACATGCAAGCAAAATGTCAGTGACTGCAGAAACCAAGCTATGCAGGGTGCTGTGCAGTGAGTACCACAGAAGCCTTTTAATTACATACTAAAACACTACAGTGCTTTACGTCCTTTAAACTGTAAGGGCTGTAAATAAGTTACATTGCAAAAGTCCTTTCTCTAATTCCCCAGTAGATTAGTAAGGAGCACTAACCGCAGTAAAGATTTCCTCTTTGATAATTACCTATTAGAAAACATTTTAAAACACAACCAGGAGCTCAAGTCACCTTTTAAAACTATTAAGAACATATTGATTTTCTTCCTAAGGTAAAAAAAAAAAAATCTAGCAGGAAGAGAGCAAATTAAACACCAATTTGACTAGTGATAAAGATATTTGATAGTATTATGCAACTGATAGCTACTGAAAAAGTACTTTCTGACTGTATGGCTGATAACATTATCAGTGGCACTGTTGAAAGTACAAAAAATAACAATATCAAATTAATTCCCTCAATTTTCAAGAACACCACTACAATCACTGTGTTAGCACCACTCTGAAGGAAACGCCTACAGCATGGCTTGCAAGATGTTCAGTGTAACGGAGAACTGGAGGATTCCTTGGAGATTGTTCTCTTCCTTTCATGTCTTGAAGCATTACTGTTCCTCTTTTGTGCACTGTCAAAGCATTTTTTTTAATCAAATCAAAGTAGGTTGTGCCGTTGACCTTCTTATTTACAGATATACCTACAAGAATGCAACAGCGCACACCATAAGTTCTTCACAAAATAGGCTTCTTGGCGATATACAAATAGGGATAAATTCCTCCATTTTTTTCATGATGGACATTATCTTTCTGGATACAAAATGGGACAACTTACTTTGTAAGATGTTACTTAAAATAACCAAGAAGTATGGCAGAACCAAGGCCATAAGAGCCACTGTTTAATGGGCCAGACTACTAGCATTTTCTTCCTAGGTTCAGAATAACTGCATCTGCAAATCCATTGCAAGTCCCAAATACCATAAAAATAACTACCAACCTATGTGCACATCAAATTGGCATGTTCAATACTGGATCAGCAATTAAATAAATGTTTAATAGTAATGCTTACGCTTGACACGATTTCTGTTTGCAAAATGATTCAGGCCTTTATCAAAGGAGACATTAAACAGAGGACTGGCTGAAGAATCAGGTTGGCATGCGCAACCCCAATATTTGCAGTTTGAACCCCATGTGAGCACACAGGACTAGAGGTATTTTCACCCAGCCTGCATCACACGCTGGCTCCGTGTGACAGATGGGCAAAACTGAGCAAACACCTTCATTCTGGCACGGCAGCTTCAGATGCTGCCCCCCAAACAGCAGGGAACAGGCAGGAATTATCTTTCGGAAGGGAACGCAGCTGGGGTGGCACTGGGGAGCTTGTAGGAAAACGCTCGGGAGACCCTTCGGTGCAAACAGCTATTTTCTGTTAACTCTGTTTTTCAAGAAAAAAGAGGTTAGCTTTCTACATCAGAAAATGCTCCTTTACCATCTGACTACACAGTAAATAGAAAGGAGAAGGATTCATGTAAAACAGCAGAGAGCGGAGGTTACCTTGAAAGGACGAGGCATATCAGGACGTTTATATCTGAGATAAATCAACCCAGCAACTACTAGTCCAATAAAAAGCCACCTGGCAAAACTGAGGAAATTCAGGAGGCTGTAGAGATCCCCGTTGAATAACATTATCATTGTGAGAGGATGCTGCAAAAGAAATTCAGAGCATAAGAGGGGTTTAGTGGATTGATCTCTATTATTTTACAGCAGCAATGCCAAATTTTTCCGCGGGAACAAGAAACACAGCCTTTCCCACAGACACTTGAGGACCGGAGACTTTGGTTCTGCCTTTCTCATGCCTATCAGGTGTGTGATTGATACCTAGCTGTCCCCCGAGATCATGTTCGATCAATATATATCTGTCCCAGATGGCCACACGTGATCAATACATACCCGTCCCCCACGACCCAGGCAAATAGACAGGCACACAGCCCAAAATGCTCGAGCATCCTGGGCTCCATTCTCATGGAACCTGAGAAATATATTATCCCAGTGCGCTTTTACTTGCTCTTCACGGATGAAAATGATAAGAGCAGTTAAATTTTGGTCGCATCTGATAATACGAAAACGGAGTTTTCTAGGTGTCTTGTGGAAGGAAAAAGTCTTATTGTCCCCCAGGTTGCAACTGGGGAAGTCAGCAGAGGGGGCATGGCAAGGGGTAGCTACACACTGGGTTGCCTCCAGCTCGTGTTTGCAGCATGCCTTTCAGGCTTGCAAGGTGTAGACCCATCGCAAATGCAAACATTTCTAAGCAGAGAGAAGCATTTAGCCGTCATTCAGGTGGCTACTGAGCAGCAAGAAGGAGAGAGGACACCAGAATAAACACATTTCCTCATTAAAAAGCTGTTCTGAGACACAAGGCTTCTGTGAGGCAGGCAAAAGCTTATGTATAACCTGGAGCGTTGCACCTTGGGTTAGGTGATTAGTGTGAGCTACGGGGATCTATTTCAGGGTAATCACTGGACAAAAGCAGGATATTTGTAGCTTGAATCCACTCTGCAGGGTAGTCCCCCCTTCCCGCATGAGACTCCCTGTGCCCACAAGGCACAGCCCTTGCATTCGGGCACGAAGGAATGGGTCAACTTCACTGTAGCCCTTATTGTTCAGCAAGAGGGAACATCCTGGCAGCGACAGCTTCTCCAGGTTTCTAATGAGGCAACAAGGTGAAATCAACTGCAGACGCAGTGAAAAGCAGGGCTAAATCTTTATGTAAGGAAAACTAACTTGTATTATTTATCAAGACTCCCAGTCTCTGTATTTTTTTTTTTTTTCCCCAAGCAGTGAAGACAGCATGGATTTGAACAAGAAGGATCAATATTTCAAATATGGGTCTCTGGCTTCCAACCTCTAATGACTTACAAAATGCTTTGTTCTTTACACACAGATATTAAGCAAACTCCTTCCCTGTAAAGGGCAGAGGAGATTTTACCATGGAATTGTATTTTCTTCCATATAAACTCATAACTAAGATTTTAAACTTTTAAGGGCTAAGCATGAAAATGCAAAAGAGAGACAGTGAAGGGGAGCCATCAAGAAAAAAAAATACGGTTACAATCAGATTGTACACACATATCTGTGGTTTTTTCATCTAGGCTTTGAGCAGTCTGATCTAGTGGGAGGTGTCCCTGCCCATGTCAGGGGGTTGGAACTAGATGATTTTTAAGGTCTCTTCCAACCTAGAACATTCTTTGATATGTCAAATACCAGGACATACATACATAAACAGGTTTCTTAATTCCTTAAAGTGTTTTTTTTGTTGTTGTTTAACAAGGCTCAAACACTAAACATGCTCATTTTCTCCACAAGATCTCTTTACTTTCTTACGGTGTGTAGACCTTGGCAGGAGAAATAAAATAAGAAAAAGGTAAAATGCAGGCTATTGATGCAGAATATATCCTGCAATGGCTCCAGTTGCAATAAAGTAAGAAAAAAAAAAAATTATAATCTCTGAAGGAAAGCCATCTTCATCTGAGAATATGACTTTTTCAAAGGAAATCAATGCACTGGTATAAAAGGACCAGATGTAATAGCAAAAAATGTCCTTCAGAAAAAAAAAAAAATATATATTAATACATTTTGTGTGTTTCTTTCTACAAAAAACAGTCAATGCAATTTACTCAAAAAGTATAAATACTTCAGCCCCCAAAAATAAAATGTAAAGTAAATATTTATGTAAAATAAATTCCATTAGAACTTCTCATGATAATTACATTGCCCAATTTTCAAAATTTGGATGCCCACTGTTGTATGTGCACGTGTAAAATTCAACACTTCAGCTGGAGCTTCAGATGTGAGCTTATAGGCATCTATAGCAAAAAACTGATTTAAATTCCAGTACACGCATCTGCTCTTACTAGCACACACTCCTAGATGCACACGCGTCTTTGCTGTGGCTGGAACTCCCCACGGATGCAGAGGTCTGTCCAGATACATTATAGTCATTGGTCCCAAAAGAGGGGCCGAACACCCACGGTTACAGACTGCAAGTTAAGTGTAAATCTTCTTGGCACTATGCAAACTGAGGCTTGAGGTCGGTATTTTGACATTTTGTCCTAACATTTTACTACACAAATTCGTCTGCAATGCAAACACATGGCCAACATTTAGCTCTGCTGCTATTTTAGAAGTCAGTAATAGGATTTCCACTCTAATACTGGTGGTTTTCCTTTGACAATTCACAGACTATTGCCCAGGCACACGTTCTCTCATTTTTTAATCACCGCTACACTGCACTGCTGAGGGTTCCCCTTCCATTATCTTAGTGCATAATTGTTTGCGTTTTTCACTAGAAGGTGGTATAACGAGCCTTTAGGGTGCTCCCAGATGCTGGTGTTTAGCTGCACTTTCAGTTAAATGAATCCCTTTTTTGTCTGTTTGTTTAAATGGAATTTGTTTCTCTGAAAGGGAACTAGCTCATCACTAGCAGGTCCTTAGAAATAATGAGTAATAAGACATGAATTAGGCTGCTGGAATAGGCAGTCGAGTGCTACCGACAAGATGGCAAGAAGATGACAGAATAAGAACAACTCCCAAATCTCATTCCTCTCTTTACTGTCCTCTGCCCTGCCCAAAGCCCACGTACACGTTAATAAATGAGACTCAAGCAGTGCCCAAATTCTGTTCGAATCCTCCAGAGCAAGCCTGTAATATGAATTCTTGTGCAGGAACATTTGTTTGTATGATTTACCAAAACAATGACAGCTGGCAGAGGAGTGTGCTTGCGGACATGAATCATGGAGAGAATTTCCGGAAGGTGACCCTCGCGGGATGCAACGAAGAACATCCTGGTGGGAAATAAATGTGGACAGACTTTAAATGTGCTCATTACTGTGACTAGGTAAAGCGGCTCATGAAAGTCACAGAGCACAGCGACACTTCTTAGGCTTGTTTGAGGTGTTCTGAATGAAAAGATTAGCAGGAGAAGCCCATATGCAGAAATCAAAGTCATTTCTGAAGGTGTCCCCTCCTTACCTTACGCTATGATCAGTGTTAGGAAGTAGTTAACATTTTCCCTCCAATTTCCCTCCTTCACATGAAACAAAGCAGCCGTTAATTAAGTGCTACGCTCAGAGGGATCCATTTCCAAACCTTTCAAAGGGTTTTAACAATAAGTAAATTCAATGGGAACAAAGTGAGAAAAAGCCCCACACCTGGTAAACATTATAGTAATTTTTCATTTCCTGCTAAAGGAATGAATCCTACTCTCCCTTCCCCTTGCTTCCTCACTTTCAGGGATATCCCACGCCCTTCACCCCCAGTAATATTAGCAATGCTCACCTAGAGACCGCAAAAATGCCCCCATTCATAGATCCAAAGCAGGAGAGAGCAACAAATACTGGTACAGCTAAAGAAAAGCTTCCCATTAGTCGTTCGGCAAAAGTCTGTTAGAGGAGAGAGAAACACACAGTGATTTTTCATAAAACATGAAAGTAATTTTACTCTATTAACAAATTATTGGTAAGTATGGTAAGTTTTATTTATACCCCTTTTCTGCCTCCCTCACTGAAAGCTATGCTGTGCGTTTGTTATCTCTCCTCTTGTAACACCAAGGCTACCGTGGATGGGGTCTCCCACCCTCCCTCCTGACCACGCCTGGAAGATCGCCGGAGGAGGCAATGCTGTGGAGGTGGAATCAGGCCCTGGTTTATGTCAGTTTAGACCATCATGACTCCCAAAAAGAAGACAGAGTCTGAATGGACCAAGGTCTGATCTGCATAATTAATATATGTTTTTCTTTTTTCTACAGCGTTCATTTGACTTATCTGATGCTTCCCATGGAACAGTCCAGCCATTCAGACTTGATTGTTCCAGGTTACCAGAAGAGCCTTAATTGGGGGTTTGCGCACCACAGGAGACATGCACAATTTTCTCCAAGTTTGCAAAATGTTTTGTTTCTAAATCTCCCATGAACTACAGAATTTGGTCATTTTTTAAATGTCACATCAATTAAAATAGCTACAGGCAGCGTCACTACTGAAAAGGAAATAGAAATTTTTATTTCCTCATTGCGAGTCAGATACCGTTAATATAAAAATCAGTGTCATCACCACAATTCAGTGAGAACAATCAAAGCAGTATATCCAAGCCAGGTTGCCTTGCAATTCCTTCCCAAATGAACTCCAGTTTTCACAGCAGCCTGCTTCCTAATTACGCAGGTCGCTTGTTGCGGAGACAGCGTTACCGCTTCTTGCTACAGAAAAACAGTTCAGAGCTCCTCCTTCCACAAATATCTGTGTTTTCTGCTTCCCAGGAGTTCAGCCTACAATTTGGCAAAGGCTTTTTCAAGCATGTACTTGGCTATAAAATTGAAGTCCTATTGACTTTGTTATACCAAGTCAATACATAAGGTAGACCATTATGTTTACAAATACTATTGATGGCCGTAAGTGCAATCCCACTCATCAGTCAAAAATCAGACTAAGTTCACTGGGATGTTAATGCGCGATGTAAAAGAGGAGCCATACAAAAGCCTGACTGGATGCGTCCCCCTGATTTTTTTCCCCTGGAAATAATAATATATCAACAAACACAACTGCAGCAGGGATATAGCTTTGTATTTTTCTTCTGTAACTTACCACTGCTACAGCTTTTGAAAGCAGCAGTTCCCCAGGACTGATTGTAGTGAAATAAGCCACGTTTGTTAACACATAGCCAACTGTGACGATAATCATTGAAATGCATATTGCGAGGGGTATGTTTCTGAAATACACAAGGTAGCTCATTATTTTGCAATCTGGTTGTTATTCCCTGAACATGAAACAAATAACATGAGAAGAAGCCACTAATGATGGCGAATGCACATTTGGTGATCCCAAAATATCATAATTAGAAACTACCAGTAAAAAAATAACACATCTAAAACAAAACCATCTACACAAAGGAAACAGGTATGGAATGAAGAGATGAGAAACCATTTGAGGGAGGAGACCTGTGGGGATGCCAAGAGGTTGTGGTCCCCATGCTCCCATACAAGAAGTATGGCCCATTTGAGCTGCCCACTCATATTGACTCTCAAACTGAGCCCACCAGGAAGGCAGCAGGTATCAGTGCTTGAACCAGGAATAAGGCAGATGACAGTTCAGGTGATTCAGCTCTCTGTCTGTCAGGAGAGCAAACAAAGTGGCACTTCCAACATACCCACTGGTACTCAATGATGACCAAAATGTCCAGCATGTGAAATTCTGCCCTCTCCTCCTCTGTGCAATTCTTCCTCCGCACACCTTACCATATCCCAGTTATCTCGCTCACTATTCAGGGGTACACGAGGGCAGAATATGACACAGAAATAGGTACAGCACCAATTTGTACTGTTGGCACAGCACAAATAGTACTGAACGGTACAAAAACCCTGACATCTCAGCCAGAAGACAGAACAATTACATGCAAATAAATAATAACATCAAACTTTTACATAGCACGTCCTCCCAGTCAACAAAGCAGAATTATTTCTATTTTAAAGAAGAGGAACAGAGGTACAATGCATTTGTCTGAAGCAACACTGCAGGCAAATGTTCGATTTAGGAACAAAACCCAGATGCTTCAAGGGTTACTCTAGTCTCTTTCCACTTCATATCATTGCTTGATTTGATTGATATCTGCATCACACCCAGAGGAGACTCAGATCTGAAAACAACATTTAGTCCTTTAATTCCAAGGCTGAGAGCTGCAGTTGGAAAGACGCAGTATGTGCTCTCCCTCTGAGGAGAGCTGAGAGCTCCTGCTTCGTGGGCAGTTCCCTCCAGCTGTCTATATTACGGTTGCTTTTGAAGAGATGCAAAGATTGACACATTTAGAGAACTTTGTTGTGAAGGTCACCCCATCAGGTGAGAGAAAGGAGAGACAGAATGAGGAATCCTGAGAACACAAGCACAAAGGACTATTGCAATTATGTCAAAGGAAAAAGTGTTTTGAGCATCAACACAAATATTCATCGGGATTTTATTTCTTTCTCAAAGAACCACATGTGGGTCAGAATTCAAAGATCCCCTTCACTACCAGTCCTTATTTCTCAAAGAAATCCTTGACATCACTGTGCCTGTATATAGAGCTGAAAATGACCTCTAAACTGAGACTAAATAAGCAAAGCAGGACAGTAATGCTGCTGCACATCTTGTCTACCTTAGAAACCATGGTGTCAAGTACTGTCATTAACCCAGGCACACGGGTAGCTAAGAGGATCACACCCTACTGCAGCACCAAATCCTGGTAGATAGAATCTACCCAGGATCTACATGATTATTTTGCATTAACCCCCTGCTACCTCACACACATATGGTCTAGGGTGAAGAAGTTGGAAGGAGGGGAGTCAGTCAGCTCGAAGGATGTGCTTGTTGGTGGAGAAGGTGAGGACCAGACCAAATAACCCAGAATACAAGTGTTGTACTGCTGGAAAAACCACAAAGTTACTGACTCAAGAAATACTGCAGAACTGTATGTTGATAATATGCCTGTGAAAAAAATGTTTCTGTAAGTCTGTTGCCAGATATTTTGCAACCAGTTTGGCTAAGCTTCTTACCTGACCTGAGTGTAAATTTAATTCGATCCACTTAACATTCGATTCAAGGTAGGGAAACATGGTTTCAAAGCCTCTCAGAAAAGAAATTTTAATTATATCTTCTGCATCATCCATGAATGCTTCAACCACCACTCTATTGGATAAATCAACACTTACTCCAACCTTAAAAAAAAAGTTTCCAGCCAAAGATAGCAAATTTGTGCTATTTTCATAAATACCATTTGAATGACTGAAACCACATTGTTAAACTTAACAACTATCTGTCCCTTCTAACGCCTACCAAACATCTGCTTGCTGTGTTTGCTTCTAATTTAAATCCCAGCCTAATTTCCTCTAAAACAAAATGGCAGCTCAAAACTAAGGCGGAGTTGGGGGGGTGTGGGGGGAATCACACTTGCAAACATGACTGTTTTGTTAGCACTGTGGGTCCTGCCTTGCTATGCCGAAGAGCACTAACCCCTTTGGATAGTAATAACAACAACAAACAAACAAAAAAACCAAACCCCCAGGAGAAGAGTAAAACCCCCAAACCAGAACTAGTCATGTAACACTATTCATTAAAAAGCCTACAGATCATAACTCATGCCTGGAGCAGCACAAGGGTTGCTGTGACTTCTAAGCTCCCGAGTTGCACCTCCTTTTGTCTCCCGGCAGGAGTGGACCTTCACACAGCCCCTTCGAGTGCTGCTTATTAGCCACTGCTTTCAGTGACAGATTTAGACAAAAATGAAAGGCCAGTTTCAAGATTTAAGGGATGAGTTATATGGTACAGTTCATTTCTCACTGACACCTCAGTTCAGATTTTACACTTGGTCCTCAAATCATCTGAAAGCACAGACAGACAGGTACGAACCATATGCAAAACCACTAAGTGAAAGCTTTAATCATGTCTTTTCTATTCACCCAGTTTGAGGCAGTTCCCAATTTGCAACATGATCCCATTATCAAACTCTCTGCAACGAACTACCGTCACTGCACAGGAATAAAACCTGCAATGCCATTAGCATTAAAGATTACCTCCTTTCCTTAGAGTGTCACTGTACCAATTTTCTTGTATTTTAGATATTCTCCTAGACTTCCAAATCCTTTCTCCAAATCAGTAAAAATCATACCTACGTTCTATTCTCTGTTAAATTGCCTCTATTGATTTGCCTCTAAAGATTTCACCTTTTCACTTCTGCATCCTATGAATCAAACACAACACACAGGTTGTTAGCACACCGATAAGCCGTGTTTCTGATTTAATGCATGTTCACAAATGCCACACAGATAGCTGAAAGCTTTGGACTAGAAGGAGTCAGAAAAATAAAAAATATATATATGTATTTTTCACTGTAAAACTTTGATTCCTTGAAGTTAAAGCTTTTGATGGGAAACTTGACCATTTCGGTATGAACTTTCTTAGGAAACAATCTTAGAACCAAGACAGAAATCTTGTCCGACCAGTGAAGACCTCAGAATGGCCAAAAGCTTAAAAACTATAGCACTGTGTGTGCTCAGAGACAATATTTTATTTACTTCAAGTAGGCCCAGGACTTGAACTTGCATTGAAGTGGCTCCTGGTTACTGTAGGGCAGTGCTTTTCCTTTTGCATTTCATCTTAGAGTGAAATCTCAACAGGTTTCAAAAATCAAGAAAAACTATTTTCAAATCAGTGTTTTTCTGAGCAGACCTTCAGGTGCTGACATTAGCCCCAAACCTATACAATAGTTGGGAAGTATCTTTTGCGTTACTGTTAAGATGATATTCATGTAGGCTGCTCCTTGGGTAGGCGGAGAAATCACTGCCAGCAAAGTCTTCTGCAATATTCATCTCTTCTCTCAGAACTTCGAAGAAAAACAGTATCAAAAGGGGGGAAAAAAATAAATATCTGAGGAAACCTGCATCAGGAAAATATTGACAATATAATTAAAAAGTTTTTATAAAATCAGATGAGAGATGATTAGGATAGCTTCTAAGCATCTGAATGTTGATGAAACATTTTAATACCTATCCATTCCTAGCTACTATTCACTGCCAAATCTTCCCCTTCTAAACTACATACAAAGCAATTGTAATGAAGAATGACAGCAGCTTAAATGAAGAGCACATCTACCTTGTGCTTCCCAGAAAGAAAGACGCTGAGGAATCTACCATCAGAGAGAAACTTAGCATTAGGAATACAGCTAGTCCATCCTGTGGCTCTACAGGGCTGAAATGCCCTGCCAAGCTGTGTTATATTGGGCTTGGAAGCAAATTTCCTCCTCCTAGAACCTGTAAAGTGCCCCGGAGCCGGGGCACAGGGTTCAGTTAATCAGGATATCCACTGGGTTTTGGATTTCACCTTCGGTGCTGCAGAATCATAGATCTTCTGATAATCTGTTCTGGTGCTGTGCTATCTCCTACAAATATTTTTGAGAGAAATAAAACAGAGAGCAGACCAAATAGAAGAGGGAGGGAAATAGTAAAATAGGGAAAAAGAAAAAGGAAGCCAGAGTGAGAACCTAAGGATAAGAAGAACAAAGTCAATAAATCAGCCGAGGAACATTCACTGAAATCTACAGCTCATATCCCAGCTTAATGACAACTTTTATAACAACAAATAGTGAGCGTTAAAATCTGGGACCATTGCAGGCTGTTCTTCCTATGAAACGACAAGCACACAGTCAAATATGCCCCACCGGGTCAGCTGAGTTCACAAGCATGAAACACATTGCCACCACATCCTTTGTCGTTTAAAGGCCGTGCCAAAATCATTTCCTTGTGTCCATCACAAATCCAGGTTTTACAAATGCTCAGAGACGATTGTCCTGGAAAAAGCTGTGCCAGCTGGACCCAGCCAAGAAATATATATATAGGAACATCTAGACAGATCAATTAATTACTGGTGAAGTTAGGTAAGATAAACCACATCTGTAACGTGCTATGGAAATTGTTAGAGATAATTTCTGTTACATTTAAATTAATTTAAAAAAAAAAAAAGGGAAAAAAAGGAGAGAGAAAAAGCCCTAATTCCTTCACATGGTTTCCAGGCAAGGATTTGCTTGGTTTTAACGAGCATGAGCCTGTATAAGTTATATTTCTTGAGTCGAAACTTTACCACCACCAGGAGTTTCAAGATCCTTTTCAAAAGATCCCTTGTGCAATAATTTATTCACCATTTGCAATCTGTTAAGCAATTTTCCGAATGAACTGTTTGCAGATTTTGGCACTCTTAAAAAAACCTAATCATCCATCGCACCGTCCATAGGGCCAAAGCTTGGCAAAAGAAGTCACAAGCCCAGATTTATCCAAATAACCTGACACTGGAAAAAAATAACCAAATACAATACAGAAAGCAGCAAGAGAGCCCTAGTAATTTAATATTCCCAGGATTTCAGTGCAGGACCAGAAGATGTATAGGCTTGGCTTAGTAAGTGCCACGTTCCAGAGCCCAACCTCTATCTCTCGCCATTCCTGTGTAGCCGTTCTGTGAGCTGTGTCAATCCCAAACCCTGGACAAGAAAGCAATATGCTTTGATGTAAACTTACTTAGTTCCAATGCAGGCTTTTTATGCAAAAAGCAGCCTACGAGACAGCCCGTTACACTGAAGCGATCAAATGGTTCTCACCATGTCAACGTGTGAAAAAATTACACTCGCACCCATCTGCTAGGAGAAAAGGAGGAGGCAAAACTTAAAAGCAGGCCACCTCCCAGGACAGGATCAAAGCCAGGAACAGAGAGGCAAAAGGGATGGGAATCATCACAGCACCTCTCGAATCCACGTATTTGTAAATGCTAATACGGATCTCAGCAGCTACCTATTATTATTTTGGTTATTGTCGCGAAGGTTCTCCTCAGCAGATCACCGTTTTTTCCCCTCTGCTGCCTCCCAATATGTTCCAGCCTTATGTTCCAGACCGGAGCTGCTGTTTGTGGGCTTGCAGCTCAGACACTACTAAATTAACATGACTTCTCTTCATCTTCTTTTGATTGTGATTTTCCAGGGGAGAGAGGGAAAAAAAGGAAAGACTAACTATTAAGCCGCGCTCTCATTTATGCCACCACATGCTCCACGGATGTTACTGCTGGAGCGAGCGTTAAAGGGCTCCCTTCTCCATCTCGGCGCTTTGGGTCTGTACCTCTGACATCTGCGCAGACACAGCGGCACGACACCGGGATAACAGAGGGATGAATCAGGCCGCAGCCTGCATTTAAAAGCCTTCTTGCTTTCTATCACCTAGCAAGAGAAGAAAAGAGCTTCTGCTGTACCTTATTACTTGCTTTCTTCTTGGCGTTTGACTTCACTGGTTTGGATTATAATTGGTTACAGTTCATAAAAGGGGTCTTCTGCGACCGACTGACTTTAAAGGGTCAAACCGCGTTACAAGTGTGCTGGGGAGGGCAGATTTTCTTAACTCCTCAAATGTTTTCAATACGCTTTCCAGCAGGCTTCCCTAAAAAGCGAAATCAGCATAAATATTTTCTTGGCTAAAACATAAGACCTAGAAAGGTACTAATTGCAGAAAGTAACGCTGTTCTCCACAACCGCTCCTTCCAGGCACGCCCTCCCAGCTGAATCCCAAGCAGAAGCACATCTGCCAACAGCCCTGGAGAGACGGAGGGGGGCTGCTAACGCTCGCGGGGCGATTTGCTTTGTTTTAACAGAGGTTCGGACCCGTCTGCGGTCACATCGTGTGCCGGCTCAGGTTGGCAAGCCAGATCTCACCAGAGCACCGTCTTCATTCACATCACACGGCCCAAGCCCTAACTTGCCAAACCACTGCCTTTTGTGAAACACCTTTCTCTGGAAAGCGGAATGGATTCCTCCGAAACTTGGGCTACACACTAAAGAGACCTCTCTCATTCAAGCGGGATCCTGTATCTTTTCACATTCCTGGCATTCCCAAAGAAAACTAAGCCAAGACAGCAGACAGGAAAGATGACAGCTAAATTCACAAAGTTCTTTTGAGGTTACAACACTAAATATTGGTCACACTGTCTCTGCTTCTCCGTGCAGGTTTATTGTACGGCAAGCACGCGAGCACCGTTAGGAGCCAGAAAGCGAGTGCAAGAGGCAGCACGCAGAGCTGCTGAAATAATACGAAAGGCAAGTAAAATGGGGGCTTAATTTTTCAAAATATCTCTTTTAAAAAATAGAACATAGATTTGAAATGTAAGATACAAATCATCCCCTATGACTTCTCAGTCAGCTCTTTGGTAAACCACTTCCATATGTCCATCAAGTGCCAGTATCCAATATCTTCACGTTACCTCCTTTGCAAACTGACTGTACAAAGTTTTGGACTGTTTCCAAGAGAGACATGAACAATCAGACCTGGCTTTTATTTTCCAGTGTGACTTGACCTCGAGTCACACCCCTCCTGAGAACCTAAAGGTCCCGAGGACTTAAGCCGGCTTTTCTTTCCCATTGTAACAGTCAGGCTGAGCCACCCCGGCGCGGAGCTAGGCTTGCCCTGGAAACCCAGGCGTGATTGTCCTCAGGGAGCATGGGAGGCTTAACTGGAGAAAAGTCAGGTGCCTGGAAACACGGACAGCAGCTCAGCAGCATCTCTAGCAAAGGAGCTGCGTTTTGCATTTCAGAACCTAAACTGACAGTAAAGATGCTTGGATGGAGATGCTCATTCATCTAGGGTATTGCAATTAAGGCGTGGTTTGGGTTGGAGCTGTAATTAAAACAGCGTCTGCCACCCTCTTTCACAAAAGCTTGCCGTTTAAAAAGCAGCATAGTCTAAATTCAGAGGATTGAAATACAAATATATTGTCCCTCCTGGGTTTGACGAATGACTTCCATGCTTCTACCTAACATCAGCGCTTTGACATCCTCCCTTTATTTCATTTGTGGGAAACTTTCACGCACTCTAGGAAGTTTGTGACCTTTTTCCACCAGAGACGCAAAACCTCAGATTTGACTTTTATTGCCCAGCTCCCGCTCCACCAGGAGATGAAGGGAGGCACCTCTGCTCTTTTCGCAAGCTCCAGCGTTTCATTTTCTTCTGAGGCTTGTTTGCTGGAAGTGCCTACAGCGCTGCCAGTGGCGCAGGTGACGGGGAGAAGCGAGAGTAAATCAGGGTGCTCGCCTGGAGGCAGGGAAGCCATACCCACCAACCTGACACGGGGTTGTAGAAACCAAACACCCGCCTGCACCAAGCTCCTGTACGGAACCGAAGGGGAGTGGGATGGGCAGAGGCAGGATTCAGGGCACTTCTCCAAGCTGCCTTTTCTAGCGTGGGGTCGCGGGTCAAACTTCCTCTTCACTGCTCCGCACAGGCACGCACCTCGCTGCCAGACTTCAAATAAGTGTAAAAAGAAGGCTGTGACCTATATGTGTATTAAAAGTAGATTTATTTGTTACAGGAGGCTCTCCTGGGAATTTGAAATTATTAACCCCTGAACACCTGATCTATGAACAGGGCCCACTTTCCCCAGGCAGAATCACTTTTTGTAGGGAAGACAGAGTCTCCTGAAGTTCCCCGCAGACTTACAAGCACCGATTACAAGCACTTTCCCAGGAAGCACAAAGACAGCAGCCAGCAGAGCACTGGCAGCAGTTGTGAGGAATACTTAGCGACCTAAACAAGGGAACATGAGGTGAGAAATGAGCGGATTCAGGCCTCATAGCTGGGAAACCTGAGCCAGTAAGGCAGCAGCTACCACCCAACAATAACGTCATGGCCAGGGAAAGAGATTATGGTGGTTACAAAAGGAATCCCACTAAAAACCACGCTGCCTGTCACAGCACCCTTCCCATGCTCCCACAGGAATCCGAGCATTTGCAGGCAGCAGGGTTGGGGCTGGGGGGGGGGAAGTGGAGCCCTGCCATGATCCGTATGTATTTCTATTGTCTCTACCGAGGACATACATTTCTGATTTATGGCACAGCAAATGGCGAAGTGAGAGTGTGAGCAATGCAAGGGAGCAGGCTGACGAGGCTGCTATTATTCCCCAAATGAGCCGCTCCCGGTCAGAGCCTGGGAAGCAGCAGCCTGAATACAAAACACCTCGCTCAGCTCCGGCGGAGGGTGCAGGAGGGAACACCACCCCTCGGCCCCGCAGCCAAACTTTTTAGGAAGCACCGCCGGGAGCATATTAATGACTCCTTATGGACCAAGGGAAGACAAATGTTTAGGTGCATAGATGGATGTAGGGAGGAGCGCTTACCTCTGTGTGTGTGTGTGCATAAAAGGAGTCAGATTTTTCATACTTGTTAAATTCCTTGACATTTAATTTCGAGCAGGAGAGTTTCCACAATGCCAAGGATCATAAAGGAACAATTTGCTGCTGTGTGTTACCATTGATATTTCGGCATGAATGAAAATTGCACCATTCGGTGATGAAAAGAGCAGCTACTTGTAATAAAGAGCACCATGGAAACTGAAATATCACTTACCAAGAAAGGCTCTTCTTCTGAAGGAATTCAAAATGAGAAAAAATGGTAACTGCAGGTGCCTTGAAGCATTAGCATTTTAAAAGATATAAAAGGGTTGAAATGAAATTAAAAGGAGATGTCTTAACAATACTGCACTGCCATGAAGGGACCTGTCTGGCAGATAAATAGTTTTCTCTGCAGAAAGCAAGGAAATGAGGCTCCTGGTAAGGACAGCCTAGCAGACTGGCTACAGATGTGGGACAGCCCATATAGCACACTGACATAACTCGGTAAGAAATGACTAAGTTCTGACACAGAAGAGAAATCCAGAAAACTCCAAATGTGAGCTGAAATATGCCTTTGTAGCGCAGTAACTGGAGGCACTCGAATAGAGTTCAAATGGGAATATCAACTTTTTCTATTTTATTGCCTTCAGTGTTTGAGAAAGGAAATACCAGTGAGTTTAAATCCTCTCTTGCTAAAACTTCAGAATACTTGAACTACAATCAACATGCATAGAAGAACAACTTTTTTTTTTTTTTTTTTTAAGAAGTGATGAAGTGATGTCATGAAGAGAAATACACAAAATTTTCAAAATTAACAGTAAGGCTGGATTTTCCTTTTTCTGTGTCCAAGCTGAGAAATCTTAAACATAACCCTTAAGAGTGTTAGTACTGAAGCCCTTCTGCAAATCAAGTTCCTTCTAGTTTGGATAGGGACGTGAAATAACCAGAATTCTTCATGTTTTTCAATGATCTTGGACCATATGGTCAATGAGACTTTGGATTTTAAGGCTGACTCATCTTTGCAACTGCACCCTGTTCAGTGTATCCTCTGTCAATGGTGCCCTACCTTTCCATGCTAAAATCTTAAAATGAAAGTGATAATGAGGGTTTATACAGAATTTACTGCATTATCTCTTATTCTGACTCAAAATCAACTTATTAAAACCCACGTGCTGGTGCCATCAAAAAGCCCTACAGCCCAGCACTCGATAGCACACTGTCCAGTACCAGCCTCCCTGACATCTGCACCCAAAAGCAAGCCCAGAGAAAACTCCAGCTCTGCGGAACAGGACAAATTTATCTATTAGTTTAGCAAGAGTGCTTGCAAGGCTTGTTTCAGTAACCAAAATAAGCACAAAGCAGATGGAAGGATTTGGGCCTCTACAAGGGAAATTGTTTTCTCAGGAGCAGAGGAAATAGGTGATTCAACATGCTCGGGGATAGCTCCTCTAGAACAGCATCCTGACTCGGACAATGGTCAACACCATGCCCAGGTGTCCTACAGCTGGGACCTGCTTGTGCCTGGGAGACTCTTTGACTAAGAAAAAGACTCTCCTCATGGCCTTCACAAGCAAGAATCCTAAAGTGATTCTGCTTATTTTTCACATCTATAGAAATATTTTGTCCTTAGACCCATGAGAAGCTCATGGTCTAATGGAGTTTTGCCCAAGGGGAAGGAATTTCATGGTCTTCTATGTTCTTTGTGGATAAATCTTTACATTTGTCTGGTTGTGCTTAGCAGCTGTTTTTCCCTGTAATAAACAGATATGGAAATATAGAAGCACCTGTCATTCCTTCACTGTAGGATAAACCTAATTCTTCTTTTCTCTAAAACAACCCCATACAGAGGTTAAACCTCTTGTCATACTAGAGTGCTCCTATTCTCTATCAGTTCTCGTGATCTGTGGAGGGGTCTCTCCATTGCCATTAGATCTTTTCAAATTATGATATCAAAACTACTCTTCTAAGGGACGTTTCATTCCACCATACTTCAAAAAATTAAATACTATTATTATATAGTCCATTTTTTGGCAATGAACAAGACATAATGACAAGGTGAAGATGCAAATAACAGTACTTGCTCAACAACAAGTGTTACAAATGAATGAGGATTGACATAATAGACCACAGCAGTGCAACTTGTAACATGCAGATTACTCACTTCACAGCTCCTCTGGAGCCATTATAATCTCATATAAATCCTCTTAGTTTACAGTTCCTGGATATAGGCATTACTGTAATTTCAATGACTGAAAACCCTTATGGGTTGTTAGTTAAGAATATTCTTTTCTTAAATAAAGTATCACTGTCACTGTATATTCAAAAATCCAACACCCTCACAGCCAAATATCTAAATATAAGCTACACCGTAAACGATCTGCTTCCAGAACATCAGTAAACCCATAAGCACGCACCTAAACCAGCTGCCACGTAGGGAAGGGCTGTGCAGGGGAACAGCAATCTGAGCGCTTGCTGGCTAAGAAGAACCTACAGCCTCCTCCAATGGAAATTCTGTGATCACACGGAAAGGGATATGCCCATCTGCAGGAAAGATGCACGAAGCCGAACTCTCCCATTTTGATACGACCGTTACATATCTTAAATACAAGTTAGCAATTTCACTACTTATGAAAGCTGAACAATGTAATAAGACAACCCCATTAAATGTCGCATCCAAAAAGATGGTGTAAAAGTCGAGTAAGTTATTCTGCTGGCTGAACCAAGTGGAATACATTCCTGTTATTGTGTATAATACCATTGCTATTGATATTTTGACCATGTTATTCTCAAGGATAAGTACTCTTGATGACATAATAACTGTTTGTGCAGTTATAAAACTCCAATCTGATGCACGTGAGTATAATAAAGAATATAGTACCCTTGCAACTTTAGTAGCCCATTCCTTTATTTGTATTTTATCTTCCCACTTTGTATTTTTATACCAGTACAAAATGCTGTCTCACTTCTTCTGTCAGTTAGTTGCCAGCATCTGCCTAGGGAAGTTTTAGATGTTGCTCTAGCAAAAGTTTTAGATGTTTTAGATGTTCCTCTAGCAAAAGGTTACTGTTAATGGCATGCTGCTACCATTTCTGGTGTAACACCACGCTCACCTGACACTGCCTTAGCACTTTGCAGTTCATCATTTGGGAGGGTCAGCATTAAAAGGCAAAAAAAAAAAAAAGATAAACAGAACAAACAAAAGGGGCACGAAAATGCTCTTGCTCCTCTGCAGCCAGGAAAGGACATGCCACGGTACAGACCAGAACATCACTCTGGGAATTCAACCAGCGGTCTCTGCCATACGTAACTACCCATATGTAGGGGGGTATTGGCTTGCTTTTACAAACAGAAGGGAAAATGGCTGTGAGGCTCCCCTTTTTTCTACATGCAGGATGTAAACTCCACTGGCACTACCCGCCAGCAAAGACTAATCTACGCCTATGCAGTTTCATAAGGAATTTATTGGCTTCAGCTGGGTTTTACAATGAGATTTCAGTGCTATTTGAAACCCAGACTTAAATCTCAGACTGAAACATTAAGCTGAGTGCTCAAGAATCGCCTCTCCCACAGCTAATGCCATGGGTAAATAAGGATATAAAGGCACCGGCGTCAGAGGAAACCAAGCTCCTGTTTTAAACTGGGAAGGGGAAAACCCAGGAGAGGTTTGCCTACACTGCAGAGCAGCATCAGCACCAAAAGGTGTATAAACCACCTTTGCCCTCTTTCACAAAGAGTGTAACCCCCCAGGGCCCAAGGTGATAAATGCGGAGGTCACAGGGGAAGCGCGGTGACCGCGCTCTGTATCCAAAGGCAATCTCCGAACCACCTCACCTGGGGCACGCGCTTTGTCACCTTCCCCAGCTGTTAGCCCAAAGCAGAGCCCGATAGCCCTTATCAGCCAGTGCAAGTGGGGTTTTCAGGCATTGTGTTAGCATACAAAGCGGCAATACTTCACAGCTAAATGAAAAACTGCTTCTCCAGCCAGCAATTCTTACGTGGACAAAACGTTTGCTGATTTGGCCTGATATGTTTGGCAGAAGGGGCTCAGTGCCATGGCTGACATTGTAAGCGTGTGGACACAGCTCTATCTGAGCCCTACTTGGACAATTTTATTATTTTTCTTTTCCCCTCATCCGGTTATAACTGATTGGGTGAGTTTGCTCCCTTTTCTATCTGCCCCAGGTGCACTGCTGTCTCACCTCTTTTTCCAGTAAATTCAGTCAGGCCACCTGCTTATGAACCACCGAAAAAGAATGAAAAGGTCTAACGAGAGCCTGGGACCTTCACTGCGGCCAAGAGAGGAGCTAGCTTAGCCCCGAGAGACCCAGAATCTCTCCAGTAAAATACAGTATGTTTTACAGCTCCGGACCTTTAGCAGTACATTAGTCTTGCAAGAGATTTTTATTCCTGCAATGAATATTCTGCTGAGCAGCTCAGGGTTCCCATAAAAAGGATACTGTCACCCTTCTGCACAGGCCCTGCCGTGTCCCTCGGTGCAAGAGAAATAGATGTTAAAATAGTCTCCCACATCTTTCAGGTGGTGGAAATGAAGGAAAAGGCAGGGCAGCCGAAACTTCAAAGGTTACATCGCTCTCTTGCTACCTTGCATTAGCCTGCTGCTAAAGCAGATTAGGATTTTGCCAACTACCCCCCCGGGAGACTGCGAATAAATGTTTGGTTTTACTTCCTTAGCAGGGCTGATTCATAGTAACAACGATTCACATAAACAAACAAAACAAAACAAAAAAGGAAAGGAAAAAAAAAATAAAAGGAAAGCGAACACACCTCGCGCTCGGCAGGTTATCGCATCAGCGAGCAAACCAGCAGGGATGGAGAGGAGCGAGCGATACAAGCCGAAGAGCCACCTCAGAGACAGCCGGGGTGGCCACCACCCCAAGACCAAGCCATCACGGGGGCTTATCGCATCCCTTACGGCCTCAGAGACACCCAAGCTCTGTGAAACTCTGAGCCGGAGGTACTGCAGGACTGTCCTCCGCAGCCAGCCAGCTCCTGGGCGGCCGGCACCCCCAGGAGACTCCTCTGTCGCTGGGGAGGAGGAGGCAGGGCAGGAAGCTCCAGCTGAGTTCCCTGAACTTTGCTTCCTTGAAAGACGTGCCACAGGCTTGGCAGAGGATGAGAAACCTGGTTGAGGCTTTGCCTTTTAAACGTTCCCTTCAGTGTAGATGTTTGCCTCTTCCACGTACGCTCCAGGCAACAACCACCCGTACCCGGTCACGACACCCTACGTCATCAGAGTTAAACTGACAAAGACAGTCACTCGTAAAAATCAAAACGCTGAAATATCTTCATCCCCTGCGGAAGAGATTAGCCCATATCCCCTCTTTTTCCACTGCTCCTGGATCAGAAAAAATAAGGCTATGCATCATGGCAGCCCAGGCACCTGCTTGCCCACTCCTCCCACCAGCCAGCCCGCAGGAACCTCTCCCCTCCGGCAGACACCTCTCCTGCAGCCGGGACCTGCCCGAAGGACGCTTTTTCAGAACTACCAGTAATCTTCAGAAAGTTTCGAGTGTTTCCAGAATTCTGAGAGATTTCTTTCAGACATTTTCATTTCAAGTTGGGCCTTTTATCTTAAACCGCAGAGTCTACGTAAAACAGCAACAAACACACCAGGGCAATGGCTTCTTGTAGACGCTGCCTTAGCAGGGAGACCACCACGCAGGCAGCCTGCTCTCCGTCCACCCTTACCCTCCTCCCTCCATACAGCCCGCACGGGAACTGAACCACTGCTAACCCTCTGTCCTGCACATCAGCGTGGTATTATGGCCTCTGCAATTTATCTTTCCCCCCCTACTCTTCTTCCTTCCATCCTCCAGCTACACTTGCTGAATATCTTTGATTTTTCAGGTAGCTGACTGCCTTCCCGATTTCTGTACTAACATCTTTGCAATATCTTTATTACATTCTTGAGAGATAAAAGGAATTGGAGTCAGGTTCTATATCAGAAAATTAGGAAAAAAAGAATAGTGATGGCACTATTAATTTCAATACAGATCTCCAGAGTTAAAAACCCAGCACAGCATTACTGATCTAACCCTGCATCTATAGCATTCATTTTTGTTGTATTTTTCCACTCACTCTTCCTTAAACACCTGTGCCAGGCATGTGCTATAAGTTAACTCTGACTGGCTGAAATAATAAATCATGCTACAAAAGATTATTTATTTGTTCTGTTTGATTAAGACAACTACATATTTTTTTTTTTTAGCGTGCTCTCAAAACTTAGGTATGAAATCTGCATTTCCCAGTCCTCAACACTTCCACAGCCATCAGCATGACCTTTGTGTGAGTGAGAGCATTTTATACAAGGAATATAAATGTTAGAATAGGTAATTAAACAACTGACCTTGCCTTTCTTGATTCGACAGTGAATTATTAGTCTCCTCAACTGTAATTTTATGAGACGTCCTTATTGTCTTAATTAACGATCAAGGTACATCTTTGAAGCCTTTACAGAGATTATAGATTACATCAGTCTCTTTCCTAATTTACACATATTGACTGGCATATCAGTTTAAACCCTGTCGCAGGTAGCTCTTCACTGCAGTCAATTTTTAAACAGAACATCACCTTTTTTTTTTTTTTACAGTAAAATAGATAATAAAGTGGAAGCAGGAGATAGAAAGTCTGGAAGTCAGCTGAACCAATTCAAATGCTAAATTGGTGTTTAGAAAGCAGCTACCAATGACAAAGATACTGGTGCCTGAAAAAACTGCACCTAAAGATCACCTCTCTCTCTCTCCTGGTGTGGGATTCCACCACAGGACTCAGCATGGATATAAGCACCAAAAAACATGGAGTGGGGGAAAAAAAAAGGGGGGGGGGAAGGGAACAAGGGAAAAGGAAAAAAGAAATAATAACATATGTTGAATGTGCATCACATACACATTCCTGGACATTATAAATTGTGATATTATCCGATAGATGAGTCCCTAACTAATTGCGTAAGGAAAAATGCAGCCTCTGGAAAGCAGCACACACACAGAGCAGCTCCTGCGAGCGTCTGCAGAGGGAAGGCAGAGCAATAGCGCCCAAGGAAACCTACAGCCTTTTTGTTCTCCCTGCTGCTGAAGCCTGTGCTCTCTGTGATCCCTATTCCAGATGACAGGTGAATTCATGCAGCGAGTCATCTTCCCAGCCCCTCTGCCGTCTACGTGTATTGCTCCGGTGAATTCCAAGCACCGCTCAGACACAAAGTGCACGTGTCAAAGACAAGGCAGGGGATTGAGGTTTGCAGTGTTTCTCTGCACAGATCTGGATCACTCCAACCTCAAACTCCATGGCACACGGTGTTTTCCAAGCGCTCTCTCTTCTGACACAGCACTGCTGTTGAGGAGGACCCGCTGCACCCCTGGGGCAAGGGACACCCAGGTGTGGTAGGAGGAATTTGTGTTCAACAGCCTAGGACAGGGAAAATAAGAACTAAAGGACTGAATTAACTGAATCCACGTCTTCAGTTAATTATGAAATATTCCATGTCGCAGCTAGTGTGCTGGAAGTCTTGGAAATTGCAGGGACAAAGAAAAGTCTGCGCTACAAGAGTATGGGATAATCCGCATTATCAAATCCAAAATCCAGTTCAATGTAACTGACAGTAAAAAAAAGAAAAACGAAAAAAGAACTCAGCTACTCGAATTTGTCTTACCAATTTCAATACCATCCTGACCTTTTCCCTGTTTCAACTCAAGCTGCTAACAGGGTTAAAAACACAGTTTCCCTCGTTCATTCCAGCTAGTTGGAAAAATTCTGTGGATTCAGTGACTCTCACACCAAATCTTACCAGAGACAGGCCCCAAGGTATGTCTCACAAGCAAGTTGAAACCTTTGCATGTCTCACACGTGGCTCGCTTAATTGCGTCCATCCTCAACACAACCAACAGATTGTTAGGACCTTTACAGCACATCTCACGGGGGTGGGAGGGAGCGGGGAGAGACAAGGATGAGCCAGAACTCAGCTGAAGCTTCCACAGCATCTGCTGCTCCAACATGGACTTCTCCTTCAAGATCCTCTAACTTGTGACTCTTCAAGTTCCACTCATTGACGCACAGGAGAGGGCAGCAGTAAAAGTAATACATCCTGAAGGAAGCCTCGTGGCTTTTTTGTAAAAGCTTATCACTCCTTATTGATTTACTGGCATCCCCATTAGGAATTCAGAAGCATTGAAAGAAAATCTGACCGCAATACTATTATGTTTAAGCTGAGATCATAGCTGGCCAAAGAGTATTCTCAGTACTTCTCCCCACTGCCCAGCTTGGTAATTGGTCTTGAATCCAAGCTGCCTCAAACTATCAGCAAAAATTAGCTGAGATCAGGTGCAAAATTAAGTAATAATTACTTCTTACTACCAACAAGTTGTATTTATGAAGCATATCATGTCACAGCTAATGCCTGTATTCCCTCCCACATAATATTTTGTCAAGCAATTCTCAGCCTGAAGTTGTACCCACAGTCTTCAAGGGATACCGTTTGGGAAACCTCTGTGAACCAAACTACAGGACAATTAAAGTCTCCCAAACCAGGAGTTTTAGTGAAAAAGGATTATAAATAAGAACAAAGCAACTCAGAACATTTGCATCCCACTCATAAGAGAATGTCCAGCTTGCAACAAGAGAAGTAGCAGCATCCTTTAATTAAAAAAACAAACAAAAAAATTTCCTTAAGTGCAAGAAATTGCTTCCAATACTGAGATTACAGAAATCTGAACCCATCAAAAAAAATAATGCATCCAAGACTGAAATACTTAATTTTAGAAATGAATTATCAGTCGTTTATAAAAAGCTATACTGAATGAGTTGATGATGTGAGGCATGCTAGCAGTAAGTACTTAAGAAGGTTAGTGAGAGAGCAAAAGTAAAGGAAAGTTCATTTTATCAAGAACAGTTTCAGGCTGGTGAGCCAGCTCCCCTATGAGCCAGTAATTGCTTATTTCTTCCTCTCAAACACACACAAATACTACTGAACTACGTTGTAAATTAAATGCTTTTTTCATACAATTCAGAAATAACAAAACACATGCTTGGTTTTTTTTAAATATATGTGATCTACTACCTTGATTTGTTTTCTTTATCTGCCAGAAGACACGGTTGTGAATCTATCATTTTATCCCTCGCACAGGGCGTTATTAAACTGTGCAAAGTGATGTTGGCTTCACCACTGCTTGGACACCTCATCTTCTGAAATGCTTAGCAGGGAAATTAGGTAGCTTGTTATGCTGTTAGATACAGTAAAATTTAGAAAGAATAAGATTTCTATTGAAGTGACACATAAGAATAACTGAGAGGAGGGTAATTAGAATTCTATCTATGAATTCTATTAGAATTCTAATAGAATCCTCATTCTATGATGGAGAACAAGTATACAAAGGGAAAAATAACCCAAGACACGAATAATATATTGAAGAAAAAATGCAAACGCTTACTTAACTGACCTGGCTTTCCCTTTAAGGTAATCTGATGAATCCACATGAGCAACTGGGCTTTGCAAAAGATCTGAAAGATTAGCATTTGTCTCTTTTGAATATCTTCAGATAAAATATCACAATGTAATCCTGTAAGTTTCCTGCACTGAATATTTGGCACTGTAGCCTGACATGAAGAAAATGAATTGAAGTAAAATGTGTCTTTTACGAGGAAGTGGAACAGAACAACACAAGAAAGAGCTTAAACGCCAGGTACTGAAGCTCTTCTGCTTATATCTAGGCAGCGTCAGACTTAAGGAACTCTATTTACGCCCAGCTATTTTGTGAGAAAGGCTTGTCCAAATTTTATTTAAAAATAAGATTGCATCCCCATGGGGAACACCCCCGGGCGCTAGTTACTCACATGGGGACCTACACAGGTGTCCTTGCTCCACTGATACCGTGTGAGACTTCACAGGACCCGGCCCTACAGAAGCCACACCTAGGGTTTAATAAATCTGCTAAAGCCATCCATTCAAGGAGTAGGCAAGTAGATAAACATTTTTTGGTTCCCTGAAACCCATGGCTTATCCCATCCTTGGAAGGATGGAAATACTCCAAAAATGAAGCCAGGAGGTGATACCTCCCACTGCACTAAGTGGATAGAGAAAATAAGGAGAGGAGAGGGAGGATGAAGTAACACACCCTCCGTTTTCACAGCAAGTCTGTGCCTGAGCCAGATCTCCCAAGTCACAGTTCAGTGCTTCAACTACATCACCTGTCTTTCCTAAATAAAAAGTGGTGACGAGGTGTATTTGAAATGATAGACAGCAAAGCTGCAGGGAGATAAACTCCTGACTTTATTCCTTTTCTGGTGCCTAAGATAATCAATATCAATATTCCTCTTCAGAGTAGAGCTAGTCATTAAATGATAAAATAACAAAAATGAACAAAGAAGCAGAGAGGTGGAAATGGCAAAGGCTTGCATCCTCTCAATTAACGTTAAAAATATTTTTCGTGCTATGATTACTAGGATGACTATTACTATGATTACAAGGAATAACCAGTCAGGGTCTAGACTGGTATGAGCAACAGTGCAATTCAAGTTTCTGAGTGATTTTGGAAGGGGGGTGGGTGGGGTGGTGGAACATCCTAATGTGAAGTGCCAAAAATCAGATGGCTACAAACAACTGGGAAGCTGGAAGAGTTTTAGTGTCTTAGCCACCATTCTCCTCCCATCCCTCTGCATCTCTATATTGCTTACACACCCTGGAAAAAAAAACCCTAAAACCACATTTCTCTCACTTAGTCCTTATAGATGTAAAGTGTGACTTTAATTCATACAAATGGGTGGTACCTATTAGATTAATTGGACATGACACTCACATTATTTAAACCCAATATAANTGCAAAGGAATCTAACTTGATGCTGTAAAATATTTTGAGAATACATGCCCTTTAAAAATCTCCTATCTATCATTTTATACAACTGATATTGAGGACCCATAAAGGAAAAATATTTCCTAAGTTCAACAACACTAACAAAAACTTACACTGCCGAAGAAATAATATGATTTTGAGTTAAAGGAGGACTGTGAATCAATACCTCTACTTGCCCGCTTGATCACAGACTTCCTTGAAGTCATTAAGGAATTCAAGTTTTAGTTTCTCTTCCCTTAAAGAGAAATAATATTTTCTTTCTCTTCCAAAAAGAGCCTAATCTTATAACATGAAGTGTTCAGTCTCATCATCTGCTCATACTGAGGACACAGAAGATAACTTTTTTAAAAGCAAAATTCTCTTTGGCCAGCATCTGGCACAATCTGGCCCTGACTTTGTCGAGGCTCTGAAAACATTGCTGTAAAGTAAAATCAACTCCTGTGTTATTTTCTCATCTGGAGTCTGGCAAAATTCCTGACAAACTAGAGCACTGATCCTGGACTCTGCTCTGCCTGGGAAGGGAGGAGGGAAGTGCCATTCGGGCACGAGCTGCTTTTAGGGTCTTGATTAAAAGGCTTGGTCTGTTTCTTGAGAGCACAGAGTGGATGCTCAAGAATACAGATGAGCTCAAAGACTATGTATAAGAAATGAGTTTGAAAGTTCAACATGCTTGATTTCCAGTCCTCTAAATTTACTGCTCCAGGCAACACGGCTCCTGTCAATTTTCAGGTGACAAATTCTCTCTCAGAGACCCGGCCACTCCTTCATTCACTTATTATTTAGACAATAGGATATGACCTCAGTTTGAGTAGGGCTGATCCTTATAATGTAAGAAAATCAAAAAGATCAAAGCTGCACGTGACGTGGCTGCATGAGGTTGTTTTGGTGAAGCTCTGCTTTAAGGATTATTCAGATATTTCATTTCAAACAGCAATCGCTATTGACCCAGCACACATATGTGAAGCATAATTTTCCACACTAAAAGAAATTTATTATTGCTCTGCCACATTGTTCCCCATATTCTTCATAATAAAATTGTTTCAAGTTCTTTTTAAAAAAATTTGTACATTAAAGGAGCTGAACACTGCACCCACAGCTCCTTGTAAAACAAACATCAACTTTATGTTGCTTCAGGTCCTACTAATGCCGTATGAGGGAGGCACTTTAACAAAGAGGAATAAAGAAACGAGTCCAGGCTTAAAAATGAGACATCAAAAGCGGGTTTAGCAGTAGACGGAAGCAGCTTCTTTTACATCTCGTGATAACTGGGGTTATAATAATGTCCTTTTTCTAATATAAAAGAAGAGACTGTGACATTTCCAAAGTGAGAATTCAGCACCACTTCCAAAAATCTATTCAAAAAGTAATGGCATTCACTTTCAGGGNTCAAGTTTCTGAGTGATTTTGGAAGGGGGGTGGGTGGGGTGGTGGAACATCCTAATGTGAAGTGCCAAAAATCAGATGGCTACAAACAACTGGGAAGCTGGAAGAGTTTTAGTGTCTTAGCCACCATTCTCCTCCCATCCCTCTGCATCTCTATATTGCTTACACACCCTGGAAAAAAAAACCCTAAAACCACATTTCTCTCACTTAGTCCTTATAGATGTAAAGTGTGACTTTAATTCATACAAATGGGTGGTACCTATTAGATTAATTGGACATGACACTCACATTATTTAAACCCAATATAAAATCAGATTATATCAAACATTTCGATACCCTGATTGTACAAAATGTCTGATGACATCAAGCCTTGGTGACTTGCTATACATCTACCGCTTCTCAGTTCCTTCGGAAAGAAGGAATAAATGAAGTGAGAAGAACACTGGAAAAATCTAATAGACAAACTGACTAATCTCAGAGCCCAAGGTCATAGCAAAGCAATTCATTTCTTGGCTTTTCAACAGCACAAGACGTGATTTATCAATCTGAGACCAGGCTTATAAACACTATACATCTCAATAATATGTTCTTTGCACTGTGTAACTTTTTAAACAATGATAGATTGCCTGGGCTGGACCAAAGTTATTTTACAAACAGAAACAGAATATTTGCAAATGA
>VXBO01001280.1:430877-477791 GCA_013400135.1 Rhinoptilus africanus | reverse complement strand
CTCTTCCCTTAAAGAGAAATAATATTTTCTTTCTCTTCCAAAAAGAGCCTAATCTTATAACGTGAAGTGTTCGGTCTCATCCTCTGCTCATACTGAGGACACAGAAGATAACTTTTTTAAAAGCAAAATTCTCTTTGGCCAGCATCTGGCACAATCTGGCCCTGACTTTGTCGAGGCTCTGAAAACATTGCTGTAAAGTAAAATCAACTCCTGTGTTATTTTCTCATCTGGAGTCTGGCAAAATTCCTGACAAACTAGAGCACTGATCCTGGACTCTGCTCTGCCTGGGAAGGGAGGAGGGAAGTGCCATTCGGGCACGAGCTGCTTTTAGGGTCTTGATTAAAAGGCTTGGTCTGTTTCTTGAGAGCACAGAGTGGATGCTCAAGAATACAGATGAGCTCAAAGACTATGTATAAGAAATGAGTTTGAAAGTTCAACATGCTTGATTTCCAGTCCTCTAAATTTACTGCTCCAGGCAACACGGCTCCTGTCAATTTTCAGGTGACAAATTCTCTCTCAGAGACCCGGCCACTCCTTCATTCACTTATTATTTAGACAATAGGATATGACCTCAGTTTGAGTAGGGCTGATCCTTATAATGTAAGAAAATCAAAAAGATCAAAGCTGCACGTGACGTGGCTGCATGAGGTTGTTTTGGTGAAGCTCTGCTTTAAGGATTATTCAGATATTTCATTTCAAACAGCAATCGCTATTGACCCAGCACACATATGTGAAGCATAATTTTCCACACTAAAAGAAATTTATTATTGCTCTGCCACATTGTTCCCCATATTCTTCATAATAAAATTGTTTCAAGTTCTTTTTAAAAAAATTTGTACATTAAAGGAGCTGAACACTGCACCCACAGCTCCTTGTAAAACAAACATCAACTTTATGTTGCTTCAGGTCCTACTAATGCCGTATGAGGGAGGCACTTTAACAAAGAGGAATAAAGAAACGAGTCCAGGCTTAAAAATGAGACATCAAAAGCGGGTTTAGCAGTAGACGGAAGCAGCTTCTTTTACATCTCGTGATAACTGGGGTTATAATAATGTCCTTTTTCTAATATAAAAGAAGAGACTGTGACATTTCCAAAGTGAGAATTCAGCACCACTTCCAAAAATCTATTCAAAAAGTAATGGCATTCACTTTCAGGGGTTTTGTTGTGGGTTGGTTGTTTTTTTTTTTTCTTTTTCTGTTCTCTCTTCTACAATTTAAAGGGCACTTCCTCTCCACTTGGCTCATTTCCACTGTCTCTGGGTCAGCTCTCTCTATCTAGGATTTCATATTGCTTAGGTATCTCAGTGCCTCAGGCCCATAGTATTTACCCTATTTACAGACCTAAATCTGCGATAAATTGCCGCTGGGCAGACTGCTGCCCCTACACAGACACCCACAGCCATCAGGAGGAGCCCTTTCTGCCACACAAAAGGCCACTCCACTGGAGCACAAAGGTGGCTTTCAGCTGGACAAGGTCACAGGCATCCCCCCCCTTCTCCTGCCTCCCTCCTACAGTTCCAATATAATTGCTGTATTCCAGCAAGCTTTCCTGATGCTGAGCACATCACAGCCAACAAAGCAATCCCTATCTGGAAAACTTTAATGTCCAAAAGTAGATGTTTCCACCTTATGGTGCATTTCAGGATATATTCTAGGGTCCTGACCCATCTCTCTCTCTCTCATCCTCCACAACACCACAAGAATCACAGAATGGTTCAGGTTGGAAGGGGACATTAAAGACCATCCAGTTCCAACCCCCCTGCCCTGGGCAGGGACACCCCCCACCAGACCAGGCTGCTCAAAGCCCCATCCAGCCTGGCTTTGGGCACCTCCAGGGATGGGGCAGCCACAGCTTCCCTGGGCAGCCTGTTCCAGTGCCTCATAGTGAAAGCGGAGAGGGAGTCCAGGACTCACCAGATGAGAAGGGGCTTAAAGCCAGGTCTCCACAACCGTAGGCTCTTGGCAGCTCTGCTGCAACCCCTCTCTCTGTGAGATTTCTGCATTCCCCCTGCTGTAACGATGCTTCCCTCCCCGCAACCCTTTCGGTACACTTCACCGCGGGTTCGCAGCAGGCTGGTTAACGTGGGGACGGTGCTGATCATTCATCTCGGCACCAGCTGCCAGTTACTTTAAAAGCTGCCACACACCTGGAAAGGCGCAACTGTGACTGATTCTCAGGCAAACATTTACCTTGGCAGGCGTGGTGCAGAAGGCATCGCCGTGCTCACCTCTGTCGCTGTAAGTAATTTGCATCCCTAACCATTGGCAAACATTACAAATTGCCCACCTGGAGCTGTTACAGACTCTAAGTGGTTCAAGCTGATACTTCCCACTTCCCTTTTAAAAACAGCCGCCTAATACCTCTGCAGCTCTATATGCAACCTTTAACTTAAGGTGCGCAACAAGAATGAAAAGACAGACAGCATTTTAGGTCAAAAAAGATAAAATAAAATAAAAAAATCTGTTGAGTTCTAATAAATGCCTACAACAGCAGCACAGTTAGTAGCTCTCCTAATGCCTGTGCCGTTTTGGTGGAAGCTGAGACTGTTGCCCCTGGGATTAGTCCACACTATTCCCTAGCCCTGTATCTTTGGGAAGAGTGGCGGAGCAGACCCCAATTCAGCAGGATGCCTTTCCAACAGAACCATTCACAGGTGGCAGCCGGATACAAAAATAAAATGGAGTCCAGTATCCCCATTTACAGGTGGTGCAGAGGACTCTGTCGGCACAACCGGCAGCAATCCACTTGCCCTGCCATCACCTGCCGCTTCTTCATCAATGTTTAAAATCCCGCTCTTTTCTACTATGTATTTTCACCTGTGCACGGAGATTGTGACCCCAAGCACCCTGTTGTAAACACTGGGCATCTTCCCTTCTTGGCTGCTTATAGTCCAATCCCAAGAAAATAGCGATGAAAAGAAGTTTTAACACCTTTGAGACAACATTGCACATGTAACATTGAGCTGTTTTTTCCAGAGTTCTCCTGGAATACATCAAGCCAGCCAGGCTGTGTGGCTGGCACCCTGGTCCTGCATCCCCACTAGCAGCACAATTAACCTCAGCATCTTTCCAAAGGTAAGCTGGAGAACAGAGCAGCTCTCCTAAGATTGGGGCAGAAAAGAGAGCGTCTCCCTCCCTCACATCCCAGCTGCAATGTAGAAAACCCCAAAATCTAACCCACACCACTTTTCTTAGCAGTGATACAACATGAGTTGTTACAAAAAAAAAAACAAAAACAAAAACAAAAACCAAAACCAAACAAAAAAGAACTATGACTTTCTGTCCTGTGCAGCAGAGGGCAACATGTTCAAAAATACGCACTCCTCTGACTAACGCCACAAGAAAAGAGTCAACATAAACCAAAATAGCTGTAATGAAAATTTCCAACAATTTCAGTTAACCCCCGTACAGTTAAGAGGACTGCAGAGACACAGGAGTGTATGAAAAGCCCCAAAGGGTGGTAGGCAGGTGCATGTTGAAAAGCATCACGCAGTATTGATGGTAACCACATGATAATTTACAAATTATATTGCTTCTAACAGATGCTTTTGATCACATCACCAAGACTCTGGGCTCCTAACCCATCCCCAGAATTTCCTGAAACGGTAGAAGTCCTGGACCAGAATCACTTGACTCCTTTATTTCATTTCACATTTCTTTTCAAGTCAGTCTGCCATACACCGATTTTTCAAAAGTAAAAAAGTGTGGCTTGCTTTTTGAAAGATCTGCCTTCCCTGACCTCATAAAGCACACCGATCCTTGGTCCAGATTTCCTAAACCCAGATTTACTACTAGATCATTTAGCCTGGGTTCCTGTGTGTCCCAGGCCTGGGAAGCGTTAACCAGCTGCTCTCCACTGAGCCAAATGACTTGTGTTTTACCAAAGCATGGCTTCTACAAAGGTGTTCTCTCTGAACTGAAGACTACCAATGAAAAACCCAATTATGTGTAGGTATCTGTGCTAATGATTAGTCAACCTCCTTGTTAAATAATAACGTTGTATTTTCTACCTGCATTTGTCTGGTTTCAGCTTCTAGCCGTACATTCCTCGGTATACATATCCTGATCCTCATGTGTTCGCATCAATTTCTTTATAATTATTTTCAGGTCTCTAAAGAAAACACCAAACAGCACCAGGCTTGGCTCAGGCTTTGAAGAAACCGACTATAAACCTTCTACATGCTGCCCATCAATGGTTGTTTGGGTTTGGTTTGGTTTTCTTTCATTTCTCTACTTGTCTCAGGTATGTAGGTTCGTATTCCCTGAGTGTCCAGTGCTGGGGGTCTTTTTAAACAGTAAGTTGTTTGGTACTCAGCCAGGTATCTTATTTTAAAACCCTAAGAAAATTATATCTACCCATTAATTTTTAATCAAGTAAGTTGTTGACTTCCCCGAAGAACAAAATTGGATTTGACAAGGCATATTTTCTTTAGTTTTTAGAAGTAGTTAATATTGTTTTATTACTGGCTGTGCGTACCAAAACATATCAACCAAAATAGATCTGCCAAATCAAACTCTCCCTAACAGGGCAGCTTTCCTTTCCATATTTTACAGACAGGCGCTGTGAGGGTATCCGTCTCTGGTTTGAAACAGACTCCCACCAATATCCCCCGTTCGGCTTAATTGGATCGGAAGCTGTGCTATGTGTATTCAAGATCCTACAACTCCGAGACATCTAAACCAAGTAGAACTAAGTATTTGATTAATATTTAAACATAGCAAAACTGCCATATATTGCAGCAGAGAAGTTTCTTGGGCAAGATTTCCCTGACAGGATACCAGTAACTTGCACTGAAAGGAGCCACTGATAGTTACTTGTATCCTGAGGGGGAGAGTCGGAGCCCTGGAGATCTGCTTAGTTTTCTGCTTTCTGTGCACATAAAGGCAGAATACATAACAAGGTCACGACAGGCCAAAAATAGCTAATCTTCAAGCAGTTGCAATTCAAACGGATACCACATCTGCTGGAAAGCCGGCAACTTGACCAGCATGCGGAATTTCTGGACATCACTACTTTTATAGCATTTTAAATCTTACGACCATTTTTCACAAGTCAAGAAAAATAATAGGTACATACTTTTCAGGGTTTTCCACTTCTTCAGTAACAAAATTGAGGTAAAACCTAAAAGAGAGTTATAAAATGTGTTATAAGGGCTTGGTAGTTTTTGATTCTGTATTTCTTTCCCAAAGAATCAGGAAGATGATTTTAGTTGAGGACTGCTGTTAATTATGATAGACTTCACAGATTCATGTTTGGATTAAGGAGAGTGTGAGATCTAACCTTCCTTCATTCCCATAATAAGGAAGGGAAATCTCAGGAAAGACAGCAAAGCAGATAAAAGACAAAAGCTATATAATGTCTGTGTGGAATTAAATTAATTTTTTTTCCCCAGCATACTAGGCAAATTATGGTTTAGCCTAATCCTGTACACAAACACACACGCACCCTCAAGCCTCATATTCCATTTGTGGCTGTAGCCTTTTACAATATCAGGTTATATTGGCAAAAATTCTCATCAGGGTACTCAGCAAGGACTTTTTAACAATAAAATCAATAAAGCTTCAAAAAAAAAAAACAAACCTCCTAAAACCAGGATTTTGACAATAGCATGTCATACATGATCACAAAACCTGGCTGCTAATCCCGCGTGCTCTTGCACAACCTCCAGTACCGGTTGCATCCCGGTCGTATTCCAGCAGCGTGCAAGAGATAGCTACGTATGGGAATTCACAGGAACCACTCACCAGGCACAGCCCTGCATACAAAGCAACCGTAAGCCCTCAAGGTCACTGAACCCTCTGTTCTGCATTCATTAGCACTTGGTCTGTGCATCTCTGGATGACACAGATGTGCCTGGCCCAGGTACGGGCACAAAGTCACATCCTGGCTAATTAAACACAGCAGTCAATACAGTGCTTATGCTGGCTTTCTACTCGTATACGGGAAGACAAACGATATCTGACCCAACAGAGCTACAGTGAATAAACAAATGGTACCTGATCTGGCAGAAAGTCTGGGAGCTTTTTTCTCCATCACAGGCCTTGGACCAGATCTGGATTAGCAGAACGACATAGAGCTGGCTCACGGTTTTAAAAAGTGTGATTTTGGACCGAGCATGAAAGTCTGTAAAACTAGATTTGCCATCTTATACAAAAACCTCAGTACTTGTTTCTAAACTTGCCAGTGCATAGAGCACAAAAGAAGAGATTGGGGTAGTTCAAAGGAGAGATGGCTTCTGCCAAGTAAGGTGTTCAGCTACTTCTTTCTGGTCTTAGTCCTGCTTCCAAGCAGAAGTAATTTGACAGCCCTGCACCAGTCCTTTATCGATGCAAAGGCATGCTTCCTTGCATTATTTTATCTACTTGTTCTTTTTCATCCAGCATTTTACATACCCAGCAGACTAGATTAGCTCTTGGCAAGATGAGCCCACACACATAAGAAATACTACTTTTGTTTTATTCTTTAAAGCTCTATGATTAAAAGTTAATAGTCTCATCGGCTATGCATAAAACTCTGTCTGCATCCTGGGACACGACACCAACACTTGCAGCGCTCCTTCACGTTCACCTTATTGGATTGATTTAGCCCCACGAAACTGATAGTGCAAGGGTATTGACACTCCACTTAATGGTCTGCTCTTCTCTGCTCTGAGGCAATCAATTTGAGCTGGGGACAAAGACAAATAGGCGGCTGGGAAGAACCACTAGCCAAATTAGGTCTTTTCCTGCTAATTTCTTTTATCAGTGGCAAATAAGGACCTTGAAATAAAAGTCAGAAAGTGTGAAGGAAAAAGAGAGATGATTTTTATTGTAGGGGTTTGGAACATTAGGTGGCAAATGGAAAGAAATGGGAGGGAAGCAACAGAATAACAGGTTTTTTGGCATAGCATTTTACAGTAAACAAACTCTGCCTCAGTGATGAATAATATTAAAGAGCTTTTAAAATTGCCCTCATAAAAACACATACAGTTAGGTTAATGTTTTAAAAGTGAGAAACCATCACATGTAGGGAGATGACAGACAGAGGCAGTTATATGAGAGAGAGGGAGGAAGGTAGAGTCTGTCTGTATAATGAGTTCAATTTCTTTGAGGCTTCAAAATGCCAGGCTTTTTTCTTATATATCTATCACAGATAAAGGCTTTGGACTCTCTTGAGTTTCCCACCACCATTTAATAGAAAAGATCTGTTCAGTACTTGTTGTGCATGTTTATAATGCTCCTGCAACCGGGGAGTTACAGACAGGCAGAGAAGCCATTGTCCCTCCGAATTAAATAAATAAACCCCTTATCTCTCAGCCCTCGTCTTTTGTGCGCGGTAAAGTACTTGTCTGCCTGTGAGGCTATGGAAGGGAAAGGGAAGACCTGCAGACAAAGCTATCTCGAAATAAGCCCACTCTGCGCATTGTAGTTTCTTCCCCCCACGCACCGCTGGTGTGAAAGCACGTTGGCGCTGTGCGATGTGGAGCCCTCGCTAAGCACGGATAAATCCGAAGGCAGATTCGAAGGGTGGTGGCACCTTTCAAACCAGCTGCCGTGTACTTCGGTGGGGGAAAGAGCTTGAAAGGAAGTTCTGAGCAGGATACTTGAAGGCAGATTCTCCTACCTTTGCCCACAGCACTTGACTTGTATGGAAGCCAGTTGCAATTCATGCTAAGTGAGGTGCAATTCTTTTGGAACAAGAGGCATAAGAATCTAGTTTTTCACCTTGTTTTGTGGTCTATACTGATGTTATTGTGATTCGCTGCTTATTCTTCAAATGCTGCTTTTATAAAACAAAGGCTGAGGTCCATACAACTTTGTCATAGTTCCTAGATTTGTTTTTCATGTAATTAGTGGCTTGTTCAACAAAAATTAAAGCTTCATTATCCCTTTTATCAAAATACCTAATGAAAAATTAAGAACATTCCTTTTCCTTTCTTGTTGCCTTTATTTCTAGTCTTGAGAACAGAAATAAGTCTGATTTTTTCAGTGTTCCGTGCACGTTTACCTATTGTACACTGAGGAAGAAAGATCTTTCCTTTGTAGAGCTGCCTGCAGAATAACTACTGAGCATAAGGAACAGTGGTGAGATCTACCCTTACTACATGGTGTAGTTTGGCAAAAAGTGTAGAAAGTGCTACTCATTTCTTCATATATATAAATGTCTTTTGTTAGAGCATATTAGTGGTTGTTTTCAAGACAAATACTTATAGGTGTCAACTTACCAGCCTGAGTAGGCATACATTCCTGAATAGAAAGCAAGTGGTAATCCCATAACACTGGCATCATTCCCCGCAAAGGCATTTTTAAAGTGCTGTGTTTCTCCTACAACATCAACAAAACCAATATTGAAAAACAAGCTCTTTGGTCACCTACTGCTTTAAAACAAATAAATATATCACACCATGGAACATTTCATCACCCAGCAGTTCACTGACTTCAAATTCTGCCCTTGACCTTAATTTCTGACCCAACCCTTGCAGCCATAATCTGCCAGCAGTTGTAAAAGGTTTTGTGGCGTCCCTAGTCATGCAATAGCAGAATTTGACCCATTTGTTTTTTTCAAAGCATTCTGAGCTTGATGACACTCACTGTCATCTCCAGCAGTGACTTACATCAACAACGAAAGAGCAGAATAAGCTCAGTAGGTTTTGCTGTGGAAAATTTTACTTGTTTAACATTTTAATCAGAGGGAACATTGCTAGCATTTCACTCACAAGCAACATTTTTAAGGTAAAAAAAAAATAATCCCAATAACTTCAACATTTCAACCACTGAAAGAAATTCAGTAACTCCCTACCACATTACAGGCAGTACTGTATTAATATTACATTAAGAATTACATACCCATAAATGCAAACACGTAAGAGTTGTGTTATGCTCTTAATGATTTAAAAGGTGCTCTATGGTTTGTAAGACCTCCCTACAATATCCCAGATTTCCTGAGAAGCGATCATCCTCCACAGAACAGAAGCAGGAAGAAGCAGAATTCATTCAGGCTTAAATTAGCAATAGGGTAAATCCTTTACTCGGTTTTTACCAAGCCCTCAGTCAAAATTCCCACTGAAACAGAGGCTTTTTAGGTAAGGGAAGAGCTGTGGCCAGAGGACGGTTCCAATGGGAATCAGGAACACTATCTAAACTACTTAAGGGCAGCAAACCCCATCCAAACCTGTTCCAAAAGTCTAGGAAAAATGGGGAAAAAGGGAACTGGGAGAATTTTTGCACATGAAAGGAGGGAACAGGCATTCCAACTGCCATAAAGGAAGTGAAAAAAACCATGAAAACAGAAAGAGTGAATCAGCAGAGCGCTACACAGGAAAACTTTTATTTCAGAGCCTCTTGCTAACCACAGCCTGTCCTTGAGAAGCTGAGCCCACCGCAGAGCCTAACGCGGTGCTGTTGACTCAAACGGGAGGCCTTTTGAAGCATCATAAAAGAGCGTATCCCCAGGGACAGAGCCAACGACTGTGATAATTTTTGTCAGATAAAATCTGCCACCAATTCATTATAAAGCGTTCCCCTTCTGACCCTCTGTTCCGAATGGCTCCTTGTGCTTTGGGTAGTTTTTGTCTAGCGTTATTGTAACGCCAGCGAGCTGGGGCTTGTCACCGTCTCCTTCCCCGCTACTGATAGGGCTGTAATGGAAAAGCTCCTTCAGGTAGCTGAGCATACGTCAGTGAAAAGAGTTTCTCTGCCAGCATGGCTTTACCCAAACAACTTCCAGAGAGCCAAGGAAAGGCCTGCGCAGCCATGTCCGTGTTGGGTGCTGCTGGGGAGAACAAAGGTGTGTTTTCACATTCCTTGCTTATGCAGCTACATTGATAGAGTCTGTAGCGTAATTCTGGCCCTCTAAATGCTTCTGCTTTCCTTTCCTATGCTTAGGATACTCCCAGACTACTGCCTTTAGCTGTACGCTTCAGTTTTTCACTGGGAAGAAGTAAAGCATGCATACAGCACGAGCATCCAGTACTTCCAGGCAGGAAGCCCATCAAAGAAATAGCTAACTACAGTTTCTGTGGCCAGTAGAGTACCATTAACAATTTACACCACAAATGGCATCCATGGCACTGTTTCTTTCCTATATTCCCCAATTCTGAGCCCCCTCCGCCACCACATACCCTGTACCGAACAGGAGTAAGCAGTAGTTAAAGGACATCGGCATGTGCTTTGGGGAGGGCTGTGCCCATCCTGCCCCTTTCATAAAGTTCACACCAAAGGCAAATTGCGGAGAAGAGCAATCCTGTCGCTCGTTTGAAAAGCGAGTCTGATGGGAATAGACTCATTGGCATGCTGACGGAAATACCAGTTCATCCCAGTGTAGTTCCACTTCTAATCAATTACATGACAGTACAGCGCTTCAGTTAAACAAGCACAGGCTAATTAAGAGATTTTGCTGCTATAAGCATTATTTGGTGGAGGCAGGTGGGGAAAGACTTGGGAGGGTAAAGATAAAAGCACTTTAAAAGCATTTACTTTTCATTTCATACCTTTAATTAGCTGGATAACTCCAGGGACTATAATTATCAGAATTGCTACAAGCTTGCAAAAGGTGAGGAAAATCTGAATGCGGGCACTCCAGCTGACACTTGTGCTGTTCAGGACCATCACCAGGGCTGCAGGAGGAAAAAGAAAAGTCAGAAAGAAATACTCGTGTCGCTGAAATTGCCAAAAAAACCTCTTTGCCAGCAGAGAGGCCACACACACAATAGGTCCTGCTGCATTAAAAGGAAATATACCCTGATAACCTTCTCCAGCTGCTGCTCTCCTACTTCTCATGTTCCCCTTCCAGACGTCGCACAAAAAGCCCAAGCTGAGCCCCTCTGTCTGACCCACTGCATGGCCCATTCGTCTCTTCGGTCTCTGCCTGGCTCCCTCCACACCAAATTACAGCTTTGTTTACCCGGAATCATTAGCTGTTGGTAGGCAATCGGCTGGCAGGACACTGCCTTGGATAAAAGAAATTAATTGCCCAACCCTTGTCACTCCAGATTTCTGTATCGGTGCTGGTTTGAGTAGAGATTTGCATTTTCAGGAAACAGTAACAATTAATAATCATACCAAATTTTCTCACCCCCATTTAGGCCCCGCATAAATTTGTCACCCACTACCTTATTTACCCCCACTCCTATTTTCCAGTCTTTCTTCTCCGTTATTCCCATACCACCAGAGATGTAGGAGGGCCAGCGTGTAAGTAACATGCCCATCTTTGTTGGGAATTGGTGAAGAAACAGAAACTTTTTATTTCTTGAAAGCAAAGCCCAGGTCTGCTCCTCTCCAACACACAGAGATGTATATGAGGAGGGGTTTTATGTCCTGCCTGCTCTGCTCACCTCTCCTTCTGGCTCAGGGAGGGCATCTACCGTCCTTTGCTACAGCACTGACTGACAGGAGGACAGCAGGTCTTATCATTTGAGTGTCAGTTATTCTAGCTTATTTAAACAATTACCCTGGCAAAACAGAATCAATACAGGAGTTTAGATATTAAAAAAAAACAAAAAAAAACCCCAAACAACAAAACAAAACACCAAAACCAAACCCCATATTTAGCTAAAGAACAGAAAATGTGAGTCATTTCACTAGATAAAAAGTCCCTCTCTCCCTCTGCTGCAGGGAAAGACGAACACAGTCAGACAAGCCTGCTCGCTCATCTTCTCTTTCTTGCCATTGTACGGGGCTTGTGAATTAGCTCCTCCGCACAGGCCTCCCATACTTCAAACTCTCTCAAGAGCACCAGTCTGTATCATCAGCCATATCGTGCATCTTGGGACGCATAAAAACACAGGTTACTATCTCCTGCCAGAGGCCAGGAGTTAGTTTGTATGAGCTAGCATTGTAAATCTGGCAAGGCACAAGCTTTCTGGCAGCAAACCCCACTGATTTATCCCAAGTCTTTTATGCAGGTTCTGTCCACCAGGCAAGGCCAAAAAATATATCATAAAAATTTTTCTTAGATTAAAGCAAAGGTAGTTCTGTTTTAATGGAAAAGGGAGAAAATTCCAAGTAATCTTGATTCCAATGTATTATTTAGGTATTTTTAGCGAAATAAAAATTCCAGGAAAAAAAAAATTTAAGTTCTTTCTGTAATTTTTATTTGGGAAAGAGAGAGCTCCACTCTCAAATGAGCAATTTACCGAAGTCAACATAAACTCACAACATCACTTAACGTGGATTTTTCACCAAAAAAGAACTTAAAGGTCAAAATGTTTTTCCAGTTCTGTATTTCACTGTATTTCAGAACCGAGATGTTCTTTTCTAAGTGATAAAGAAATCACTTGGACTTCTGCAAAGTATCACTTGAGATCCAAATACTTATTTTTTGCTTCATTACTTCCATGTATACCTGTACTTGGTAGGAACTAGAAAATCTCAGGGGCCTGATTCATTTCTCTGTTGTCTCAATACTACCCTGACATATCTTCACTTATTTAAATGTTGAAAGATCCCTTTAGACCGCTGCTGAATATTGGCACTGATTGAGATGCCCCCTCTTTTCCTAGGGCTGGATTATCGGGAAGGTTAACGCCTGTCATTTAAGCAAAATCCATAGGAAATATTCGTTTGGTGTTTAAATTGTAAAGATAATCCAGTGCCATAACCAAGCACTGGTACATTTCAAATTTCCTAGAAAGTTCAGGATATTGTACTTTTCTTTCCTAGAAGACGAAGCCCAGGCAGGGACCGGGCCACGAGAAAATGTCAAGAAAGAGTTTTGTGTGTAAGAAAGGATCTGCAATTTGACATCCAGCTTATTCAGAGTTCAAACTGCCTGCAGCAATCGGTCTGTTACCTTACACAGGTCAGAATAGGTAACATGAGCATCCTCCCTGCAGAGAGCCCTCCTTGAGGTTTTTTTATGCCTTGGTTTCACCCTCCTGATACACATCTGAGAATGTCACTGGATGGCAAACTAGTACAAACACTAATGTCAACTCACGTGGAAACTCGCAACCTTCCTTGCTATCCAGCCACACACGAATCACAAGACTCAAATCGGAGCTACACTGGCTTGAACGGAAAAAAAAATGCAGACTTGTTTTTTTCATGAAGACAGTCTGCTTGTGAGCAGGCTCTGTTAAAACCTTCTCCATCCCCAACTGTGAGTTCAAGACAGCCAAATGCTTCATCTGAGGCTTTCTAATTAAATAGCAAAATCAAAACAGATACTCTATTCCTTCATTTAATTGGGAAGCTGAAGGGATGCTACACCCACAGTCAGTCCAGTGTACGTGCTGTTAGTTTTGATGGTCCTCTGTAAGATTGAGTCCCTTGCAGAGTTGAATGACTGCACAAATATACTAGTTCTGGTTGCAGGGATGAGACTTAAGTTCTTTGAATTTCATTTTATGGGACTTAATAGGCTATAAAAATGTAGTCTTGTTACAATATTTACTCTTAGCAGTTTTGCGTACATGAAAGACATACAGGGATGTGGACCTTATCACAGAACCATAGAATGGTTCAGGTTGGAAGGGGACATTAAAGACCATCCAGTTCCACCCCCCTGCCCTGGGCAGGGACACCTCCCACCAGACCAGGCTGCTCCAAGCCCCATCCAGCCTGGCCTTGGGCTCCACAGCTTCCCTGGGCAACCTGTTCCAGTGTCTCACCACCCTCCCAGTAAAGAATTTCTTCCTAATATCTAATTAAATCTCCCCTCTTTCAGTTTAAAACTGTTACTCCTCGTCTTATAACACAGGGATATTTATAGAGGTAAACAGTCCCTTCCTCATCTTTCCTGTAGGCCCCTCTTTAGTACTGAAAGGCTGCTATAAAGTGGCCCCGGAGCCTTCTCTTCTCCAGGATGAACAACCCCAACACTCTCAGCCTGGCTTCATAGGAGAGGCGCTCCAGTGCTCTGGCCCTCCTCTAGACTCGATCCAACAGGGCCATATCCTTCTTATGTTGGGGGCTTACACTGCTATCATGTATCAGCACCATACTTGTTGTGGTAGCAACTGGATAGGGAGAGGCAACGGAGAAGAGGAGCCATGAAGAAGGCTGCTAAAGAGCAGGAAAAGAATATGACACCCATGCCAGGATTCAAGAAGGAAATTAATATCTTGGGACTATGGTCATTATTCAACACCTCTCTTCTATGAATAGGGACTTATGGAGATACTTCAAGAAATTGGTTGCAGACGCTTTGATACGAGATCATAGCAAGGATCAGAAGGAAGCAGCAACTCCCCAGAAAAGAGGACAGTGAAAGGAGAACTGATCTCTAACATTGCCAACTGAAAATCAGGCATCTAGCATGGCTGCATCCTCAATGAAGAGACAGCTACCTCCAGAGAATGAATAATGGCACCTCTTTCAGATGCCTACCTCAAATGAGATGAGTTGCCTTCAGGAAGCGTTGCATTCCCTCTTTCTCCACTAACTCTATGGGGAGCATAGACAATTCCCTTAAACTAAACACCTAAGTAAAAGCGAGATGAATCCTAACCAAGGGGAGTACGGAGGGAGGATAAAATGGTGTTCATGAACAATCAAACACAATGGTAGCACTGATCATGTTGCTTTTCACAGTCTCTTTCCTTCACACAGCCACAGCTATGGAAGGTTAACGAAATCTAATAGGAGAAACAGCAGTAAGCATTACATCCTGGCCTACTTTTCAAGAATATATGTACGTATGTATATTGCCTCAGCAGGAAACCAAGGAAACTACCCTCCCTTAACTTGTCAGGTCAAGGCATTCACGTAAAACAAAAAATACCCTCAATTTGCGGATCCTAATGCATCAATTAAAATGAAGTCACGGGAGGCACAAAAGCACCCATCAGAGCAGCTTTTGCTATCCCTGCAAGCAAAAGACATCTTAATTTAAACTGCTTTTCTGAAAACCGCCAGCAGTAGAGAGCAACATCTGTAACATCTACCATGGTGGAGGAAAAAAAAGCGCAACTAACTATAGACTCACATACACACGAAATTTATACCAATAAAGCTTTTGGCTGGACTATTTGCCAGCAAGCACTGATAGATCTGTACAGCTGACCTTGGTTTTCAAGCATAATTTTCCCTCTAACAGCCATAGCTTGGGGTAATTGAGTCTTTTTGGCAGACCTCCAAATAAAAGAGGTGGAAATTTTACATTATTGCAGTGAAAAATGCCCAAAATACACATGAATGAGTGTAAAAACTTCAAAAACAGGTGTGAGCTGGTAACCTGCTTTCAGTCTCACATTTTTTAATAGCTGAAACCTGTTTATCTGCTTTCTGATATGGAGCCCAGGTGAAAAGATTAGAACAGGCTCAGTTAAGATTGCATATCTGTTCAGGTTACATATTGATAGTATGAGTCAATACCTTTGCACAGCATAATTTATCCTTTCTTGTTACAAATATATTTAAGCTTACCATTAGGAGAAGAATTAAAAAAATACGGATAAAGCAATACATGAATATAGGAGGGTTTTGCACTGTCACCATGTTTTGCAAGATCATAGGCAGGGAGGTAGGATGTTTCTTCACTAGATTAAACAATAAATATGGAGGAGTCTACCAGCTTTCACTTAAAGACAGAAATTAATTTTTAACTCTTTCTCCGAAAAAGACCGTCTTCAGCATCAGAACAAAGGCAGATGGCATCACTTCTTTGTGTTCTGAGGCTGTTGTGTCCAACTCAAGCCAAGGTGCACATTTAGAAAGCCTCATTCTCCTGTTTGCATTTTCTTCAGCTGTCTTTCCCCATGCTGGGACACATCCAGGTTCTCTCTCCTCTACCTGGGCACTTACTTTCATAAAAATTTTAGGAATTAGATATCTTTGAGATGTCTGCTCTTCTCTCAGGTATGGTTAAATTGATTGAGCTTAGAAAAAGTTTATGGCAGACCTACAGATGGACTGAGATATGCACATCTTGCATTTGCCTAGGCTTGCATCCTCATGGAGATTTGCTTGAGAAATACCAAGTGAATTAAAGTGATTTCTAAGTTTGAAAAGAACAGGCAGCTTTTACTTCAGAGGTTGAGAAAGCTGGAGTATCTGAAGAGAACCTCCACACAAGCATCCTTCTCTCTACTGAGCCATTGAAACATCTGGGCTTTTTGGTTGGTCATTTTTATCTCAGAAAAATTAATTTAAAAAATGAAAGCACCATATTGTGGAACAGAAAATTTACTTCTACCGATTCTTCAAAATTGCTCAGAACAGACGTGATTTTGAGGGGAATTTTGTGCCCAGCACATGCTTTTCTCCTATAAATAATAATAAACCAAGAATTAGGGGTTTGGGGTTTTTTTTTTTAAAGGTCACTATCTCCAGTAGTTCCATTTTAGCTTTCATCTGGTCTGCATCTTCTCTGCGGCATTGTTGGTCCTTTTTCACTGCAGAGGCGCTGAGGTGGAATGATGGGGAGCAGAATGGGCTGTATCAAGAAGGACTTGTTTGCAGCTGGCAGAGGAGCAATTTGTCACTCCCCATCATAATCTGTGCTGCATCCATCTCAGGCAACCTTTTAATAATAGGCTTAAATTGCAGAAAAGGAGGTTTAGGTGGGGGAAAAAAAATAATGAGAAAAGCTGTCTAGTGACAACGACAGAAAAAAGTGGGCTACAGCATTATTAGGTGAAGCTTTAGAAACTCCCTCTCTGGAGGTTTTAAGAATGTTTTAGATTGGTCTTAAACATCCATCAGAAATGGTTCAGATATACTGATTGTGTTTGGGGGCAAGAGATCAGCTGGAGATTTTTCAAAATCTTTCCCTGCCCTTTCTGTCTTGATCAGAAATGACAATGTAAAGCTACAGAACAAAGTCTCATCCGAGGGCAGCATCTAATGGTGCTTCCCAGTGCCTTTCCCTCATGCAATAAAGACAGAGAAGCAGCACGCACCCTGTCATCACACACAGGAGGGAAGAGGGACCAGGAGTGGATAAGAAGACAAAAGGCACATCGATTCACTTTCTGATTAACTTAAAATTTTCAATGGAAGCAAACACTACCTTTGGCACCATTAAATTGGATTATAAAATCTTCAGGGCTCCAATGTGTCTGCTCAGCTCAACAACCCTTTAATCTACCTATCGCCCCGCCTATGTGCACAACACAAAATATTCATAACAATTAACACCACAACAGCTAATTCTTACCGTACAGGAACAACAGTCATACACTCTGGGATCCCTGAGCTTAAGTATAACATACGATCGATAACTACTACAGATGAAACTCCACTGTAGAGCATAATGCAAAGAATGCAGATAAAGCCTCAGCCTGAAATGTCACTGTTTTCCTCAGCATTGTCCCATCCACTGTCACAAACTTCCTCCAGGGAGCCCTTCTTTGGGTGAAACGACAGCTCATCCTACCTGCGCTGTACAGCCCTGCGCTCGCCATAGGAGCAGTCTGCTGTGAACTCCTCTCTGCCTTTAGGCTGTAATTATTTCAGGATAACTCCACACCCCTCCCCTGCCATGCTATGCCTTTGTTTAATTACTTTGCGAAGCCCTGGCTTATCACGCAGACTTTCAATTAAATTAAAAGCAATAAAACCCTATTTCAAACTGTTCACTTATTGTGCTTGAATCACATGTGTTTAAGAAAATGCTTTGGTGAAGCCCTCACTTAACGCTCCTTCTGCCTCAGTGACCTTGAAGTTACTGAACATCTGTTTCACCCTTACCTTGCACTGAAATGTTTTAGACAGATGTAGCTATAAAAAGTCATTGACCTCAAAATTCAAGCCCTTAATTCAATTATTCCTATGAAACCTATAGTTTGTGCATAATTAAGTCAGAAAGAAACGTGGTCACATACTGATTTTTTTAACACTCCTGGCAGAAGGGAACTCTTATCAAGAGAGCTCCTACAAAAAGCCACAGTAACCTGGAGACTGGAAATTTGAATGTCAATTGAACTCCCTACTCCAAAGGAAGAAAAAGTCATCTGATCCTATTATTGTGCAAAACCGAAGGGGTCTCCCCTGTGCCTTTGATCGTTTTGCATGTCTTAAATCCTTTTTCCGGTCCTTTTGTTTTTGATATGTGCACTGACCAAATTCAAAGGAACAATCTGTCACCAATTGCTCTGCACTCTCCTCCCAGCACAGCTGAATGTGAAAACGTGCAAGGAGCATCACCCCCAGTGACCAGAGAGGACTGGAGCCAAGCCTCTGGCACAACAGACACACGGCTCCAGCGTCCCATTTGCATCATGATTTGTGCCCTCCCGTTTCATAGAACCATCATGGAATGGTTAGAGTTGGAAGGGACCTTAAAAATCATCTAGTTCCAACCCCCCCTGCCCTGGGCAGGGACACTTCCCACTGGACCAGGTGCAGCCTCCCACACCAGCCCAGGTACACAGTAAAGCTCCTGGTCTCAGGGTAGCCCCCCTTCTTCCGGGACACTTTACTGGTTCTCTGGAGCCCTACGTGGTCCCTTTTACACTAATTGCCAAGTTAGCAAGAGTAGGACAAGCTGCTGGTAACAGACACGCGTTTTCATCAAGCTGTACGCCCTGCTCCCAAAGTCATCAGTTGGGTTCCTGCTTCCTGAAATGCAAGCGCCTCGATATGTTTTATTGTTATGAAGGACAGAGCAGGACTAGGGAAGATGATCTCATGTCGCCCGTGCTCCACTCGAGAGAACTACATTTCTTCATGGCATCATACTTGGCACTCAGTTGCCTCCGAAAACAGAGGTAGAGCAAAGCACTTAAAATCAGGTAATCATTCTTGCATATCTCTGGCACTGGCTTACCATCTCTTAGGGACTGAAATTGCTTCCACAAAAGTAACAAGAGTTCGGCCATTAATTAAAATGGCAACAGAATCGGCCTTAGCAATAGATTTTCCCTGCCGTTAATGAAGTCTGCTATTCTTTTTACTACTGCACGCGTTCACAAACACACATCCCAAAACGAAAAGTCACACTGATGCCCTTGGCACTAGATGCACAGTCATTCTATAATGATATACATCAAACGACTACCTGTTCAGTGTACAGTTACTTTTTGTTTGGTTGTTTTTTAATTTTTTAATTTACATCATCTTTACCCTTCCCTTAAAGATAAAACCGGATACTTACTGATGCCAACAGCTGTAATAAGTTTAATCGCAAGTTCTGGGATTTCACACTGCATAAAGAATGGTTCCAAAATATAGCGTCCAAATGCCAACGATATCACCGCTGTGGCAGCAGGGCTAGAGAGAAAACAACAAACATAATGAAATTAAGCTGCAATAGCACATAGACAATATTCATACAGAATCATGCTGTAACTTTATCGTTGCAGGACTATGAAATATACTTAATTTTGGTGCCTGCTTGTCACTATGCTGCCATGTACCATGATTTCTGAATGGAGCAGGAAAGCACGAGCAGTTTCACTTTGCTCAGTGGTTCTGATCTTGACAACATCACTTCTTGCCAGGATCGCTCTTACCGCTGCCCTGTTGTGAAGCAGCCGTAAACAGAAGGGAAGGTATCGATACAAATCTTCATTCGCTCGCCTGAAGTGAACGTGGCCAGAATTAGATTACACGGACAAAACCCTGAGAAAAAGCCATGGAGGACTGAATTTTAGCACCCAAGTATACCTCACCCTTCAGAGAGAAAAGGAAATTAATTTCAATCAAGGTGAGAATTCAGCTTTACTGAAACAAATATCCAAACCCTACCCAAGTCTGTTACTAAAATCTGAAACAATGCAAAAAACCAAACGAAAATAGGATTTCCTAAAACGCAAATAGAATTTGTCCTTTTATTGACTAACAGCTTTCTAGCACTGCAAGGGAGAGCAAAAATCCTTGAAGTAGAGAAAGCACCTACCACGAAACAGAGAACTGCAAAGAAAGGCATGCAGTTGTTGCGTTTACAAATTTGAAATACTCATGATATTCATACAGCCATTCTCTATGAGACAAGCTAAATGTTGGCCTCACATGAACAGCAAATTACCCCGCATCAGACACTGTCAGAATATTACAGTTCCAGTGGTCTCTTCAGGTTTGGTTTGGGAGAACAGTTTCACCCTTCCTAGTACAACTGGTGGCATCTGGGCTTTGTCACGCACGTACACAATAAGGACAAAAGGGTATGTGATTCTGCCTCAAAGGATTTCTGCGTTAAACAAGAGTCCAAGCAAATTTCTTGTGCAAAAAATCTATAGCAGTTAATAAAAGAATGCCTCACCTTACAGAATTTTAATAAAAATATAGTTGCTAAAAACCGCTACGGACCAGCGTAAAAATTCTGCAGAGAAGTTATTATCCTCCAGCGAACGATAAAGGAATTTTCCACAAGGGAGTTTCACTCCTGAAACAAAACCCGCTTTCTTAGTGTTATGACTCAACCAAAATGTCATGCTTTATGTTGGACCAAACTGTGGAGCAGCAAAGAACAGACATATCTTCCTCGGAAAGTCTCGGAGTGGACAAGTGATGGCTGCTACTTGTGCGTCACCCACACACAAGGACTGTTCCTTTCACTGTCCAACAGTTAGCTTTGTGGCCTTTGCCTTCGCTCAGGGACCGAATGTCCTCAGCGCTGGATTTACACGGGCATTTACTGGCTTTTCCTCAGTGCAGTATCTCCAATTTACATAAGATAATCTCCAAGCTTCCGGCTTTTAAGCACCGCAGCCTGCCAAAAGTTGTTTGAAGCGTCCTAGATCAGATGAAAGATCAGATCTTTGGAGCTTTCCCAGACCTTTTTATTTCCTCAGTCCCAGCTTCTTTTTCCAGAACTTGGATTTTTCATTCTCATTTTAAGAAAGATCTTTTTAAAGAGCTCTCTTTAATGCTGCTATCCATACCAGTGTGTTTTTAGAAACACAGTTCCTAAATTATACCTCTGATAAATAGCTGTCTCTCTCGGATTCCTGTGTTTGGGAGAATATGCCCCATCCCTGGAGGTGCCCAAGGCCAGGCTGGATGGGGCTTGGAGCAGCCTGGTCTGGTGGGAGGTGTCCCTGCCCAGGGCAGGGGGGTGGAACTAGGTGATCTTTAAGGTCCCTTCCAACCCAAACCATTGTATGATTCTATGATTCTGTGATGTTGCTGGCAGCGTAGTAAAGCCATGGAGGAGGAAGCTGAAGGAATGGGGAATTGATTGCGGTCAATTCCCTTGGACTGCAGTCCTAAAGACAGACTGGCAGCCCCCTAACAGCTGTGTGTTCAGGAGAGGACAGAAAGGGCATTGCCACCTTTTGCTGAAGGACAAGGAGCACAACAAGCTACCAGGAAAGGAGCAGGTACAAGTGCCCCAGCACATACCAGAGGTGAGTGAGTCACTTGGCAGCTCACTCTCACCTGACCTGTGTTTAGCAACCACCATCCTTGAGCACTACAGACAATGCATTCACACAGTCGGCTTCGTTTGTTTGAAAACTACCTTTTTTTAAAAAAAATAAAGAGGTCTGTAGTATACCCACAACCTGACTCTTGGGGAGGAAAAATGTTCCTACTTGTACTGGGTGAGGAGCAGCGCAGCGTAAGGCACGTCTAGGCAGCAGGTGACGCTGGCACAGTTTAATCAGAAATGTGGGCAGAGTTTAAGTGTGTCCTAGACTGTAAAATAGTGGCTGAAAAGATACACAAGAACAGGAAATGTTTATTTTGGTTGCGGCTGCTGCACCAGCCCGTGGGTGTGATAATCCTCCAATCTTTCAGAAGAAAAAACGGCTTAGCTGAGAAGTGTGCGAGCAACTTCATCTACTGAAAAAAAAACCCCTAGATACGCACTAGGTCTCAACTTTTTTGATAGCAGCAGCCAATTAGTTTACCAACACAGTAGTCAGATTTAAAACTCAACACCGAGTTTCGGCAGCGCTGCTCTGATCATCGCAAGTTATAACAAGTACGCCTCCCTTGCTGCCTCTCAGATTTGATGATTAAAGGATCCACTGATGTTCCTTCCCATGCAAGATGATTATTTTCTGGGTGTGGGGCAGATCACGATGACTAAGAGTGTTTTCATGACACTCCTGAGACACTGTCATATGTAAAAAAAAAAAAATAATAAGTTTAGAAGGAGAAGGAGAGGAGTTTATAAAGCCTGGTTTCTTGTGGGTGTTTGTGCCTAGGTTAATAAAGTCCCCCTGCCTACTAAGGTGTAGGTGAAGAGGGGGATTTCAAACACTGCTCTCTTTTGTTGATTCTGTGATGTGCAACAATATACTACGTTCACAGCACTGTGCCCCTCACCGTGAAAACATAGGGCTGTTTCCTCCGCCTGGTTTTCCTTTTTGGCAAAAAGTTAATGCAGTTAAGACATCTGCTCTTTCATCACGTTTGACGGAGATTATGCAGTTAATTCACAGGTTACCCATGGGTGGGGAGGATGGAAGGGGCCATCTGACACACACAATGATTTCCTCCGGAAACAAGATAAGGATTTATAGATTCATAATGACTCAGCGCTGTCAGTGCTCAACTCAACAGTCTGTGCTAGAACTTGTCAATATTATGTAAACAGAGTTGTGATTTGAAATGAGGCTTGCGCTTTTGTGACTAATTTGCTGATTGCAGGAGAGAGGGAAAAGGAGTGCTAACTAGCCTGAGGCAGGAATGCAGCATTCCTAAAGTCATTTTGCATAAGTGAGTTGCCCTGTTCTACATGTAACAAGCTCTCCAGCCTCAAAAAACAACCCATAAAAAAAAATTTAAAAATTCTAAGGGCCACATTTGAGTTTGATACAAAGATCCATTTACATTATGCAAATGTATTTTAAATGATTCGATGATTTGGTATCTTCGTATTGCAATTCACCTACACAATGTCAGGGGCTGCATGAGTCACAGGCTTACACACCAAAACAACACTTTAGACATTTTAGATATGTAAGGACTTAATGTTACTTTATTTGGCCACTCAGTGCTTTTCACAGTAAAGAAGAGTGAAGTTCTCCAATACCCCATAAAAACAAAAAAAAGGGACTGGAATTGACATACAGAGAATGCATACAGTAGCTTCACCAGGGGTTATTTCTGCATCCACAAATATCAGCAACCACTCCAAAAGCTAATGCCAAGACTGAGAAAACGTAAAGGTGACTTCCCTCTTCCACTATGCTATAAATAGGCATGGGCATTAGAATTATCAGTGACATTAATGGATATAGTAAGCTTAGCAAAATTAAAGCAGATGAATTTGTGTCAGGCAGTTGTCTTGGAATTTTTTTTTCCCCTCATACGTGCACATAACGTCTTTTTGAATGTTTCGAGGCTGACAAGCAAAAATAGCGTTGTTAAATTCTCTGAAGCAACCATTCTAAAAAAGCACAGCTCATTGATCAAGATGTATTTGATTTGTCTTGCCCATCACATATTGGAGATTTTTCTGTATGACTGGAAAGTTTATTGGCATCAGAAAAGAAACACAGAAAAGCCACGACAGACTTACCGAATGATGAGCAATTCAACCCAGACTCTCACAAAAGCAGGTAATGGGCCAAAGGCCTCCAGGATATAGGTGTAGTGACCACCGGATTTCTTAATGCATGTTCCCAGTTCAGCATAGCAGAGGGCACCTGTGAGAATTAAAGTGTGGCATCATGAGACATATCCAGAAACACCTTCCTAAACATTTGTAAGCTAAACAACGGAGCTGCTGTGGTACAGCTACTTTGGATATATTTTATTCATTTTTTCAAGCAATTTTGCAAGTTTTAATTAATTCAGCTAGACTTGCAGTTAACCAAACTGTACATATATCCTGTTAACATTTACTCATAAAGCCACTGAACAACCTATTTGCCATCAACACATTTCATTGCTCATCTCTGTCTCTTGAAGAGGGACAACGAAACGCTGTGTCACGCCAGCTACACAGCTCCCCACCCAGCCTGAATGCACCGCTAAGTGAAAGCCTTCTGGCACTTTTGCTTGCTATCAAATGATGATCAGCTCCTTTCAGCCCCAGAGATGCCTGGCTCAGCCTCCAAAGAAAAGCCCTGGAGAACTGGGGAAACCATATTCCCACTCCTCAGCCACAGGCGAAGCAACTGACTGGCCAAAATCTGGAAGAAGGAATTGCAGCTATTTTCCTTAATAGCTCTCCCAACATCTTATATACAAAATTCGGGGGGATGGCTTAGCCCTGGCTTTTCAACACTGGTGTGGCGTTGTTGTGTACGCTAATGCACTACCTTAAATACAGACCACTTCACGTGTTCATGGCAGGAGGCTCATTTGATCCTTTGATGCATTTACACTGACTAAAATAAAACCCAAGTAATCCTCGCACCGCTGCATTAGTTCATGCAGAAGTGGTCCAGGCCCCTTCGGAGCAAGTGCAAGTGGCATTCCCATCAAGGAGCAGCTCTCAGAGAGCTCCTCAAGGCTGCTGCCAGCACAACACGCTGCCTCTGCCATTGCAGAGCCGGCAAGAACTACGAGGACCTGCATGAAGCCTTCTTCACCCATGCGCCATCTGCTAGTGTTGCTCAATGAGCCATCACCCACTCATAAAGCCAGTGGATTCTCAGCTCCACGGGTAGACCGCATCAGTGGAGAAGTGTAGCACCTCCAATAAACGTAGGCAGACCTTTTAGAGGAGTCTGAGGAGGCAGATGAAAACAGTAATAAATTTTGTAAACACCGCATCACATAGAGTTAAGATCAGCATCATATATGAACTCAATTTCAGCTCTGTTCTCCGCATGCTTTTATGCTGCAGCACTTTAAGACGAAAATGACGTCTGTCAACGCCTCATAGCATGTACACATTATGACAAATTCCATCCTGTTCATTGGCTTTGCTTGGGGCTTTGCAAGAATGTGGCAGCTTTTATCTGCTGTTTTTCATCTTACTTGAAAATATACTTAAAGAAATTCTTACAGCCACATTAAAAAAAAAAAAAGCTATGGATGGGTTTTCACTTGCCAGCCTCTGCTGTCGAGGTTCAGGATGAAATGAGATTGTGTTTTGATACATGTTAAGCACACAGCCGCAGCAAGACCTTAAATGGTCTTTGCATGTGATTTTACTATATGAAAAAAATATGAAAAACTAACTGTAACAGGTCCATTCAGAGAAGGAGATAGTATCTTTTGCTGGACCAAATTGCACAGTTCTTCATATCTTGAGATCTGGAAAACGATCTAGAAACCCATCTGATAAAAGAATTCGGGGTTTGTTTTGTTTGGTTTCGTACAGACTTTACTTCATAGCCAGAAAATTACTACAATTAAAATTAAAATCAAAAATGCAATGCTTAAGCAAATTCTGCTTTGACAAAATCTAAAGACCAAGGTCTTCTGACAGGGTTATAAACTGTATCTGTGGCCTTTCTTTATAGGGGAATTTTGGTTACAGGCAGGACCTTCCCCATTTGCACAACAGATCAGGCTGCACGTTGTACCAACACACTTAACATTTGACCAAAACGGGTCCTTACTCGCTTGCACCATCTGTTTGGCTTGGGTGGGCTTAGCCTTGTAAACAGCCCATGTTTCTTGTAAGCTCAGAGCCAATTTACACAAGGTGGCATTTGCATGTTCCACCTATTAAGCAGACACGTGTTAGTCCGTGTTTGTCCTCTTTACCTCCTGCCAGAAAACAAGTCGTTTCTGTTTTAAATAAAGCCAATATTCATGTTAGTTCTTCAGCTTCTTTGAGATTAACTCATTAAGTAGGTCAATGGACCTTCTGTCCCGCCAAGGCCAGAGTGGGGTTTTCCACTCTGAATGGGGGCTTTGTGTACAAAACAAATAAACTGGCACTCTTCAGAATTTAATAATCCTCAAAAACGCACAAAATGAGTAAAAAAAACCTGTCACGATAGGCAGGCCATCAATAAAACTCGCATTACAAATTTGTTTCCATCACACTGCTTTTTGCAGCGCAGTCTTTCGATGCAACATCATGAGCAAGGAACGAAGTAAAGAGCAGTAATACAAGACCAGGGAGAGGGGTTATTAGTGTTATTTTTTTGCTCCCTTTTGTGCCAACACAGCTTATATCTGGGGGGAATTATTCCTCTCAGACATTGCTCCAGCCCCTAGGGAGCTAAGTCGAGCTGTCTAAACATTTCGCCGGTATTCGAGCGGAGCGACCCACATCCCTGGCTGCCGGGGGCCTTACAAGCAAACTGTAAACTACCTCTTACAGCCAGAAAAAAGCCACGATACATATAGCACATTGTATGGCATGAAATGGACCTTTACTTTCCCCTTTAGGGACCCCTAAGAAACAATAATTTATGCTTCCAATCTTTACCGAGCAGGCACCGAGGGGACAGGGGCTGCATACCTCTGTGTCCTCCTTGCAACCTATCACGCAGCAAAAACCTTCTGTAGCCCTATTGGTCCTCCAGCTCCACACTCTGCCTCGCTATCCAATGACAAAATCAGGCAAACGATAGCAATAATCCACCGACCGCCCCTCTGGACCAATTAGAAACTTTTAAGGGACTTACCGAAGAGCGAGAGGATACCACACACTGTCCAGACAGTCAAGGACATGCCCACGCTGCCCGTGTTCTTCAGGATGCCTTTGGGAGAGATGAAGATGCCAGCTCCAATGATAGTGCCAATTATGATGGATATCCCCCTCAAAAGCGTCACTTTCTTCTTCAGCACAACTTTTCCTTCCTGGGCTGGCTGTCCGCTGTCCATAGAGGGCAACCTGCCATTAGCTTGCCCCTGCAAGTAGCTTCCATTAGAGACGGTGGTCACAGCAGCTTTCCTAAACATGCTCCGGTGCCGCCAGCACACCAACGGCAAAGCACAGGCAAAAAAGTTTGCAGCAGAAACTCAGGGTGGCTTTTTTTTTTTTTTTTCCTTTTTCCTCTCTGCGCAGCCAACTACTCAGTCTCTTCCTCTGCCCTCTCTTATCTCTCCAGCTGCTCCTCCGCACAGGTAGCAAGCTCCTAGAGCATATCGGAGCCTCTCCTGCGATGTGAGCAGTGCTGGGGAACACCTGCGCTTTCACACGGCGAGCTGGTACTGCCCTATCATTGGAAAGTAGCTCAGCTTCCGCGTGGACTTGTATTTAAGCTCTTGTCATACCAAGTTACTCCAGCTGAATGATGATGCAAATTCTCCAGGTTTGCATCAGCCATTTGAGAAACCTCTGGCATTACTCAGCATTTCTTTTTTTTTTTTTTTTTCTTCCCCCTTTTTAAATGGTAGGGCATGTTGCACAACTGACCTGAGGGGTGGTGGGAAGAACAAAGCACTCGCAAGCAAACCGAGCCAATCAAGCTAAGCACATCACCCTCGACACCCCGAGACACACTCCCAAATTTTTTTTAAAGCAAGCCAGAGCCAGGAACAAAAGCCTGCCTAAACACAAAGCTCGTCAGAGCGCAAGGGGAAAAGAAATCAAACAGGATACGTCATCCCTGGGTCTAATCCAATTTCTTTCTCGGAAAAAAACACCTCTTAACGAAAGTTAGGTTTGCGGGGCTTAACTTCTCGTGTCGCAGTAGATCAGCCCCTCTCTCACGTCTCTGTTACTTACCTGGGAATCTCGATAGGGACCTGCACCCACCTAAAGAGCACACACAACCCCCTTGTTGCCCCGAGTTGCTTAGCAACACACCCAAACCAGCCTGGTGAAAACCCAGGGTTATTTCCACAGCACAGTAATTTTCACACATGCAGCGTGTTTCTGGGATGCCGGTAAGCAACGCCGCAGCAACACTTCCCCTTAAGAAATACTATTAACGTTTACGGCCACCTGGCGCGGCTGATGTGGCAGGAGGAGGACAACACCCCAGAGCACGGGATCTCCAGCCACTCAAGGATGACAAAGGGGATTTTGTGTTATCGTAGAGCTTCCCTGACCAGATACACAGGTAATCAGATGCATAAATACTTCTGTTTCACGACCCGATCATTCAAAATTCAAACCCGAGAAATGAAACTGTTAAAAAGAGGAGTATTCTCATAAAACAGAGCAAGAATCAATAGCCTTCAAGCACTTGTAACCTAATCGAGGGACAGCCCGCGCAATATGTGCCAAAGGGGAAAAATCCTTCGTAGCGTAAGTATTGCAGCTGCTCGTGGCTTCAGATTAGATCAGTGCAAAGAGAAATGATTACTGCAGTTACTGCTCTTACGGTTACTGCTTAATTAGGACCTGGGATTGCAGGGAAAAAGAAAAAAAAGATAGCAGTTAAAACATTTTATCATTCGAAAAGCGGGCACTGAGCTCAGAGCACTGCTGTGCTTCCAAATTTATGTGGGAAAGAGGAGGTCCTCCAGTATCAACACACCGCAGCTGTAAACCTCCTATATTTTTAAAGCCTCATTATTTTCAGTTATAACTCGCCTGTGATAATTTGCACCGAGATAAAAGAAGGCATAAAAAAAAAGCTTATCTGGTTTAAGTGCATCAAGAACCGAAGTGATTGTAGCTTTTGGCTGCACACTGGTAGCGCTTGCCTATTTTCTGACCGCATCCTACTTCTCCCTCCCTCTGCCGATGTGTGCAGCTCGGACTCCCCTTGTCACCGCACCCTGTGGTGACCTTTTGGGGAAGCCACTGCCCCTCCAGCCCGTGCCACAGGTGACTTCACAGACTGACCATGGGCAGGACCTCCTCTGGTCACTGCATGGTCCAAAGTGAGCCCATTTTCACAGCACCCGTTACATGCAAAGCCACGAGTAGGTTCTGTGCTACTCAGAATTGTTTTCCCCTGAGGTAGAGTTCACAGACTGGCTCCCAAGAAGATGATAACTGCCTGAAGTAAGCAACTAGATCAAATCAAAGCAGGAAAAAGCGTTAACCACACAGCTGAGTTGGGCTGATGAGCTTTATTTTAATTTTCAAAGGGTGTTTAATGAAGAAACACATGACATCTTAAAAGATCTAATATTTTAAGATAATCGTTCTTAGCTGATGCTTGCCCTTCATTTGCACAGGAAGATGGTTCCAAGATCAAACCAAAAGCTCAATAACCTCCCAGACAATCCCGAGGCAGCTGTCTGCATTCAGTAAAAACACCGGACAGTGTAATGGCTTTCAACTTTCATTTGACCACTAGCCAGAAGGACGCATGTTTGCCTGTTGGACACAGCTATTAACGCTCTCCCACGCAGGGAAAAGGGTGCTGTGGTATAGGGATAACACGCATGCAAAGCTTAGGACCATGTGAAATTCCCCATGAAATTCCTAAGGTGGGAATTAAGGAAGGCTGGATGCAGAAAACTCTTTTTCCTAAATGCTAGCATCTTGCTAGCGATCACGCTATTTGTAGCCTTCCCAGTGAGTACTGTGGTGTACACTGCTTCTCAATGCTATCCACTAAAAATAAACAGAAAAATAAGAGCACGTTTTCTCCTTCAAGTTCAAGCCTTACTTCCAGCTACCAGTTCTGCCCAGGACAGGGAATACTTATTTGGTGTTTGGTGATTATTTGTTATATTTCAGAAATTTCACGAGAATTCTCCATCACCTGAGCTCAGTCTCAAGGAGGGCACAAAGCTGGAAAAGGCCCATTACTGTCTGCTGCCCCCCATTATACAGTACACTCTCAAAATCTGTTGCAATTATTTGTAGTCCACCAGCCCCTTTCGTTTGAATTATTCATCACAGAGCAAAAACCACAGTATGACTATGCAACCGCAACATACGATGCTCAATGTGTTTTCAGAGCGCTTTTCCGAAAGCGCGGGGCTTAACCTGCCCAACCCTCAGAGCAGCCGTGTTCTTCCATAAAAATCCACTCTGAAAACAGAACAAAAAAGTACAAGGTGCAATTTTCTTTAGACTGATGAAATTATTCAAAGAAGCTTGTCTAAAAACGGTGCTCTCAAAATAAACCTCCAGCCTATAATGGCAGCTGGCATTGTACGTAGCCTCTTATTGTTTTTCTCTGGTCGGTTTTCTTTCCCCTCCAATTCATAGACATTTTTCCTCGAACAAACATTGTAAAGCATAACCGAGATCATCACTGTGAAATGGTTTCCTTTTGAATCTCACCATCAGCCCTGAACTACTTATCCAACGTCTGTTTCAAACAAGAAGTTCTTACTGGCAGGGCCCCCAGGTCCTCCTATGCCTACACCCTGCAAAGAGGCAGCCCAAGGAGTCAGCTCACCGTGCTGGGTGACCGCTGCCACCCGTGGGCTCTGGTCACCAGGACCTGCTGCCCTGCTGGGACCTTTCAGCGTGTATAGTATAACCTTTCCACCAGCTGCACCACAATACTCCAGGAAATTAAATACTCCAGAGTCACGGGGAAAAATGCTACTCCAGCACTTCACAGGATGAACACCAGCCAGCCAGATATGGGGTCACCCTCGTTTTCCACACCAGCAGAGCTTGTGCCAAATACCCAGACACAGCTGTATCTCCATTTCCAGTGGAGCTACAATTTTGATATTTGCCCCGGGTAATGCTACAAAACACACACACACAGAGCATTCCCCTTTACAGCAACACTACCAACGCACACACAGCAAAATGAAGAACCTAAAATTCAAGCCTGGACTTGAGTTTCCACCTCTCAAGCCCGCAAAATCTGCTTAATTTCTAGGCGTAGCGAGCATACCTTGACAATCCTTCCGGGCATTTGTATATCAGTATATTGCATCGAGCAAATCCAAAGAGTCACAAGCCAAACCTCCAGGCCACACATTGCACACTGACTAGAGACACGGGAATCAAAAAGGAAGTATATCAAGACTGCAGAGGCGAGGAAAGCCCCAAAGTCTTTTGTGTGGGTGGGTGGCGTGGCATGAAAAAGTTGTTTAGAAAACTGAGCTGAGTCTTCTCTGTATAATGCCGAGCTGTTTGTGAGCCTCAGAAAGCAGCCCTGTAGGAAGGCAGTCGTCTGGTTTCAAATGTCAAAGGAAGGCAAAATACCTAAAAGTATTTGTTTCATGTAGATAATCCAGCATTGAAAAGTTTTGACTGGGGATCTTCTGCTCCTTTTGTAGTGCCGAGAAATACTTTGATAGCATCGAGGGGGGAAAAAAAATAATGTAATTTAAGAACCAAGGTGTTATTGCCAATTAGGTGAGAATAGTATCATTAAGAAGCACACAAAAATCTCAGTGGATTGGGTCAGGTTTTTAAGTTATAGTGCAAAACTAGAACTGTGAGAAGACTAAAACAATTTGTTATTGTCTCTACCACAGGTCAAAGCTAAAAATGGAAGTACTGAGAATGTTGGGGGGAGTGCTATTTTGAAGTCAGAGACTCACAAATTACTTGCCTAATTATTTTGCATTCCACTTTGTGCTGGATGCAAAGAAGATATTTAGAAGAAAAACAAAATATGAGAAGGAATGAAGTACACATGCAACTCAGAGGCTTTAAAAATAAGACAAAATCCTATAAGAAATCCAAGAGCAATTCAAATGTTATTTCTTGTATTTTCACCAAAAAGCTTCCAACAAAATGCCTATGTGGCCAGCAAATAGAAATCTGGTTCCAAGACTGCAGACAATGATAGCATTTTAGAAGGCAAATACTTATGAAAGTTTCCTTGTCTCCAATTTGCTGATAGCTGCCAGTCAATTTTCAGCTGGAAAAGAAAAAGAAAAGGGGGAGATTTCATAAATCCCTCCTATTTTTCTCACTATTAAAGTTTTATTCAAAATGCATGACAATTTCAGCTGACAGCTTGATGCTTTAATGATTTTTATTTTTTTTTTTTTAAGCAGACAAGAATCATTAGCACCTGATAGCGAGCAAGAAAGCTCCATGTGGGAGAAAGCCAATTCTTACTGTAGACCTGTGTGTGTGAAGACATGACTGTTTTACACGGTCTCGTTTTTCATGTTCAGGATATACGCAGTTAGAACCTAAGCAACGCTGTACATAAATATTATTCTTGAGTTTTCTGTGTTTGCACTTCTCACCATCAGAATAAGACAACAATTTTCAGAGCCCCTATGTTACTGTTCCTCATCTTTTGGATGCAAACACTGAGATACCCCACAGCATTCAAGAAATCAAGACCTCAGGGTAAATTTCCGTCAAAACTACATGTGCCAGATAGCTGGCACAATGTTGAGATTGCTGTCGGCTTCAGGGAGTCAGGATTTTACTTAAGCTGTCTCAGGCTAGGCTGGGCATGTGAACAGAATTAATCAGCACTTCTGAAAAAAACACTAGAATTTCTAAAAAAAAAAAAAAATTGAGATAGAGACAGAATTATCACTGAGAACATTTTTTCCCAGCTCATTTCTCCATTTTCCTGATGAGAATTCTTCAGACTAGATAAAAAGCTTATAACATGAAAAAATAATACAACTGCCTAGATTATAAAATTTAGGCTTGGCTATTTAATTACTCCCGATTCACTTTTATGGTATTATTCATACAGTTTATACAGTATCATGTAAACAAGAAACAGGATCCCCGGGCATTTGTCTTACTCCTCTATCTGGCCAGGCCCTGTACTTTATGTGAATCATGTTTTTCTGCTATTAATCGAATCATTCTTTTTTAAAAAAGGGTTAAGGATACTTAACCTAAACCACAGGTGTGACAGACGGATTCAGTCAATGAATCCTGTTATGAAAATAATCTTCTCAAAATCTTGGAAAGGGGAATTTCACGAATTTAAGCAAAGTTTTAATTTACTGACCACTCTATGTGGAAAACTTTCAGATCGCTTGTCTTAATCTGAACTCCAGTTCCTTATTCTCACCTATAACAGAAGGTCACCCTTCTTTTCTGGCAGGTTTAGCAAGCTCATTCCCCTCCTGTGGCATACAACTTAGGCTAGATGGAGCACACATTCAAAGTTATTTGGTTTTTTCTGAAGCAGAAAACTACGCTCTTACCCCAGAATAATTGTAATGGGATTTTTAGTTCCCTTCTCATTCCTCTCTCAATTGCCAGATGCAGTAATAGTTGCATCTATGGATTTCTTCTCTTGGTTCATTTAATGTAGCTTTTTGTCTGGAGACCAAAACAAGTCTTGGCTGCGGCCTCTTGGAGGTCATGAACGCAATAAGGTCGGGCTCCAGTCAATAAAGTGCCAGGTGGTTAGGGCTTCCTTAGCATCAGCAGCAACGGCACAGCACGTGCATGGAGAGAGACGGACAGAAGAGTCTCCGTCAAGGGTTGAAGCGGTGACAGAGTTTACCACAAGAAGGGATTAAACTGCAGAAAAGCAAAAGCACATGTGTGCAGAAATGCTTCGCTGCTGATTGATGGTCAATCATTCACGCTGTCATCGTAATTTAGCATTGAAATGCTGTCTATGGATCCTACAGGGAATCACTTTATTGGCATCTAAATGCGCATACTATGTCTTCTTGAAGTATTAAAAACTCCATCAGAAAGAGCACTCGTTTGGAGCGCTGCCAAGGCGCTTCAGCAGTTTGTGCTAGCGCAGCTTCATATATTATTCCCACATTTCAATAGAAAGAAGGATCTTAGTGCTGAGCTCAGCCTCTGTTTCTTCTTTGAAAGCAAAGTTCCTCTTTTCTACATTCACAATACATTCTTCAGAGACACTGTCTATTCAAGTGTAGTAATTTTATCATGTTTTGTGATACTAGTAAGAAGATTATGAAGCCAATGTAAAGCAGACACATGCATTGTGTTGGCATGAGGAGAGTATCTCTCTCTTGTCTACCCCAGACTTTAACCTTTTGTGTGAATCCATTACTATGTCAGAAATCTGCCCTCTCCCTCCTCACCACATCTGCAAGGAGGGAACAGGTTATCCGGAGCCTGAGAAGTCTCCAGGACAACAGAAAGTGGTGACGTGGATTTCTAAGCTCATTTCAAATTCATGCTTAACATATAAGCTTACAAACGACCAACAACTCAACCCCCTCCTGTGTATCAATTCTAACCTTTCTCCATCCCTCCCACATTTAATCTAGTCCAAAGACTAAACCAGAAAGCTCTTCTACCAAATGCCTCCACTTTTATCATAGGCTCTTTTACAACAAAGACACTAATTTCAGCAGTTTTTCTTCTTTGTTAGTATCTTGTTTGCACTTCAAGGAGGAGAGTTGGGAGGACTCTACAAGAGCACACTTTGAAGACTTATGCCTTAAAAAAAAAATTGATATAAGCAATACTACTCACACTTTTCCAGAAGGTCCAGGATGCTTACCACAGAGAGGGGTTCAACGGGACAAAAGATTGCTGCTCCTCTCATGCATACGTTCCACTGAAATTTGGAGCCAATCCATAGAGTAGAAAATGTATCTAGTCGTCTGTCTCTACAGCAAAAGCAAATCCTGCCCATTGCATAACCTGTCACACACAGAAGGCACCTTCCCCTTAAGTATACAATCCTGAGTATATAGACATCTCCATGACAGGGTACCCCATCAGCTTTATGAGCCAAAGCACAAACTGTACTTGAGTAAAAACAGTACATGAAGTTAACTATCGTCATTTTCCGGTAGTAGTATCGTCATTTTCCATTTACCTCCCTGTAAAAGGTACTCCTTTCTGCATACAGAAGGCTCAAAGAGGGACTACAGAAAGGTGCTGCACTGGAAATCATGTGAATGCTTACCAGAGAATAGGTCCAAGTGCCACAGAAATTTAAGTCAGGGGGCTCCCTGTATCAATTTCTATTCAAGTTACAAAATGCAGGCTTTTATTTATTCTTAATTTAAATAAAAAATTGGAATAATTGTTTATTTGGACAGGCATATAGTCTAAGCAGAGAAATGGTGCTTAGCATCTGGATCTATTCTTTATTAATAATTAACTAACTTCAATTTATTAAAAGCTTTCAGAGAAACTAGGGAAAATATCCCAATTTCTGAAAATGACATAGATTTAAAGGGACCTCCTCAGACATGACAGTAATGAGTTTGGTACATGAGGGATATCTTGCCATTAGATATTGCTTTATTTTCATTTTTCATCTTCATTTCTCACCTTCTCTTCCACTAAAAGCACACTCTTTAAATTCTGAGCTAAAGGAGGAATCATTCAGAGTTTACTCTTATTTTTCCATGCCCCTTTCCAGGGGCCAATGAATGCCGAAGTCCCAGTGAATCTCGATGAATAATACAGAACTTACTTTGTTCCAGGCACCCGCCATTATCCCAGATAGCTCAGGTAAACCTACACTAAGCAAAGCAGTTTCATCCAGAGATCTTTATTCTTCTGCTATGGGAAAGGCTTCATTGCTCCCTTTTATCATCAAGGAAGAACAGAAGAGGCACTAACCATCAAAATACCAAAAAGTACCCACAGATCCTGTAGCCAGAGTAGAGAGTTTTTTGATGGGCTCTCCTCTTCGTACGGACAGCCTTGCTAATCTTCACAGAAAGGAGGATATCACCACGAAGCACAGAGAAAAGGACTGAAAGGTCAAAGTAGTAGGGAATTTTATTTTACAGAATGCATTTCACATTTTATTTCTAATATTGCTTCTCCAGACAAAAGCTATTCTGAACACACTGGGAGACAAAATAGAAATTCAGCCTCCTGACAATTACTCTGTCAGAGAACTGGAAATGAGAAATGATGCTCTGAGCCACTGTCCATCTTCCTAATTCTCCCTTCATCTCCCCATGAAGGGTAATACTTAAAGTTTTCCTGTTCCTGTTCCTGTTCCTCTTGTCGTCTTCATGACATGCACATGCAGCCATGTATTTTGGAATCTCTGCATCAACACAGCGGAGCCACAGTGACAGATGGCTCTCCCCAAGATTTGGAAGAGCTTTTTCCATACCCTGCTTTAATTTTATCTAGTGAACTTATCCCACACCAGCATTACATATCCACATTCACGAAATCCACCTCTATAAGCTTCAGGATCTCCTAATCAGTGAATTCATCTTGTTCAAGCTGAAAATGAAGTAATCATCCCACTCCAAACAGCTCAGTGTATTATCTGCTTGGTCAGTACATTTTCTTTTGATTTAAACAAACAATACAAATGCAATTTTCAATCACTTAGGCTAAAGACAGAAGCTAAACTTCTCACCTCACATACACCAGGGGCAGAACTTCTCCCATAACCTCTTATGCTACACTGAGCATAATTCATATAACATAAAATCACAATATGCCAATATGTCTTGTCAAAGAAAGCTGCAACTCCTTGGGGTAAAAGACCCGTACATTTTTATTTCCTCTCACATGGCCTTGCATTTACTTCCTTTTCTCCAATTCTGACAATCACTGACTTGGGAGGGCAGAGATCAGAGAGAAAGCTGGGGAGAAAAACCAGGAATTGTGCCAACCTCTGGTTTGAAAAAGTTGCTTTCTTCTTTATTTTGGCAGTAAATTTTTGCATTCGTTTTCTTTCATTCCATAACTGTAGCTATCACTGACTTGGTTTGTAAGGGGAAATTGTCAGAGTATGCAAAAGTAATTCCAAAGCTAAAAAGCAGGAATGATTCAGCCTCTATATTCTGGATTTTCATATGTCTATTGGCAGTTTCTGTAATTGAAGCAGCAGATTCAAAACTCAGCACCACAAAATATATAATGAGGTGTAACAGTACAAAAGTTTACTGGGTTAAAAGGAAACCTGCAACTATTTTGCTCAGCACATAAAGCCTGAAAGCAAAAAAAATTAAATAAAAATCTGGGAACAAAATCAAATATGCATTGGTTTGGTTTTTTCCTTGAAAATAAAACATCCAGGTGCTTAGCTATCACCCAGAAAGTGAACATTTTGGCACACCAGGGAGTATGCAAGCATGAATGAAGGGACTATTGTCTCCTTTCTCTGCAACCAGTTGACAGGCTACTCTCTCTGTGTATTTTCTCAGAGCCTAGGGATTATATGCCCTTGTCCCTGTTCAGATATGAAAAGAGCCAGCCATATCCAAGGCACTGTTCTCAGGACCGCAAGACAGAAAGAGCAGCCAAAATGGCAGGCGGGTACCAGCACCACTCCAGCGGGATCAGTGCAGAGTTCAAAAAATCCCTCTATTTCAGTGATCACCTTGTAGTGTAGCCTATCAATTTCAGGCTCAGAATCTGGCCCTGCATAGACTTTGACCTACCGGCAATATATGTCAAGTTAAGAAAGAGGCACTTCTTTCCTCTAGAGAAGACAGATGTACAATTTAAACCCTTGGTTACCAAAATCTCTTTCCTACCTAGCTGCCAGTCAGCTTTCACAGTGACCTGATAACATAAAGTGCAGTACAACATCTCTGGTATTTAAAATTAAGATGCTGGTTACGTTTATGCTCAGTACTTAACTTTATCTGCATGGTTTTTCTGCTTCCATACTCCTCTTCCGATTTGAAATTACAGAAAATTATTTGCATTCAGGGCTCCTCAATATATTCTTTTTGGTTCTTTTTCTCTTCATCAGAAGGATATTTTCATCTTCCAGAGTCTGACAGCATCCTGAAGAGAAAAACATTATAAACAGATTACAAGCAGTGTGCATTCAAATAAATTACATGTTTAAATGCGTCAGTTAAATTATAATGCTCAATTAGACAGCTAATTATGTTGAAAATGCAGTTGTGTGCATAAATTGATGGCCACTCCCCCAGCCTGCCTGGCTGCTTCCATTCATATATTGTCCCTTTAAAGTTTTACCTTTTAAATGTCACCTGGCATGAGGTTTATCTAAGTGCGGTCATACACTGCTTACTGTTACTTCATTTTAAAAAATTCATTTCAAATACAGTTCAGCATTCGCACTGAGTTTTACTGCCTGCCATAAGAATTTTAGTGGCAGTTCGATTTGTGGACCAGGCTCCCAGACTTCTTGGGGTCCCATCCCCAAAGGGCTTTTTTCCCTCTGCTTACGATGTCTCAGTTTCCAGGATGCTTTTTAATCATTCTCATTGCATCATTTTACACGGAAAAAAGAAATTTCTTTTGAATTAACATGCACATGTGAATTTTACAGATGACCTTTTGAGTTAACAAAGAAGCTGTGTATGAAACCATAACTGACACAATTATATTTATAAAACATAGTCTTAAAATATCCATTGCACTCATTAATACTAGCTGGGACCTGGAAACCAAGTAGGAAGAAGAGTCTGTCAGCATCAATTAATCAAAATTTGATTTAAGGATAATAACTTGGTATGATAAAATACATCCTCGTATGTATTCATGATATCTCATCCCACAATCATCATGCAAAATAGATCTTTTCAGATATATTCTCTGTCCTTCACTTCATTCAATTTCTATAGGTTTACAACATTTATTGGCAACAAATCTAACTGAAGCATTTATACACAGCAAATTCAAGCTCTCGTAATTGATGAGATCTGTGAAGAGCTGAATGATTTGTTTGGTGTTTCCAGACAGTTACATATCTCACTTCTTACAATATAAAAGGAGTCATCAGTAAAGCTCGTCAGTATCCCCATGTTAAAAATTTAGGCAAAATAAAGACAGTATGACACCACCAAAGAGATGAGATAAACTCCACTTGAGCACAGCACACAGTAGCATTTCAGGCATTCAACTCTTCTTTTCAATATCTATGGTTAGATAATACAGAAAAATTAACAGTGGGGGGGGAAACCCCAAACCTGACCATTTTCTTTCTTTTCTAGTTTTTTGATCTTTCTTTTGAATTGTCAGAGGTTTTACTTTAAGGTCTAAAAACATTGTCATATAGTTCATCTATACCGTCAGGCCTTATGAGCGATAATTATTTGTGAAAATGTTCTCAGTCAGACCGTATGTCCTGATAATCCATTTAAGATACCTCCCATTAAACAAAAAAAGAAACCAAACCCAAAAACAAACCTGAAATAACCTTATGTCTGTAGCTCTGGGCATATATGGTAGTAAAACCAGCTCCTTGAGACATCTAAAATTAATCTGCATAAGTACTGCAAAGGAGAATATATGAACCTACTCCAACTTTGACAACGCAAGAGACAAAATGATTTATTGTTCTTTTTTTTTTTTTTAATTTATTACCTCTATGGTCATTCAAGAGGGAGAGCCTTCATAATTATGCTCTGCTTTGTCCTTTCTGGAATTGTAGGAGCTTCTCTGAAATATCTCACCATCTGAAATCAGGGAATTCCAGGGTATGTTTTTTATGGCACATGCTGCAAATTATTAAATTCCATTTTGAAACTAAAAATCTGTTTAAGTCTCTTTTCAAAAATGGCATTAAAATCCACCCATCAACTTCTGACATGTCATTTTGAACCATGGTACAACAGACTATTTGAAATATATAGACGGGGTGTTAGTATTTATTGTTTGGTCCTAGGTCTGAGCGGGACCAGTCTGCCAGCCAAAGAGGCTGAGAGTGACACTGAGAGGGCTAGAAACTGCTTAGAGGTTTTAAAATGTTCTTATGACTGTCACTAAGCTCACTGCTCCACAACAGATTGAAAAATGCGAGAGGTTTTCCAGCTGAAGTCACGTGTGTGTTAAAGAGGATTAACATGAACAGCCAACTAGCAAATACCGGTTTCTTTCTTTCCATTTTTTTAATCCTCCTTTCTTTCTACCCTGCAATAAAACCTTTTTTTTTTTTTTATCCTATTCTATATTTTTTCCTTCTTTTGGAATAATGCATAAAGGAAGCTGGAAGTCATTTAACAGATGCATCTAGCACAATGAAATTCTGTGCTACAGACTCTGAGGATGCAGGCTGCGTAGTAAATCTCACTTGAAGCAGAGAGTATTAAATCACAGGACCACTGGAACAAGTCAGGGGCACAACTGTTCATTTACACAATTCGGTTGTTGCATGCTTATCTCTGCCTTCTCTCCCATCCCTAGTGTGTGTATATCATCAAAACCTGTTCGGTCAGAAAAACCCCTTTGGGTTAGCATCCAAGGCCATTGCAGAGGGAAGTACAAGAGAAATGCTTTGGGTGAATCACACCAAAAAGCAGCCTTTAGAGTGACGCAACTCCACCAAGGCACAAGGCAGCACTGCTGCTTTGGGACATCGTGCAGCCTCGTCCCACCAGCTGGCCAGCTTTCACCTTCATCTACATCTCCAAAGCATTCATGACATCAGGGTTTGGCCCAGTTCTACAATTACTGTTCACACACAGTAAGTTGGTTGAGTATAGCAAGAAAATTGGAAAAATAAACATTGTAACTAACGTATCTCACCAGTTTTCCAGGTTTGGATAGTTTAATCAATTAGCTATGTACTTCTTCATGTTGAAGCCTTTCCACCATAACCTGACATGTTCCCTTGGAGCATTCCCAACTACAAGTTAAGGGAAAGAAAAAACACGGAAAAAAAATGAGGTCTGTAGTTAATTCTGAGCCAGTATTATTCACCTTTCTTTTCTAGGAACATTTCTTTTCACAACAAAGCAGTCATTTCTGGTTACCTCATTAACTGCTCTGCACCACCAGCTCAATGCCGCCGTCACCACAGCAGCTCCTCACGGTTCCCCAACAAACACCATCCACCTGCAGGCCAGGAAGTGTCAACTACAGCTGCAGTTCCAAGCTTTCTTGACAAGAAATTTGCATCTGAATTATCACTATTTGAGTTGCCAAAACACATCTCCACCATGAGTTTGCATAAGCCCTTTTCAGACATCCTTCAACTCTGGAGAGAAAAAAGTTGTTTATTTTTGCTTTAAATTTTTTCTTTTGTTTTAGACCACTCACTCATATTAAAAAAAAAAACCCAAACACCAAACCACAACACAACAAAACCAAAAAACCGAAACACCACATTGTGCTCTTTAAATTCCTTGCTTTCACATGAGAGGGAAGTTTTATAAGAAGTATTTTTCAACAACTTTCAGGAAAATGGATGAAAAAAGAAAAAAACACCAACAAATCTTGTTCTTCATTAATTTCTATCCTAGGATTTTTTTTCCATTAACATTGTTGAATAGCATTCACGAAGAAATTTGACATCTGCATGCACTTAAACTATCAACATCTCAAAATTTCCCTTTTAAATTCCTCAGAAAGTAGTGGTCAAATTTAAGTGCCAAAGATGAGGAAGGTAAATTTCTGAATGGGACCCCTGAGAGACAGATTATAGCACATTGTAACTATTACATTAAGTTTTCCAGGTGGAAAAAAAGCCAAAGGTAAAAGAGACCCCTGAGTCTCTTACACTGTTCATTTAGGTCAGAAACCTTTGTAGTGCTTAAATATTTCAAACTAATTCCCCCAGAAAAAACCTCATACGAGTAGTATTTCACTTTTTTTAGTAAAGCTATTTCGAAGCACAAAGCTGGCTGAGCCAGTCTGAGCTGCAGATAGGAAGTGATACGTTAGTACAGTGAGAAACTGATCTCACTAGACTTACACTTTAGTGAAATATCTTCTTCTCATGCCCTTTTGTGAGTGAACTTCATTTAGGCCAACTCTGCTCTCAGATATGGCTCCAAAAATGGGGTAATTTTCATGTCAGAATAAAAAAAGCAGGACTTTTTACACCACAGTAGTTTCATTTCTTTTAATTCATATATTCTCCATTCAGTTACCTCACACCAGAGAGTCTATCTATGTTTCAGACCTTAATGAGCACGTAATACCCTTCGAGAGATACCTGTTTTACTGTGTTTAAGGCATTAACTATTGGATTGCTATTCAAATCTCACAGAGATCTTGAACTCCTGCTTATTCAGGTAGAGTTTTCTAAACATAAAAAGCACCACACTTCAGCAGCCTATCAGTCATGATCTTTTTTCAATATATATCTAATAGCAAATTAAAAAAAAAAAACAACCAACATTCAGACAGATTTCATGGATCAAAATTTGGCAGGTCCTCATTTTGAAGCAAATAACATTTGTACACTGAAATGGGCAACTCTACTGTTACTCCCAGTATGTAGATTACATGTGAAAAACAGAGAAACCAAATTAAAAGGAAAAAAAATTTATCCTGTTCTCTTGTGAGGAGACAGGGACGAAGGTCCATAAGCAGCCTCTTGCATCCAGCTGTTCAAAAAACAAGTAATTTGGCTGCACTACAACCTCTGTCACGAACCATCAAGAAAATGCTGAACCTTATAACATAAACCACTTCCACTGCGAAAGTAACTCTACCAGGTGGCAGTAGTAATCAGGAACACAGTAAATTTATTTATCATACCGCACAAGCTGCATGGAAGGAAAAGGGAAGCAATCGTTACATTTACTTTCTGCACAGCAGTGCAGAAAGAAATGCATGGCTGAATCTACATGATTTAACTACACTTATTCCAGCATCTCATCCAATGAAATAATCATTGACTAATCTCAGCACTTCACTGCAGAGATGCTGATGGCACTGATCATTTTATTTTTACATGGCTATCAAGCAATTTGTTTTGTCTTCAATAGAAAGCAGTCCACCCTCCTTTTGTCTGTTGGGTTCAGTATACCTCTCATTAATATGCAATTTGCTTCTACTGTTTTTGTCATAACCTTCTTCATAATCTTGTGCTTGTGGCATCACTGTTTCTTTCAAAAACTATTATAGTTTAAGGAATTATAAACATCAAAATGGGCTACTTGAGAGTACACTTCAGGTTTTCTAAACTAAAATTGTGTGAATTTTCTCAAAACTCCCCCCACGTGAGTAACAAACAAGAGGGAATTTTTCACTCTGCTTTTAAAATGAGGAAAATAATTTATAGCCTCCAATTGACCATGGATTACGGGAGGATGCTTGGACTTCACTTTTCACCATCTGCCACTTCCCCTTTCTTGTATTCACAGCTAACATCACAAGTCCCGCTGCCTACCCCGTCACTCCTCTGCTTAACATAGATCTGCTAAGTAGTTCGAGGTATTTCAATAGCATTTAGGCCGCAAACCATTTAAGACAGGCATTAGGTCTTTAATTTACAAATGTAAATCAACCTCCGCAGCAGAAATTCCTCAGACCGCTCTGTACACGGGCACACACAGGCACCTTCTCACCCCGGGGATTCATGCTGCTGTGGCTACTCCAGTGCCACTGTGCACCCACAGCGGTTCATTGACGTGTCAGGCTTCCCTCACCCGTTCACTGGGGTGGCAGGCATCTCTCCCATCTGTAGTACAAACACATCAACAAGACTCGGTCAGTTCTCGAAACTCAGCTGTACCCAATGCTAGGGAAAGTAAAGCCACATGGTACGACATGCTTCTTCGTCCAGCTCTACCGATGGACCAAAACCAAAGACTTCCTCATAACACAGGAAGCTGAGCAAGATCCCCACGCCTTCACTGAAATTGTTGCAATCAGCCTTGTAAAGATGGGTGACTACTAAAGCCCATGTTAGCCTCTGTCTCTTTCCCCAAATATTGGATGTGCAAAAGCAGTTCTTTAGACTTCTTATTACTTGGAGAGGAATTCCTATTCTTTTGAGAGGACACTGTCTATACAACAAGTTTTACCGTTACAACTACACCCGTTGGCAGTGGAGAGGAGAATAAATCACTTTGTCAAACCCAAAGATAGCAAAACCTTTGATGTAGGAACAGATTCCCTGACAGATGAGTGCTCCTGCAGGCTTAGGTTATGACATTTGTCATTTTTTGTACTATGCAAATACTCTGCACCTCCACTAGACAACATTTCCACCTTCACCATGTTAACGTCCTGACATATGCTAACATAAGTTACCATAGCCATTCCGGTACTGGCAAGGTCAGCATGAATTCTCAGCAACTCCGACATATTTTTTTCATTTGCATCTTTTCTATGAGGAATAGAAACCTTGCCGGGAGAAGGTGGACTCATTACAATACTTCTCCTTTTCTTCTTTCAGGAATGGGTCAGCAGAAGCAGGCAGAGGTTAGGCTGGGCTTATAAAAAGACACAGAACATGCAGAGCGTGCCACAAAAACTGTCTCGTTTTCACCCCTTGCCCTGTTCTAAGCTAATATGAAAACTACGAGTGATTAATTTTTTAAAAATTGGAAAAGATGATGCCTAAGGCATCTCTAATCAACTTGCTGGCAAGGTACATACAATTCTGCTGCAGTCCTGCACTGCAAATAAGCTACATAGAATTTTAATACAGCAATTACCACCTGCCACTTCAAGATAATGATTACCTACCAACCCATCTAAGATGCGTGTGTACGTGCATCAAGAAGAGGGATAAATAGCAAGCTCCTTCAGAAGAGGATGCAGCAGAATGAGGTTTTTACCACATGAACTACCCCATAACTCTCAAGAAGGGTAAAAGAAGTCATCTGGGTGAGGGGTAAACTTACAGCAAAGTGTACCTGCTACAAGCCCCCTTTTCAATGCTCTAAGGTCAGATAATGGTGGCATAACACCACCTAGCATTAAAGTAAAGCCAGTAGTCTGCCAAATATACTGGCAGGGACACATCTTTGGGCAGAGAAAATGTTGATAACTGAGGAAACAACAGTGGGAAAAGTGGAAAAGAGGGTTTGGAGGGCGTGTTTGTTACAGGGATAAGAGGAACTTGAAAGAATTGCATCATTTCCCCCTCCTGTGCTCGTCTTTCTGACCTGTCCCTGAGCTCCTCTGCTTTTCAGACACATACATATAATCCATCTGGGCCATAAAAGTCTCTCACAACAAAAGGTGGTGTAGTTCCTCTGCTTATCTAGCGTTACACAGCCCAGCTTTAAACTAAGTGCAGCCAGATGGAGAGTCAGAGGTCAATGGTTATTTTTAAGCTCCATGTCTCTAGGAAGAGCTTTTCCCATGGATTTTAACTATCAGCTGAAGTTGTGTGTACTCTAGTGTATGTCAAGACATTATTATGCCAGATCCAATCTATGGCGAGTTTCTCTCTAGCCACACAAAAGTAACACTACGTTATCATTATGACATAGCAGTGGACAGTTTGGCAGAAAATACTGTTTAAGGAAGAAAAATGCAAGTAGCTGCCCTTGGTTCGCTAAATATATATATATATATGTATATCATTACCCATATAAGCAGGGCTAGGCACAATTTGTTCATACTTGGGACCAGCAGACTCTGGGAACATAAAAGGAATCACAAAAGAAACAACTTATTGCTGCATGCCTCCACCCCAGTCAAGCAAGGGAGCAGCTAGCTTTGAAACACAGCCCAGCTTTCTAACGAGTTTCACAATGGTACATAGATGTCCTCAGAAAAACAAGAGGCGACAGTGAGAAACATTACAATCTATCAGGAAACTGCAGGGTTTTTACCCCTGTGGGTAGATGCTGAGATAATAAATCTGTTGCAGTTAGTCTCCTCTGTGTTTTGTTTTTAGAGTATGAACCCAATATGTGCACAAAATTCTACTAAAACATCCACATCTGAGTACTTTATACAGGATATATATACATATGTATACATATAAAAACACAACTATACTTTCTATTAAGTGGGAAGACAATGATTTGAGATGTAGACAACATGAAAATGCCTACCTGAGAATTTTCACTAGACATTTCTGAGCACGAAATTTGTCCTCCTCCTCCAGAGAACTGCAAGAAACTCCTAAAACAGAAACAGAAGGTGGAAGGTAGATTCAGAGTTTCAAAAAGATTTTTTACAGATTTTTCACAATCAATGAAAAAAAGTAAATTCAGTAATGAAGAAAAATAAAAGGAAACTTCTGTTACAGAATAAAAACGGAAAGAGAGAGCTTTTTAAGGCAGAAGATCATTGGCTTACAATATACTCAATGGAATCGTAACACCACTAATGCTCTTTGCTGTGTTTTTTGTCGAACTGGGAAATGGAGTAAAACGGGAAAAATGCTGATGGCATACAAGTAGTAAGAATTATGAGAAAAAAAGTTCTAAAATCATAGTAATACTGAATTATTGGGCAATACAGTGCCAGGCAAAACTGAGTCTAAGAAAAAGGCATCTATGAACAAAGATGTCTTATGAATTACTACAGTTACAACATCTCTGGACAAAACACATGAGAAACATTACGCAGTTATTGAGGAAGCAATAGTGGGGACTTTGACTCAATGCATAAGAGATCAGAAGAAGAATATTCAATGACATGGTTTAGTATATCCCTCCTGAACATCTCCAAAAATACACTTTTCATTACCATTTGCAGCTTTGTGGAGACCTGGAGCTCCGTTTCTACTCTACACCTAATGTTTTGATCTCATATACGCAATAACACATTGCCCAGCTCCCAGTTTTGCAAACTCCTTGGCCCTGTTTCTTTCAACAGTTGTGCTCTCACCAGCCCGTTGCCCTCAGAGCATGTCACCAATTACGTCAGAAGTCAACGCAAACATCACAGACTTTGGAGGAGTTACATGAGTACACACAGGATCTGAGACAACAGTGATACGTGGACAGAAAGCAGCACTTAGTTAACAAACCTTTCGACCGTTTTGAGCATAGGACACAGCACATCTTTCTGAGTCATGTCACTTGTGCAGGAATAGTAGGATTTTATGTTAAAAATGGAATTCTCTTTCATTTTCCCCTAAGGACAGCACGTATGACTCCAAATAGTTAACAGACACTCAGGCAACTATCCACTTATTCCTCAGGCTGTTATAGAATTACTTTGCAGACTAGATCCTCTGCTTAAAGCTTGGTTCTTCCTGTGTTTAAAGTCTACTTTAACAACACGTAAAACAGGCCAGCAGACAACATGTTCCGTTTAAAGTCTAGACTTCAACGCACAGCTTCTGTACTTCTCCTCTGCTGAAAACTCTCTGTGAATGAGTGTGAGAGATGGACATTTTATAAGGTTGGAGCATAACACCATACACAGCTGCATTCCTCACTCTCCCCTGACAGCTGCCTCATACTCAGGTCTTTCTGGAAATTGCGTATCACTGCATGTCATCAATGCCAGGCTAAATATTTGAGGCCCACAAGAAAGTATTTCTTCTTGTTCTGACTTTGCTGTTAGCGCTTCTTTCTCCATCACACACTTGATCACATTTAAAATAAAAATGAAGATGTTAAAAAGATGATGGATACTTCCGTAAGTAATGAAACAATACTGTACATTTTTGTTCTTATTGTTTTACCTCCACTTCATTTTCTTTGAGATTAATATCTGCTTTTTCATAGAAATCTCTTTACTAATTTGTAGCATAGCAGGAGAAAATCACGGTCACATTCCCAGCTCTTGATCTTTTGGTACTTAAAATTGTCTCCCTAAACCCAGCAGCAGTTTCTACAGGCAGCTGACAGCAGCCTCACAACTACAGTCCTTGGTCCTCATGGGAGATTTTAACT